>JAGWCC010000385.1:0-467406 GCA_022651775.1 Drusus annulatus
ATTCAAACTTCATTTAAACTGTTTCGGTTGACTTGAATAAAAGATTTTTTAAACCGTCTAGACTAGACTCGAGAACAAAAAATTACTTCCAAATCAATGTAACTTTTTTGTAAAAATAAAACAAAAATTAAACAGTTAAGAACTCATTACCTAAATTTATTTACAATCTTTGGTACAGTATAAATATATCTTAAATATAAAACAAGTTAAATGGCTATTCAGTTATGAGGGGTATACAAACAAAGACAAAAAAAAAGTTTTTGTAACCAAGTACCTACTTCGGATGTAATTAATAGTCGAAATTTAAATTCAGAAACCGATAAAAAACAGTAATCTTCAATAAAAAACAAAATAAATGTTTTTTTCAAATTCATAAAAAATAATATTAGTTGAGTAAGACATTGTTGTCTTTGTTTCTAAGTAACATCATTATATCCCTTTTATGTACTTACAATATGTACATGCAATAATTAGCTCAAAGCATTTAAAAAATGGAATAATATTATCGACTTTGAAAGGCAAAAGGCAATAACCCTCAATTAGGAAAGATTTTACAGAAGATATTAAAAAAACCATCCAAAATATATACATATTTCCCATTTACGTAATTTACGTTAATTTATAACATACCTACCTATAACATTAAGGTATAAAATAGAGTGTTTTAAAAACATTGCAAACTTTTTTGAATGTGGGTTATGTCTTTCTGGCTTTTCAGTCTTGCTACGCTTTTATGCAGTGGAGGTTGGTACTTTTTGTGGCAGAGAATTTTTTGTAAATTGTTGTTTTAACGGAAAATCTTTTTTTCCTAAAAGTAACTTTTAGTCAATTTTTAGCGATTTGAAGATGTTCAGATTTTTGAAACTACTTAAATATTTCAATATCACCCTTGGTCATGAAAAGGTCACTGCTCTTATGTACAAACTTCAATTCATGAATTGTTCATGTCAATTTTTGTCTGCATCAAAATTTTAGGTAGGTACTAACATACCTACATTAACATAAATGGTGCAAATATATTTTTCAAAGATCAGTTAGGCATGAATTATTAAAATAAATACATATATTATTTGTATAGAAGGTATGCAAGCACATCTGCTATCTCAATGGCAACCTGACAACTAACATTTTTTTATAATTTCCTTACTCTTTTCAAATGCCGGTTACTTGGTTTAACTTTGGGTTAGCCAAAATAGTTCCCAATTAAATTTCCAACCTCTGAAGTCAACAGGTATACAAAATGCATTAAAATTATACATCTACCAAAAAAAATCTGTTTAGGTGTCAACCTTTAATAAAAAATAAATAAAACTTTAATATTGTGTACAAACAAGAAATAATATAGTTTACACAGGATGATGTTAATCCTGGAAATGTTTAGCATAGCTCGCCATTTGTGATGAAATTGACTTTTTCATAGAACTATGTTGTGATGATTGAAAAAAGATCTGTCAAAAGACAAAAAAATATACATATTTATACTAGTTGTTACCCGTGAAAAATCACAGGTGGAACTTGACTTTCAAAGAAAAAATATTAGTTGAATTAATCCACCCATTTCAAATATAGAATACTGTCTGATAAAATACATTACAGGTGGGACTTTAGTGGGTAGGTAGATATTTGAAATGTTTTTTTTGTTTATTTTATTTGATAATTTCAATTAACATCAGTGCCAAATTTGTAAAGTTCCCACTTTATGTATGTATGTACGTCTCTATGTACATACTCACAAACGAAATTAATTTGTAAATTAATTGAAATCATTCTACACCCAATATATTATGTACCATAAATTAACAATTTAAGGGTTTCAAATACAACAATAAAAATTACAGTAATATTTACCGAATCGTGGCTTGGTTCAATAAATTATAATTCTCCACTAGAAGCTAAAAAATACCTTAGATTCACGACCGATTTTATTTAATTGGAAGGTACCAATCAGGCCCTTGCAAAAAATGTCCTTAATGTTTCCAAAAATCTTTGAAAAGGCAAAAAAACGAAAATTTGTTTATGAATGATTTTGTTATCATTAAATGCAATATTTGTTATATTGTTCTCTCAAGAACTGATAAAGTGATAACATAAATAAAATTACAAAGCACATAATAAAATTATTGTTCTTATAATAAAAAATAAAAACTTTTTGAAAATGGTCCTCTAAATTAGGTATGTACAAGAAAGGAATAACATGTATAACAAAATCAACCATATACTAAAAACAGATTTTAAAATAGTTGAAATTAAACTATTATATAACTTGTATGTAAGTTGTGCACTTGTTATTTTTAAACAAAACAAACATACATATAGTACCTACTTCATATTTCTAATTCAGCTGAATAAGTTTAAAATTATAATATGATTCACATCAAGAATTGTAAACGATATAGCTTATTTATTTAACTTTTGAAATAATATCATCCAGTTATTTTAGGTGCTTTCAGCAATATTGAGTACAGTTGAGCAAAGCATGTACGAGGGGGGACCCAAAATTAACTGGAATTCTCTTCTGGGGGTCGAGTTCTTTCTAGTACAAACTTAAACCCATCAGTTAGGTGTTCTGTGAACCCTTCTACACCAGCATACCAGCAGATGTTGCGAGAGGCCTCGTTCAGCTTGAGTTTTTTTTGTGAGACTTTCAACGCATTCACCGTTTTTTTTAATGGCTTATTTTAACAAGAAACGTGCAATGGGGTTCGCTTCTCGTTGCGAGAAAACATGACACAAGCGTTTGTTATGATATAGATAGCTTACAAAGAAACTGCTTTGAGTAAAACGTAATTTTACAAATGATTTTCTATTTTGAACTAGGCAAAATGTTTATTGATGATAAACCTCGTTCTGAACATATTTTGACAAGTCTAACTTTAACGTCTAACAAAGATTACTTCAAAGATGACCGAAGTATGAACATGTATAAAAATGTACCCGATATTAAATAAATAAATTCCCGTTACTTTTGAATCCCCCCTCGTACATAGTGACAGAAATGCTTGGTATGATACAAACATAATAAAACTTAATAAAATACAGTTTACACTTAACTGCTCTTAACTTATGAAATTTACAGACATGCCATAAGATAACAGCATTAAATATTATGGTTCATCCATTATTACATAATAATAATGTTCACCTCGATTCTATAATTGCATAAATCAAAACTTAATCAAAGGAAAAATAAAATGTTGTTCGTCGTCTACGTCTATGGATATATATGTATTTTCAAAAAAATATTCTAGAGAGAAAATAACCTATAAATGTACAAACTATGGAAAATGAAAACTAAATATTAAGAACAAAAGGGCAAAAACAAATTACACACTGCTATTATTTCTTTCATAATGATTTATGCTGCGTTTAACCAAGATTTTTCTTCTGTAAAATTATGTAAAATGAGAAGAAAAAAAACTCACTGGAGTAAGACGAAATAATTACAGATACAGAATTTTGTTCATTCCTATTGTAGAATGATGTATCCAAGACAAAAATGAAGCAAAATATATTCTCAATATAAAATCATTCCATTAATTAATGATTTATAGGGCCATATGAAGTATGTATGTCCTGGCAGTATGTAATTTCTGAAAGAACATTTTCAAAATGCAAACACCTTTAAACCATTGAGCTTTAATTTATTTTGCTGCCGAGTAAGCCTTTTGCATTGTACAGCATGTTTTTAAATGTTGCACACCTGTTAAAAAAATTGTGTAAAAGATAGTCATTTGAGTGAAAGTAGTTTTTTTATACATTTAGGATGTAATTAAAACAGCACTACTTCTTATATGAACCTCCTTAAAACAATTATCAATAGCAGCTTCATTTAAATAAACTTCTTGCATTAAAAACTTAACAATTGAGGTTCTTTTATCATCAGTATTTTTCTTCCCCCCAAGGGAAGTAAAACAACTCTTAATTTATAACCTTCTTGTTTCTGACTCTTCAGAAAAAACCTTTTATCACATAAAATTTTTTTGATCACCAGGGAACGTAAAGAAGTTCGTGTTTCTTATTAGTTTCACGTCGGTAAACATTGTAACGTTGTAATGATAACCGAATTGTTCTTGAAAAACACGTGCTGCCAATATTATTCAGTTTTGTAGCTATGACTGGATAATTATGGTTTTTACATTATGATTATTGATAATATAACTTTTTTTATAAGATCGGCCGAGAAGGTAGGCCATGGTAACCAAAATAATGTTATTTTTTACTTATAAATTTGAATATTTTAGGTTTTTAAGTCATTATGTTTACTGCCTGCTTATTGAAATGATAGTTCTAATCAACTGTTCTAAAACATTACATTTTAAAGGATGGTTCAAGCTTGGCAGGCGTGGAACCAATACCTACAGAGCTACTTATTTGTAACCTCCTTGCTTCGAACACCGAACTTATTTTGTCTTTTTGTACCGGCCGGGATAGTAGTTAGAGGGGAACCTAATTTCGGGTGTGAAGGAGACACGGCAGTGCCCGGCGCGCCCGCCCACGGCGCAGTAGTTGAAGCGCTCCGGAGAGCCCGGCACGGCCACGCACAGGGACTCCCATAGGGGCCACGTCCTCAGGCTGTAGACACCATCGAGCTGGGGGATGCTCTGGAAAAGACAGTTACGGTTAAAAATGGCAAACATGCAATGTCTTCTACTCGTCCACCATAACATCTAGGTACCAGACTCCAGCATTTTCTATGTCGAAAATTCGCACCCGTAATACGATGCATTGCCACTGCAGTCACTGTCAACATACTATGTACACGTTTCCTTTGAATATTACCTCTACTAGATGGTGAAAGATAAAATTAAGAAAGAATACTTAGCTAATTTATATTGATTTATTTACACTATTGTAATTATTATAACATGCATGTTTTTTCGGACTATCTCTGAAATAAAGATGTTTTTTTTAATTAACTTTTAATGTGTATAATTTTTTTAAGACTTTTTATTGTTTACGTTACACGTCTCAATGAAGATTTGTTTTAGACCAAGACTCTTTTTTAGACTCGATTTTTCTATGGGTAATGATGGAACTATATACCGGAGAATGTAGGATATTTGGATGAAGGTGATTGTGATATTGAAGGAGAAATTGATAAACTGAATTTTTGGGCTTTCAAAGTACATAATTTTCAGTTTTTTAACTTCCACAGTGACATTTATTCCTGTGAATTGACCCTTCCCGATATTCACTGCCAAGTTACTTTGTGTAAAACAGTTGGTTTTAAAACAAATCACACCATCGAAAGGTTTTAAATGTGTTTATTTTTATTATGTGTGTATTATAAAAACAATCTGAATATGAAGTCACACTTTGTATACAGACAAAAGTGCGTGGGATAAAGGCGTAAAAATTTTGTGTTTACAATATAAATTTTATTATAGACAGAGCAATCAGTTTATTTTAACCGTTTTAGTGCTGGTATTTTTTATCAATGGCTACACCAAAAAATCAAAAGAGAATTATTCTAGAAAAAATATTATAATAGGTTTAAAAAAAAAATTTTAAACTCGCCCAAATATTGACATATTTTGTGAAATTTTTTTGATCATTGAATAAAATAGTTTAAATAATTGTTATAAAATATGTAAATGAAAATATTGTTACTTTTTGGGAACGTCTATATACAGACTTAAAGCACTAATGGTCAATATCTATTTTATTAGTTTAAAGTACATCCTCTGACATTGTGAAAGAATTTTTACAATAATAAAATTTATAAGCAAATGGTTTTGGTTCTTTTACGTTCTTTACAAATGCCGCAAAATAAATCTTTTCTTTTTCACACCAACACTCTAAAACCTATTTTATAAAACTAAACATATGTTTTAATAATAACTAAAACAAGGTTACACATTAACGTTCATCATATATGTATTGAATTCAATATCAAAATCAATTTAGATATTTCAAACATCCTACCTTTGGGTTGTTCACAAATAATATCCCATAGTTTTCCCTCGCTTCCTCAAAAGATGTCGCAAGTTCAATGAAGGGTACTTTTCTTTTGTTTTCTTGGTTTGATTTTAAAGCACTTTTCCCTGATTTCGTAAAGCCTTTTCCTTGTGATTTGTCTAATTTGCTTGCTTCATTTGACTGTTCTTTTTCTTTGCTCAGGTCCACAATTTCAGGATGCCAAATCCACTGCAATAATAAAAACGATTACATACATAGAGTTTTATGAATTTTAAAGAAATACATACATTAGTTTCTAATACTGATCACAAATACATAATTGATTTTACATGATCCAACTGCTGAGTGCTTTGATATAACCTCTCTTTCTGATACATGCATTGTTTTTTTTTTATGGGGAGAGAGTACAGTGGAGCTCTAAGCAGAATGCCTTAAATCAAGGTACTTACATGAGTAAACTTCTCCTTGGCATTCTTGCGGTCTTTGGGGATATAGGGGCAGCGATGCAGGCGGGCAGAAAGTTGCCCCTGCAGCCCTAGGCCCAGAAGACCCCCGTTCCAGGGGGTCACGGCGCCCCCAATCACCCCCGCCTCTATTATGGTTATGCGGTCCATGTGCCCGCAAGATATGCGCACTGGGAGGATGGATGCTGGAAATATAAAATAGGTGAGACTATTGATTGGATAAATTTATCTACATTTCTATAACATTGGCTGTCACCATGAAAGAAATAAACCAAAGTGTGTTGTGGGCTTGTCTGGTGTGTCCGAAGAATGGTCAATAATTTCCTTTATTTCAAAATAAATAAATATATATTTTTTAAAGGGTGCTTATAACTGCTGTTAACACAAAAAAGACTTTATACAAGTCTTGATTTTGTGTTACTGAGTTACCAGAATGCCTTATTTTGCATTGGTTTGCAACGTACAAAGATTATAAGGTTTAATCTGTCTTATCATTAATATCACCAACAATGTTCATGACAGTATTGCCAGAAAAACCTTGAAACAATCAATTGAAAAATTACAATTGGGTTACAAAAAAAAGTTAATTAGTTTGGTCACATGCTTCGATAAGTTAGTAAATCTGCGTTTAATACAAAAATTAATAATAGGTTTTTTATGTGGATACAGTTTGTAAATCTGCGTTTAATACACAAATTAATAATAGGTTTTTTATGTGGATACCATACAAGAGTCCCAACTATCCAGAGCCAGTGTGACTATGGCATCCCCAATTGCGGTACGTTGTGAGGCTGACGAGAGTGGGGAGGGAAGACAATGGGAAAGAGGAAGGTTGTGAAGTACCTAGCTATTCAGATCTGGTCACCAAACACGGCCAAAGCCATTTCAAGCAATGTTTAATTTACCTGATCCTGCATTAGGCTGCACATCCTCTGAGTAGGCGATCACCTGCGGCCACTGGGCGCCCACGCTGGCCCCCGTGTAGGGTCCCCGCCTAAAGAAGGTGCGTGTGTCGCCGCTCCAAATGCCGCAGCCCGAGGGGGCTGTCACACACATGAGAGGGGCGGTGTAGCCCGGCACAGGGGGCATTAGTACCAAACCTAAAAGCAATAAAAGTCAAACAAGGTTTTGAAATTATTTTGTGGTATTAAACACCAATATGTTTTTAATAAAATCAGGGTAGGTACTTTCTTGTAAGATTATTGTTTGTTTTTTAATGTGTTTCATTTTCAAGTATAGGCAGTTTTGACAGAGTTTAGGAGGTTAAGAGAAGCCAAAGACATGCAGATTGTTTAGAGGTTAAACAAATGTGCTGCGGAAATGTTGTACATATGGGTGTCAAAATATGTAGAAATAATATTTTAATCAACAGAACTGTATGCACACAACAATAAAAAATATATTTGTAGAACTATAATCCAATGTGTTTAAAATCAGAAACTTTTTTTTTTAAGCTCTGCAGTTGAAACAGCAGTTCATTTTAGATTTTAAAATAAACAAAAATAGTAAGAAGATGTAGGGGGAATAGAAGAATAAATGATTTATAAGCACCTGTAACACGGGTACGGTGCGCCTGGAAGTTGAAGTATGGTAAACACACGGTGGTGTTGCCGTGTTGGCTCGTGAGAAGGATGGAAGTGCTGCCCAAGTCAAATAGCGCCACAATCCCGCTGGAGTACCCAACGGCTATTACTCTGTGGCCTAAATCCTGGAAACAAAACACATACAATATTAACATTTTTATCAATTGAATAAGGAATAACCTATTTTACACAGAAATTAAAAATTGTAATAAAGGTAAAGTTATGCTACCAAGATTTTGACAATTCTTACCTGACTCCAAAACACTTGTGTGGCATGAAATTGAGTTCTTCCCAACGTGACAGTGTCGTCTTTGTAGAGTTTTAACGAGGCTACTGGTTCAGTTTGATATATATTACCTTCACTGTAAAAATATTAAAATTATTCCAAACATTAAATCCTACACAAATAAATGATTTATGTACATGTTAGTTTATAATTTGTGATCAAATTTAAAGCCGAATAAAACACTTCGGCAAAGTTAACCTAATTTACCACAATATAAACTTTATGATAGAATCCCATCCAACACAAAAATCAATTCAATTAAAAACATTCATAAAAAGCAGATATAGAACACAGATGGACCTGACGTAGATACAATGATTGAACCAAAAAACTGAATACATAATATATGTACAAACATATTACTAAATAATATATAAATATGTATGTCTTAGAATGAATGTCGTAGGCGACCATTAAAATATTTTTTAATTAAACACATAATATATAAAACATAGCAAAAGTCTCGTAACTGAACAAAGTAGAGTTAAAATAAATTTTGTGTGACTTTACAGGTCTACAAAACGTTAAATAAAAGATAAAAATTGAATTTAAATAATTTTTTGATTGTACTTTGTTTTTTTTTACCGAGGTAATTTCATCGAATTACTTTTTCAACTTCACCACTGACTAGAGATTATTTTCTAAAATAAAAAAAAATTTACGAATACAAAAATTTCAAGTTTTCAAGAAAAGTATGCAAATTCTGAGGCTTAACTAGTTACTCAAAACGAGCTTGCAGGTTGAGCAGATATCGCAAACACTATACATACATGTTATTTTAATTGAATAGTGTCATACTTAAACATCGACAAATTGTATTCACCTGGTGATTAAAGATTGGGGATTGGCCACGGCGTAAATATGTACGTTTCCATCGGAGCAGGCTGCCGCGAGGAGGCCCAGCCTGACACCATCCTGTGACACCCGGTCACCCGGAGTAAAGGCCGCCTCACAGCCCGAGGGGCACCAGGTTAAATTCCACACCTGGCCGAAGCTGTGTGCTATCCCCATCACCATGCTGGCCGGGCGCTGACAGCCCTTACTGGAAATATAAATTAAAGCATACTAAAAAAATTGGCAAGCATTTTTGTTAAGTATGTTATTCATATGTTAAAATGCAAAGGTGTACAAGAGCTGATTGGAGTTATGAAATCAATGCATACATAATAATAAATTGACTGTGACTATAAATTAAAATGGTCACTGCAACCTGCCTACACTTATAAGAAACAACCTATGTTGTATTATCCAGTTATAATGATGTCATTGAATGTGATAAAAAGGGATGAATAAATATCACATTTAACACCAAGTATTCAAAAAACACATACTCTTTATCCTGAAGAGCCCCGACACTCCATATTTGTATAATTCCCTTGTGCTTATAGTGCACATCTTCCTTGTAGTAGTCATCCATGGAGCGATCGGTGGCCACCGCCACGTAGCACTCCTTGTTCTTGCCGGGGGCCCAGGCCAGCCCCCGCACAGGACCACCGCACCAAAAGGTCTGTGTACCTAAAATTATGCATCAAATTTAATACCAGAAAAACTTCAAAAATATATATAATAACAAAAAAGTTCCAAATATAATTTTTTTTTTTTCAGGAAGTCTTCAATATTAATACCCTACTCCCTGTATAATACTTTATTTACTGTCAAAGAAATTTCTACCTGCTAATTATAAACCAGTTTTACACAGCACTTAATACATAAAACTTCAATAGCCAAAAATCATAAACTACCAGAAAAATGCAAAAAAAAACTGTTATTTTACGTTACCGTAAAATATATCGCTGTGCTAGTTCAATACTATAACATGTAAAAAAAAATATTTTTGGCTTATTGGTGTCTTTTGAGTCCTTATTAGCGTTGTGACCGCTCCGTGAGAACTACATACTTCCTTTTGCAGCAGTTCCAACTTCATTCATTTTTCATTGAACAAATACTTCAATTGAAGTTGGTTAAGTTGGTAGTTCCGCTCGCACGATCTACAGTCATTTGTAGTTTACTTCGAAACTTCAATTTTAGTTCTTTGTTCGTTCGCACGATTATAGTAACGCACCATCCACAGTTCGGCGTATTTTGGGGTGTTTTATTTGTTCATGATTTTATATGGGAATATTTTTGTGACATTTTTTGTTAAGCTTTGATCACAGTTGCTTTTAATTTTCTAAATGAATTACAAGCTTTGATTTCTTTGCTTGTTTTGTCTGGCGTGGGACACCAGTTTTTTCAAGGATTGTTTTGATCATAATATAATATTAAATTTATTTTTTGTTTTAATAATAATTGTCCATTTTCAAGTTTTTTAAACTTTTACAACAATAATAAAAATTATGTATTAATAATAATTGTTTTACTATTACATTTCCCTCCTAGATTGCGCTAGTATAGTTCGCAACCCGCTTATGGCCGCTTCTAATGGGTTCATATAAAGCTAAGGCTGACATAAATTCAGAATTTCAGCGGTACTTCAATTGAAGGGTTCACTGTGAAAGGTTCATTTTAAAGAACTAGCAGTTCCTGAAGCGTTCACAAAACTTTGAAGTTTTTCTCAACGCTATTCCTTATGTTAAAAGGAATCAAAAAACACCAATAACTCGTAATTTTCTTTTTTTGACTTGTTATAGTATCGAACTAGCACAGCGATATGTTGGCACAAGTACTACAGTTTTTTTTTAAATACATAGTCTATGACAAAAGCATAAATAAAAATTTTAAACATACAGATTTGCCCTTATACCTAACATAGAGTTGAGAATTTTATGACGAGTATGTGAAATATATACACTCCCATTGAAAATACATTGTAAACAGGAGATTTATTTATAATGTTATTTAAATTCCTGCAAAATTGTTAACTTACATGTTTTGTATTTAAAAATAAAGTGACGTATTGTCATTACATACCATTGAACAAATCTGACTCAAACAGTTTGTATTTATGCCACTTCACGCCTTTAAAGTTTTTAGCACAAGTTGTCGTGGTGCTGTTGGCCATCCTAATGGACTCTTTGCATTCGGGTAAATATTCTTCGGCTTCTGAAGTGCCCAGGGCTTTGAGAGGGTTGCAGCACAACTTCGGGAACAGGCCTTCATCAGTATAATACTTCTCAACGCTGCGTAAATAAATATGTACATTTTTGATTTTAAAAAAATAGTACAATTTTTTTTATTTTATAAGAGTTTTGAATCAATTATTTACATTTACTTACAATTTTTTGTTCCATAATGAATAAAGTTTCTTCAGGTTGGAGCCCACTCTGTAGGCGAAATGGAATGAAGGAAGAAAAGATCTAATTTCTGAAAGAAATCGAATTAATCACATATCTATTTTTTTTTAAATTTCACGTAATCAATCTTTTTTTTACATTACAAATAATTATACCTCCCAGAACATTAAAAAAAATATATATTCAATTAAATAATATTCACTTTTAAAAGTTTTAACAAAGTTCTAAAAAATTATAATCCATACCAAAATGAATCAATTTTATTTATTTATTTCATTTTCATGTTTTACAAAATTATTAATAGGTGACAGATTAAAAATATATTGCATATTACGAACCCCCAAACTAGGAATATGCCCATATTATGGTCTGCATTTTATTTAAAATTAAAATACATAGTACAAAACTATAAATACATACCTTCAGGGGGAGGTAATTTCCATTCGTCAGTACTTAATACCGTACTATTGAGAGATACTATGCCTGTCAACAAAAAGAAGATTAGTTAATAAATAAATTGTAATTTTTTTTGTAATCTTGTAATTTTTTTTCAATATCTTTTAATTGAAAGTGAATTGAAATCGTTTTTAAAGTGCATTTTTCAATATAATATCTCTTACGGTCGCTATTGCCAATTAAAACTGGAAGGCTTAATTCCATTTTCCACAACTTTTTTGACTGCCAATTATAGGTTGCACAATTAAAGTTGACCTAACCAACACAAACTTAGGATTGTGTGTATTAGTATACACTTCTGACAGTGATGTCCTTGTCAAACGTCACTGAGAAACAGCATTTTATCTCACTTATGCCTACTTATTGTTACTAGCGAGAAAAGGACAAAAAGTGTATACGATTATCGAATTCAATTTTTTTTTAAATGTTTGCAGTTATTCAAGTCTTACAGTGTGTTCTGTTTACTTTTTTTTTTTTCCCCCATTTTCACTGGAATTTTCTTATCTGAAGTCGAATAAAAAGTTTGAAAGATGCTTTATGCAAGCAATGCATGTGTCTGAGCACTGTGATTGACTCAGCTCTGATTGCGATACCAACAACTGAGTATTCCGTCAATACACATCAAGTGTTAACTAGCAAATCTTTTTTTTTAAATTAACTTTTCCAAAAACAAAATATGTGTGTACAGATTTCACATCCTCAGTGCTGTATAAAAAAATAAGTATATTATGTATGAGCTAGAGATATATTTTCCACTTACTTTGGTTATTATTAGAAGCTGCTGAAGTCCCTATAAATAAAAAGGAATATTAGAGATATGAATGCACATATAAATATGTATGTACAAGCAATTTTCTATTATCAGATTCATATACATTTCATTATTATTTCAAGCATACAATTTAAATTGGCACTTACTTTTTCTACCAGGTCTGACAAACAGTTTTTCTTCACTGTCAGTTTCATATTCGTCTTCCTCAGAGCTGGACTGCGGTTCAGAAATGTTGTCGCTGTGATCTCCTTCAGAGCTGGACGACTCTTCGATCTTTACTTCGATTTCATCGGGGTGCTTCTCCTTTATGTGGTCAACCATGACTGGTTCCATCTCAGATTTGAATATGCAGCACACACATTGGAAGACCTGGAAAAAAAATGTCAATAAGAATATTTTGGTTATGTGAAACCTGAATGGTACCAGTTTACTCATGACGTTATTCGCTCGTAGATGGGAAAAAATTGAGCACTTACATGTTCCAAGGAAAACGTGTTTCATTGGTAACAAGTTTTAGTTCAAAAGATTTGTCAAACTATGTATATATATTAAACTCAAATATGTATCACCAATAAGTAGGAGTAATAAGTAGTAAGACTCAACAACCAAGAATAAAATGTGTGAACGTAAAATTGCATGTACATATTTAGACCAGTGGTCACCAAAGCAAGGTACGCAAGTTGATACTTGGGGATACGCCAAGTGACAAAAGAAATAAGAAAATGTATTAAAAATCAAACACTAACTTGTATTTTAAAATTACACAATCATAAACATCAAATGGACGACGGATTGATAGAAGAAGAGGCATTCATCAAATCTTTGTAAGTGAAGTGTAGATATAGCACATAGGGGTTTGCACCATAAGTTTCTTGTCTTTTAGGGGTACGCGATCAATAAAATTTAACAGTATCAAAAAAATTTGAAGACCACTGATTTAGACTACATGTAACTTTAAATTATGGGTAATGTATATGTTTTGTAAATCTGTACATATAGTATAATAAAACTACTTTTGTCAAATTAAAGATATTAAGCATTTTTTATCATATTGCACTGCAAAAATTATAAGGACCGTTTCAAGCTAAAGAGGTGTAACTGAGTTGCCCTCCTGAAATGTTGTTGATTTGTCATTTATACTCTTTCAGCTTTGGACATGCAACATACACAAATAATTTAACAATGCCGTCATTAAATTGTATTAAAGTCCCTTTTCAACCCAACTTTCGTGAAGATTCATACCATGATGGTAAATAGTAATCTATATTATGATTATATACTATTATTGCTAAACCAAACTATGCCAAATGGTTCTGTCTTCGGGGAACAATAGATTAAGAAGGTATAAATTTGGTATAACTTGTTTCGGGTTAAGATGCAATCATAACAAAACAATATTAAAAACACCATTTAAATGAATTATTAAGTCACAGCACGAGGTTTGCTTTAATAGTGATGGATGCTTAATGTTAATAGTATGTCTTTATATCCTTAAAAAATACGAAATTCATAACGTTTTATCAAAAATATTAAAAAACTGATAAAAATTCTCCTTTTTATACTACTTTTTCTATTCTATTGGTACATTGCATAGAACTCGTGGAACATATATTGCAAGAATGTTTTTTTTTTGTATAAAACATTGAAAATATTTTAATTAATGAAAATATTGGAAATAACCTCAAAAACCGTTTGACATTAGTTATTCCAATGAATGATAAGTTTGCGAGTATGGCAAACACGGTTACATACCTTGACGTGGAGCATTAAAATATGATTTTTTTTTGTCTTTTTCTTTGATACTACATAAAAACCTGGAGAAAGTAATTTATCGCAAATTTGTATAGATTGGGTAAAAATATTAGCTCTCTCTCCTTATTATATTGTTCCTTCAAGTTCTGTTCATACCCTCTCTGGAATAAGACGACAAGTAGAAATGTAATGCTGGTTGATGGCCTCCACGCTGGCCTCCTTGTGCTTGCAGCGCCGGCAGGTTGCAAGACCGTCCTCGGCCAGTTCCTTTTTCCAAATGGACAACAGGATTCCAGTCGCCCGGCCAAACCAAGGTTTCTTGTACAAGTCTTTCTGAAATATGTAATAAGAAAATTAGCAAATTTAAGCAAACTTAATTCGGTGGGTAGAACATCTGCTCTGATGATGGACATTGCAAGACTCTCCGAAACATTGCCTCAAGAAGGAGGAGAAAGTGCAACACAGCCTATTACCCAACCCTAAAAATCAATCAGCATAATACTTTTGAACTTGACAAACTTAAATCAAATGTAAAATAGAAGGATTTTGTAAAAAATCAATTTATATAATAAGATATGCAATTTTGGCAATTACTACCCGGCTTCGCTTGAATTTCAAGATTCTTTTTATAAAATAATACTTTTCCCAAATTAACAACTGAAACATTGGAACAAACAATAATAGCTCACAATAAAAATAACAAAGCAAGCTGAAAATAATGCATTAAAATTTTAGAGAAAAAAAAAATGCTAATTTCATGCTGCCAGAACTCACTGTTTGAGAGTTTTTGAACTTCAAAACAAACCAACAGACTTTCTACTTTATAGTATATACTTACAATATTTCTTTGTGGTGGTGGTTCTTTTCCAGACTTCAACTTTTTAAATGTTTGTCCAGCCCTGAAATCAAAAACAATTAGAAATAAATAACTTATATCGGTCTAATTAAGTTGAGTTTGTTAAAAATGAACATTAAATAATGTCATTAGTTTCATTGAACTTCCACAAAAATGTACCAACATTTCTGCTGCCTTCCTTTTTCTTCTCCCGCCCGTTTCATCTTCCACGGGCGGTTCAACAGGAGGTGGCTTCCCTGCCTTTACCGAGGTGCGCGTGTGGGCAATGAGATGAACCCTCATTCCCGAAGGCAGCACCCGCCGCTTGCATATTGTACAAGTCTCCTTTAAGGCTTCTACTTCCTGAAAGAGAGAGCAAATTTCTACAAATTCTAATTACATTAAACTTGTTTACGAAATAATTTTCTCTTTAAAAAGAAAGAAAAACATTTCCGGATTATGAATAACCTGTCAATTTTTTAATACCTCCCTACTTTCATCAGTATAACTGGAAAATGTTGCTTGTGCAATGATGGAGGACTTGATAGCAGAGGATTAAACCCCTAACGCCTGTGTAGACGCTTTCCGAACTGTGTGACAAACTCAAGCATTTATATGATGTGGAGATGGTCAATATTCAAACCAACATTGGTTTTTCTCATCTAAGGTATTTCTTCCCAGACGTGTGGAGAAACAGATAGTTTGAATAAAAATAAAAATAAATTTACCTCGTACCAAGAGAAAAACAAAAGCGGAATGAAACTGGGGTTTTGTTTATGGAAAGTCAAGGAACTGGCTATAATTTTCATAAAAATAAAAAAAAAGCTTCAAATAAAACAGTAAAATTTACCTCTTCAGTTTTTTGACACATGTATAAGACGTGTGATATATATCCTAGGACGGAAGCGCGTTTCTCCCCGCATTTCTCGCAAACAAGTTCTACTTTTTTCTTAGCCATTGTTATCAACGAAATAACTAAGGATTCATTTTGAAGATCCTGAAAAAAAAGGCACTTTAATAAAATCAAAAAAAAACCGAAGCGCATAAATGCAATAATAAATATTTATCGATTGTTGATTGTATGAAATAAAGAATAACAAAAATTTTGGTAGCCGTCGTTTACAAGAAAAAAATGTTAAGGTAATTTTGTACACATATTTGAATGAGGATTATTCCTTCTGAATATGTCACTGAATGTTAAAATATTTTAATTTGTGAGTTTGTCTATGTGCTTAGTAACAACATGATATGTTTTTAAGACACTCAATACTTATTTTTTTCTTTTTAAAAACATCAGGAATTGTCCCATTTTTTTACCAAAGTGAACTTGGATTGTGTCAGCAGTATTCATTTTGTAAAGTGTTTGTTTCGAAGAAATCAACAACAAAAAAAAACAATTTTCAATGTCAGTGTGGCCAAACACATCAAACATTTTCGAAGAAATCGATAAATTTATCTTAGTGTCAAAAACAAAAGTTAAGCGCCCTTAATGTTTATCACTAAACGGCACTATAAAAATTGTCCGATAATAATTATGATTATAATCTAAAACATACCACCGGTTCATCTCCCTCTATCCAACCCAGATATTTATGAATATTCAAGTTGTGTTGCGGCCAGCTCGACTTCTTTAATGTTTGTTTACAAACTGCACAAGTCACGGAATCTAGAAAACACAGAAAAAAAATTGTTTTACAATTATGTAAAACCATTAACTTTCTTCAAAGGAAGGTACTCATACCGTAAACAAATAAATAAATAATATAATTGGCATTAACTAATACCCAGGTTTGCATACACTATTACGGGCAAATCAAGCGCTTTGTGCTTACATGAATGCGTTGGTTTAAAATAAAATGAATGGATCTCATAAAGTGATCCGGAATACAATGAAACCGTAAAAGAAATACAATTATGAGTGTAATGTTAAATACATACCTTTTCCTTGATATGAGGATTTCTCTGACTTCTTTGGAGGCGCAGACGCAGTGGACTGTTTGGCTATTACTGACGGGGGTCTTCCTCTCTTTCCTTTTGGTTTAGATTGATCCAAGCTTTTGATTGCAGATAATGGACAGTCATCGTCAGGTCCGTTCAAATGTTTATTGTTTGCATTCTCCAAACATTTCTCTCTAATGTCTCCATCATTATTAATGTCCTTGGTGCATTTGGCAATTTTTTTTTCTGGTTTTTTAGATACTTTTTTCGTTGTTGTATTACCGATAGTTTCACTTTCTTCCAAAGTTCTCGCATGGGGAACATAATTTTGAATTTCTCCAATACCCTTCTCATCATTGTCGAAGATTGTCGAGTCTATATTTGATTTTTTGCTGATTTTCAGTCTCGGCTCTTCTAAATCTTGTGACGTATTCCAGGATTTATCAGCTGGTTCTCTCTCAGCATTGGCCGAGTCTATAGAAGCAGGATCGTAATCATCACGTTGAGTATCTGAGTTATAAGCTGTGTTATAGTCACCATCCATTGAATCATTATTATCAATTTCTGAGTCATCAATGTGACTTTGACTAACTGTATCTGTACTTGTTTCTTGGGTCACAGAATCCAGATTGCCAATATCATTTGTTGAAAGTTCACATACACCGATGGATTCATAATTCAAAATAGGGCTAGCAACTTTGGTTTCGTCCTCGGGGTCTTCTTCAATCTCTATTTGTATAACATCTTCATAAGATGAATCTGATTTATCAGCTGCACTAATTGATTCTCTTCTAACGGCTTCGTGTATCTTTTCTAGAACTTCATTACTTGCCAAAACTGTGCTATATATATGTGTTTCGGGGTAAATACTATCATCTATTTTTTCACTGCTGGACTGCAAATCATTTTCATTATTATTTATCTGCTCCATGGTTGTCACTGTTTCAGTTAAACTTTCTTCAACTTGTTGTATTTGGCTTACTCTCTGAGCTAATGATTTTCTTTCTAAGACAGTTTTTATTTTTTTTGGAATACCTTTAATTTTTCTTCGGGGTTCTCTTGCTTTTATCTCTTTTTCATTGGTACTGTTACTAGTAGATGTTTCGACAAACGCTTCGTCCGAGCTATGAGTACTTATAACAGAACATTGCAGATTACTGTTCTCATTAGGATTCACATCGGCATTTTTATCAATAGAATCTATTTCTGCCAATATGTTTTCTTCAATAACAGAATTGTTATCAGTAATTTCTTGACTTGTTTGCAAACTATCCCCATTACAACCTATTTTGGAAAATACATCTAGTTGCTCTTGCAATGTCACAGAATGTGGTGCAATTGTTTGAGAATCATCACTTGGTAATGTTGCAACACCATCATTGCCGTAAATTTTTGAATCCGTTCTAACTCGTTCAATTATACTTTTCTTGGGTGGTCGGCAAACCATTTTATTGAGTTTGGAGGAGTTGGCTTTTTTATCATTTTCTAAACAAAGTCGAGGTGATTTATTAAGCTCACTTTGAATACATTTTTCATAATCTCCGGAATTGTTATTGGTGACAAGCGAATTTAATGCCCGAGGACTGCGAACAACCTTTTTATTCATTATTGTTGCGGGCACCTGATAATTAGAGCGAGGTGAAACTGCTGCAGAACCCAAATCATTTGCAGACATCACGTTATGAACATTTGTTTGACTACTACTATCATCAACAATTTCAATCAATTGTGTGACTACACCAACACTATTAGAAGTTGACTCAAAATTTTGATCTAAAAATTCAGTGTTCGAGACTTTTGGGTTTTCAGGAGGATTATTTTCTAGAATTTGTAACGAGGTGATAGAATTTCCAATTGATTGAAGATTATCATCTTGATGAAACTTATTTAGATCACTGTCAAAACATTTTGTAGCAAAGCTAGAGTCTTTTTTTTCCAAAAAATCCGGACTCTCCTGCAGGGGTCTAATTGTTGGAAGTTCATCTTCATTGATGAATATTTGAAGTCCTTTTTTATTTGGAGACGTAACTGATGTATGCCCTGTTTCACTTGATTCGTCCAAACAATTGTTTCTCGATTCTTTGACGAAGCTCCCCTGCCGACTAAATCTTTTTTTTGGTAATATTGAAGAAAAATGATCACTGGATGTGGAGGGAGATACTTCCAATTCAAGCGCCATTTGCAATTTTGGAGGTTGCTTCGGTGGAGATATTTTTTTAAATGATTCATCAATGGCCAGTGAAAACACATCCGTATCGTCTTGTTGCTTTTGGAGTTGGTCACTTTTGTTATTGATATAGTCTTCTGATTGAAAGTAGTCCCTTTTCAATTCCTGCGCCAAAACACTATGCCTTGATAAGATGTAAGGTTTGGTCAGAGGTTTTTCATCATCAGTGTTCAACCCGTAAGACACATTTCCAATATTGATTTCATCAATTTTCAGATCATTCTCCGCTAAACTAACATTAACGCTGGAAGAACTCGGGAGATCAATGAGTTTAGTATCATTTTTTCTGTAATTATTTTTTCTTCCCGAGTATGTCCTCACATTCTTTAAATGTGTGTCTAAATTGTAATTTCTTTTAAATTGAGGCGATGTAATATCGCTGGGTTTTTGTTTAATATCTGTTGATTTCATGGTTATTGTACAGTTTTCAGAAGTAATATCATCAGAAACACTAACTGCTTCTTCATGGGACTCACATGACGGATCTTGAAATAAACCAAAATCATCACTATTATTTTTATTGTAATCTTTGAACATAGCTTGACCATAAGACTCGTAAGCGAGGAAAGACTGCATATGCGGCAGTTGCAGACCGGCACCAGACTGCGACACTGTGGCAAAGCTAGTGCTGGTGCTTGTGCTGGCAGGGGAGTTGTGTAGTAAGTCTATGTTGGAAGTATCTGTGATTGGTTTGCAGTTTTTATTCCGATATTTATTCATCCTATCAGAATTTTCACTCACTGCACTATTAGCATTAGAAATTATTTCCAATGTTCTCAAATTAGGCAAAGTGTTATTTTGTATTGTGCTAAATAGTTGGGTATTTTCATCCTCAACAAAACCCTCGATAGCCAATTTACCTCCAGGTTTCTCAACCCCATGCATCATGTCATCCCTGCCTGTTTCTTCTTCGTGCAATTTTCTATCTTTCATTATTTTAGTCTCAGTTCTTTCAGCTTTTAGTTTAATATCACTTTTACTTAGAGGTTTTCGTTGATGAAACATTTTCAAATAGTCGGCAATTTTATTCAAAGATTTTTCATCTTGACATGCTTGTGACATTTTTTCACGATCTTCCAAAATTCTATCACTTATCATAGCTATTTCATTTCTTCTTTTCGATTCTTGATTACTATTCACAGCATTAGTTTTATAATCTAAACATCCTTGTGTGTCATTCAAAATATTGATTCTGATCAGTTTTTTTTCACCTATTACTGAGTTTTTATTGGTCGCAATTGGTTCAGAAGGTATAGTTAGCACATCAGACTTTGAAGTATACGGGGGATAATTTTTTTTAACTTTTCCTGATTTCTGGGCTTGATTTAATTTACTATCCACAGTTGGTGAGGGTAATTGAATTTCTTCACTTGAAGAACTATGACTTGTATTTGAAATATTACTTTTGGTCAATTGTTTGTCCACCTTTATTGAGTTTTTATTGGTCACAATTCGTTCAGAGGGTATAGTTAGCACATTAGAGTTGGTAATTTGTTGAGGAACAAAGTTTTTAACCTCTTCTACTCTCCGGTATTGATTTACTTTACTGTCTCCTGTCGGAGAATGTACTTGAATTTCTTCACCTGAAGAACGATCACATATATTTGAAATATTAATTTTGGTCAATTGTTTGTCACCAGGCAGTGAGTTTTTATTGGTCACAGTACTTTCAGAAGCTATATTTAGCACATCGAAGTTGGTAGTATGTCGAGAAAGAGAATTTTCAACCTTTTCTAATTTCTGGGCTTCATTTATTCTACTATACACTGTTGGAGAATGTACTTGAATTTCTTCATCTGAAGAACTATGACGTATATTTGAAAAATTAATTTTGGACAATTTTCTGTCATCTTTTGGTGAGTTTTGACTGGTCACAGTCCTTTGTGAGGATTTAATTGGACAATCAGAATTGGTGGTCTGTTGAGGAAGAGAATATTTAACTTTCTCTATTCTTTGGGCTTCGTTTACTTTCCTATTCATCGTTGGAGAATGTAATTGAATTTCTTCCCTTGAAGAACTATGACGTATAACACTTTTAGGGCTGTATTTGGCAGGCATATTAACTTGTGTAACAAACTTTGTTTCGGTATTTAAATTAACTTGAGCAACAGGTTTCAATATATTTTGAATAAGAGTCTTTGGAGATTTGCTTTCATTCACCGGAGTATTGATACTTTTATCCTTGATATCTTCTGAGATATCGCTAGGTATGGTTAAATTTGCAGGTTCGTGATCTGATTCTATGGTCAAATTCCCTTCTTTATTTATGTTAATGATATCAGAGCTTTCAAATTCTTTTGTAACATTAATAGAAATAAGATCCACATTATTTTCAATATAATTATCAGTCTGCTGCTGCGAATATTGGATAGTTTGATTCATAGAATTGAGTAAAATGTCTATATTCCTCTGTATATTGGTAGAATTAGGTGAGTTACTAATTCCACCATACAGGTAATTTTTTATAGTCGATACGGGTGATATTATTTCAAAGGGTGGTAACCGTTGGCAAGCCTGACTTTCTGTTCCCGGCAAACGAGATGGCACTGATTGACTGCCCCCCAAAATAACCTGACTGGAATCAGCATTGGAGTCTTCTGGACACAGATAAGACTGTTGATGCTCAATGTCGTCATTTGTCTCTTTGTTCAGAAGATCAAAGTCAACATTCATAAGATCGACCTTTTCTATTTCATCGGAATTTACATCTTCAATAATGTAATCAAAATTTTCATCGTTACTTTCTGAAATATCTTGGGCTCCGTCATCATCATCTAATGAGTTTTCAGTCATATTTTGAATATCAGTTAGTGATATATTAATATTGTTTTGATTAGGATTTGAATTCACAAGTTGTGAATTTATTTGAATTTCACTGTCAATAAATTGAATTTGTCCGCTTAAAGCTACTCCATGATCATTGGGGTGCATTTGAATTTTGTAATATTGCTCTGGAACATCACTCTGGGTAAAGTTAGCTTGATAGTTCCCACCACTGACTGCCATACCAGCATCACTGCCAAAGTTCATTGAATTATTCAACTCATCACTCGATGGCAAAATATTATGCTGGCTAGTGCTTTTGTTCATCACTTGAATACTTGAGGAAATGTCTTTAACTTCTGCAGGGTCCAATGGAACAGAATATTCACTGGAACTGATTGGATAGCATTCTGCCATATAATGAGAGGGGTCTGTAGGGGTTTTACTTTCATCGATGGAAGTTAGCAACGGCAATGTGTTGGGTATTTTGTTGTAACCTACCAGGTAGCTGGAGATATCCTCCCCAGGGCTCATGACTAATGACGATGTGAAGTATGAGACAGTCTCCATGTTTGAAGAGCCACTTTTACCACAAACAAGTGGTGATGCCGGCTTGACAAACTCATCTTTTTGAGGTACATTAAACGTTTTAAGTGACTCAACAGCTTTAATTGGATGATTTGGTTCACTTATAATGGCTTTTTCTTGAATTTTATTTTCTTCTATTTGTGGGGGTCGACTTGCACTATTTTTTTTCTTCTCTGTCAATTTATTATACAATGCTTTTTTCACGTCAACCGAATTTCCTTCAGTTTTTTTTGGACGACCTTAGGAAGAAACAGTAATAAATTATATCACAAAACAAAAAATGAATATGAAGGGTAAGTAAAACAGTAAAATATATTACGTTATTAAAGTGTTACTACTAAATTAAATAACGGCTTAAATAATAAAGTTAATGTACCTCTTTTCTTCTTGGTAATGTCCACTTCTTCATTTGGGGGGTTTTGTTGTAGATTTCCTATATTTATTCCCATTTGTTTTAATATTGCGGGAGATAAAACAAAAACCTGGGCTTTACCCGGAGGATTAACTTCTTTACTGGTGTTTGCTTCCATTCTGGTGTCCTTGATGACTCCTGGGAACTTAGCTACCGCAAGATTGTCAGATTTACCTACAGTCGTAGGTGGTTTCTTCTTCACAGTATTGACACTTGGCACCAGCCTCCTTCGCCGGTCTTTAGGCTCCGACATTGCCACAGAATCTAAAATTGGGTAAAAAATAAATAAGGTATAAACGCATATTGTATCACTTATATTCATTTGGCATTAACAAATAAATAAAAATTATTGGAGATATAATTTACAAAACAAAATTTTTTTAAGCCGCTAGCACTATCCATGGGTAAATAAGAACCGCGGTCATTTTTAAATCACTCTAAAATGTAAACTAAGATTCCAGTACCTTCAAACTAATGTGTAACACGCTAGCTAGTTTGATTCAGATATACCAACTCGTTCGGCCAGGTAGACTCTTTTAGTAAAAGAATTGGCACTGGCACTAATAAAAGAAAACCTCATCAGTTTCTCTCAATCTACTTTTTTACATGTGCATTAATTATGTTAAAAAAAAAAATAACATAACTATTACTATTTTGTCAAACTTACGGCAGCTAAAATTATGGAAAAAACTTGTGTCATTTTTGTTACATATTCAAACTAATTAATCTCTAACTTTTCTTACTATTATCAATAATTTGTGTTTCTTTTTTTAACTTTATAGTCAGAGTGTGACGGAAAAAATAAATATATATTTTTAATATAATAGGTTATTTCACACATATCGTTTTATAATTTCATATTGTATAGATTTTCTCAGCGTAATTATATAAAATTAATTTGTTTTCCCAACTTTAGACGAACAAGAAAAACCAAAGTTTTTCAATATTTCATTGAAATTATCATTATATTCACTGCACAACAATTTCATAATAACTTGTAATATTTATGTTCAACGGAATAAACAACACCATTTGATTAAGTAATTAGTCACGACAGCATAACATTTTTACGAAAATGAAAAAAAAATACATTGATAAAGTCATATTAATAATTAACAGTAGAAAAGTGTGCTGAAAAATAATAAAAGGTTTGACAGATAAGAGTAGGATTTGAACCCCCAACCACCATATTGACATAAACCACATGTCTGCGAAATACGCTTACCACTGGACTACTAAACAGAACAAAATATTTTCTTAAAAACATCAAACGGCATTTATCCAAAAGCTTGGTGAGCTTTTGATTTGTAAGCATGAAACATGAATGAAGAATTATACCTCCGTTTCTCATTAAGATAATAAAAGTATCGTTATACCTGTCAAATTAACTACGTGTTAAGGGGTCCTATAATAATTATAATTTTGTCTCACGTGTTTTGAAAACCACATGCACACTGACATTTAAAGTAAGAAATAAATTTAAAAAACATAATCGTATAACACAGAGAAAAAAATAAAACTAGACAAAAAAATATGATTACTTGGAATCGAACCCACGATCTTCACCTCACAATTATTTTAACCAAACATGCAAGCATCTTGTCACTTTCGTTAATCGTATATGTTTTTAAATAAATTGGATATGGTGTAAAATATATTTATTGCTAGCCATGGATAAATAAGAAATTATTTACTACCTCATACAAAAATTGTCTATGATTTAGTACTGTCATAAACATATAAAAAAACAATTTGTACTGATATATATGATAAGATTTTTTCAAATAAATATATTGATTGTCCTCGTGACATTTTCGCCATTCTGGATTTTTTCTTTCAGATTTAAAAATGTAATTAAATCACTCTTAAAATTCGTTTTGATATATTCCATTATTTTAAGTAACTACACATTTGAAATTGACCTTTAATTATTTCTGCTCCTTGTAAAATTCACTTCTTTAAAAAATACATATATTTCCAACAAAGTTCTCAGGTATTAGTTATCGCTTTATTAAGAGAAAAAATGTATGGTATTACCACCATAGAGAATATATTTTTTGTCAACTTATTTGTATTCAGCTGTCAAAAACATTATATTATTAAATCTAAATCCCAAAATTGCTAAAGTTGTGATTCGACGTACACATTTGATTTTAACAAGCTGTAGATTTGATTGTATTAAAAACATCTCACTTAAGTAAAATGGGCAGTCCTGAACGTGAACTGTGTCCGCCTCCAGCGACAGAAGAGGATGAATTAACCTTACCAAGAGCGAGTATTAATAAAATGATAAAAGAGATAGTTCCCTCCATAAGAGTGGCCAATGAATCCAGAGAATTGATATTAAACTGTTGCACAGAGTTTATCCATTTACTAAGCTCGGAGGCCAATGAAGTTTGCAACCAAAATAACAAAAAGACTATTAATGCTGAGCATATTCTTGCTGGTAACTATTATTCTTTCTTATAATTTTTTTTCATGGCTAATAATGTTTCATTCTGCAGACATTTAGATCTCATACAAATGAACACACGCAGTGTGAAAACAATCAGAAAGTTCATTAGGTCAGTTGGGTTATTAGAAAGTACCAGTAAGCGGACATAAAATTAATTTTACCACAAACTCGTTTGACCAAATGTTTGTCGGAGTTACGTGAAAATCTATCGTGTACAAGTTATGAATTTTGTCATAGAATAATTTATTAACATAAAAATCCTGCTAAACTACTTCTTTAATTTGTCAGCCAGTGCATTAAAGCATTATAAGTAGAGAACTATGTGTTCTAGCATTGGACAGGCTTGGCTTCAGTGACTACACAGTGGAGGCAGAGGCCGTGGTACGAGATTGCAAAGCAGTGGCCGCCAAGAGAAGACGACAGAGCACCAGATTAGAGAACCTCGGGATACCAGAGGAGGAACTGCTCCGCCAACAACAAGAACTATTTGCAAAGGTTTTTCAACTTATTACTTCTGACATATTTGGAACTTAAACGCTGTAGAAAAACATAAAGAAAAACAGCTCTGACTGGTACCATATGTACACATGATACAAAACAATAAGCTTGCAGTATGACTTGCATTGCAATCCCAAAAATATACTGTTTAAAATAATGTAAAAATTCTCAACGGGAAGTATTATTTACTTTTTTTGCTGCTACGCACATATAATATATGTGCGCAAATAAACTGTGCCCTCAGTGCTACGTGAATATATGTATGCGTTAACTTTAAAAAATAAATGTATGAATGTCACGAAGAGTGCCGCACACCCCCGTTATCATATATAGATCAGGAAATTGGTGAACAGTAGCGTTGTGACAGTTTTGAAAGAACTGTTTCAAAGAAGTGCTTCTTTTGACAGCAGTCCCAACTTCATTCATTTTTCATTGAACAAATACTTCAATTAGAGTTCAAATAATGTTACGAAATTTAAATATGATGACACCTAAACAACATATAATACATAATACTTTAACGATGATTTACAAGCTTAAAAATAACATGCTCCCTAAATATCTGCAAAATAATATTATATATAATGTAAATATTCACAATTATCCTACGAGAAGTTGTCATGATTTTAGGCTTCCCAAAACGAATCTTGTGTGTACTCAAAACAGCGTGTTTTATAAAGGCCAAAAACTTTTTAATAGTCTTCCAAATGCCTTAAAAGAAGCCTCAAGCCTTGCAACTTTTCGGAGGATTTGTGCTGAATATGTAAAAAAAAACCTATGATTATATGCTTTGTTCTATAATTGTGTAATGTAAAAATGTTTTTTCTTACTAGATGTGTGAAAAAAATATTTGCATACTTCTAAATAAAAATACAAAAACAAATTGAAGTTGGTTAAGTTGGTACTTCCGATTGAACGATCTATGGCATCTACTTCGAACTTCAATTTTTCATTCGTCCGAAAGACTGAAATATTGCATCATCCACAGTTCAATTGTTCATTCTCTTCTTCCTTCGATTTTAGTTCGAAGAATGAATGAAGCAATGAAGTATCTTTTTAGTTATCCGTTCCCTCGCACGTACCCGTGAAAGTTGCTTATGATTTCTGTGCTTGTTTTGTCTATAGGACTATATCAGTGATTCCCAAAGTGGTCTCGTCGATTCCGACCTGCAATTCCGTTTTTAGTAAATTTTGTTGATTTGCTAGCACTTTTTGGGGAGGATTTTTTGTTGATTTGCTAGTACTTTTCGATTTCAAATCTCTACCGACTAGTGCTTTTTTTTCAGAGAGGAATTTTTGTTGATTTGCTAGCACTTTTCGATTTGGGATCTCTGCCGACTAGTACTATTTTTTGACGAGTTCGACTACAATTGAAGTGTTCACCGCGAAAGGTTCATTTCAAAGAACTAGCAGTTCCTGAAGCGTTCACAAAACTTTGAAGTTTTTCCCAACGCTAGTGAACAGGTTTATGGCAGAAATGTGGCAAGGAAAGAGTTAAAAATCTTATATGGTATTTCAGGCGCGAGAGGAGCAAGCCATCGCAGATCAGCAGCAGTGGATGCAGCTGCAGGGAATGGCTGCAGCCACCCCCTTCAGTGCCATACCCACCCCCGCCCCCACACAGGACACTGATGATGACTATTCATAAAAGTTTCCATTCAAATAACTGTACATTTATTGAATATTGTAATTAATTAGACATTGGATTATATTCATTTTCGTATTTCAACTGACAAGACTATGACGCTTGTGAGTATTATAAATTTGCAAATTTGATTATTGGAAATTTAACTGTTAATTTAATTGGGAATATAAGGGCCATGAGCATCCCAGTCTGCCCAACTTAAATATGAAGACGCATGTAATCCAATATCTAGTAATAATAAATCACCATGTTGGTCTGCTGCTGGGAGCTACGTTTTAATATATTATGAGGAAGAATGACATTCGTGGCGAAGCGGTAAGTTCCTTGACTTCAGACCCAGAGGTCACAGGTTCGAAACCCAATTTGTATGTGAATTAACACTTATAAATTGAATAAAATGTAAAAAGTATATATGCGCCACGTTCCTTCATTTATTGATAGATACCACTACTCTGAATAGGAACGTTACTTGAAATGCATTTCCCCTCACCACGCCCTTTATCCTCACAATATACCCCAGAATGGGAATGTCATAGTCCTACTGACTCACTGGGCAGTTAGGCGTTTGTACAATACTCGTATTAAAAAAAGGGAAAGGTTACAAAGGAGCTATCGTACGAGCTATAGGTATGCCAATACTTCACATTGAAAGGGATGTATTTGGTTTTTTTTTTGCATGGAAAGAAGGAAAATATTTTTCTATTTAGGAAGAATTTATTTGCTAGCAAAGTTCCAATTTAAGTGCCAATATAAAAAAAGCATAACAAAAATATCTGTTGGAGAAATTTCCAAATACATACATACTAGTATACAAATTATGAACTGTTATTATTATTGCAGGTTTTGATCACAAAACTCTTAGAAATCTGGCACACCAGTTTAGCTTACCCAAATGTATACCCTTGTACTTTGTTTATCTGCTTTTGACATTAGCAGTTAGTACATATTACTGTCGGCTACAAATGCCGATAACAGGATGGCAGATATAAATTATAATAGTGTTAGTCTGGCAATTATTGCGGCAACTATACCTGCATATATAGGCAGTAGGCAACTAATATGTGAATTACCTTTTTTGTATACATTGGCTATGATATACATAAATCATTTAAAAAATGTATGGCGGCATTAGGGTAACAGGCAACAGTTGAAATATTATTTATCAATATTTCAACTGTTCTGAATTGAGCTATGCTAACTCAAATTAACCAAGTGAAAAATTTGTATGCCAAATCGAATATTTATATTGAAAATGCTAGAGAAGCAAAGTTAATATATTTCTTTCATATGGCAATTGTGATCATTTTGCTAACTTGAGTTAGCATAATTCTTGAGAAATTTGAGCAGTCGATTTTCAACTGAATGTGTTTAATATTCCATATTTATCTGTATCTTGTTTAGTGCCAGTCTCCGGTCTACATAAGGTTTTAACTTGAGATGGCTACTCTACTATTCTTTTATCACAAAAATTTATTTAAGGTACTAAGATACCGAAAGAGGTCTTTTTATCATCCTAGCACAAATAAAAAAAAACATATTTACCAACGACAAAAACATGTATTTTTTAAATAGTATTAAGATTTAATTTTCCCAGAAATAGACTATGTTTACCTACAAATATATTTGTGTTGATTATCATCCCACATTAACTGATTAAAAAAAAAAAAACAAATTAGTTTATAAATTTTATAGGGAAAACACAACACATTGTACCTACAAATAAATTGATCTATGAACATCAAAACTGTTTATAAATCATTTGTAAATATTAAAATTAATATTTAAATCACATTTAATGTATTCCTACTACATAAAACATCAAAGAGGACCAAAAATCTTAGAACCAATCAATCAACACCAAAAGTCAAAATATTTTGGGTTTGTGTCCCGGCTTTGCCCACACTTTTTTTTGTGGAATATTTTTTTGTGAATTAGCATTATTTAATAATTATTGTTTTAATTTATTTGATAATATGATCTAATGCTGTGCATTCAAAATGTTCTTCATAAACGTTAAAAGTTTATCCTTAAAAACTAATAATTTAAGTGAGCATATTATGAAAATATTGAATTACAGTAATAAATTCCTTTATATTTAAATATTGGAATAATAATGCTGAATAATATTTTGAGTATAAAATGAATATTTAGTGGTGTCGAGTCCCATTATATTTAAATATTACTTTATTTAAACCAAAACCCACAGAATTTATACTATAGATAACTTTAAATCGGCACTTTCATATCATAAAATTACACTAGACTAACTAAATCAAAGATGCTTTGCTGTACTTTTTTTCTTATCTATTATAGCAGCCATTTTAATAAACCACAGCACATCAACCCTGTGGAAAACAAAGAAACCATTATTCGCTTTTGCGCTAATCATAATTCCTAAAACATACATTTTTCCCTCTGGATATATTCTAAATTACATTACATTATTTTAAAATATTATATTTTTTCCAATCCACATATGCCCAGCAAGCAGTCTTTGTATATTACATTCAAACTGGTTTAGGAAACATGTAACTGACATAAATTATATTATGTATATGTAACAAGTTTCAATATCAAATCTACACTAACTAATTAGCCGAAATAGTCTAGCTTATTGAATAGAAAGTATCATTTGAAAAGTTAAACATTGTCTATAGATAACATGCGCTGCTACTGACAAGCTGCTCTGCCTTACCATTTACACACCATAACTTATAATATTACCCCTGTGACTTAGAAGAAATATTGCATTTTAGTATACATACACAAAACTAACATGCAATCTCTGATAGACAAAGATGTTACTTCTAGAAACAAGTTAGAAGGTTCCGCCAGTGCTCGGATTCAAACATTTTACCCATTGAGAACTCAGTTGTTTAGGAATAACCAAATGAAACTGAACACTGCGTTCAGCGCAATCAATAACATGGTATAATTAAAATAATACAGTAAAAATTAAATAGACAGTCATTAAAATATAGTTGAATATCAATATTTTACATAAGACAATAAATTTAATTAATTAAATTATTTGTATTAATTACATATTAAAATTATTGACTGACAAAAACAAGACAGAATCTAAAAAAATACTGCACTAAATTAACTAGTAATGTAATGAGTAAAAATATAAATCAAATAATATGCACTGAATATCATGGAAATAATATTTACCTATGGGATAATACAATTTATGAAAGTCTGCATCTAGGTACGAACTATAACTTTAGATAATGCTGTCTTTTATGAGTAATTAGTAAATTATTACATTAGGAAGTATGTAGCTGGAATCAAGGATTCAGTAAAATGATTTATACTTTCAAGCAGAACAGTGATACAATTTTTATTTTATTTACTTTTGTGTCAGAAAATATACTCTTCTTTTCGTATTAATGTTTTTAAGAATTAGAATGTCCTGAATCTCAACATAGATCATTACTTTTATTAAATTAAATATATGTTTTGACAAATCTTAGAGCTAGGTTGCGAAGGGTTTCCCCACCACTTTTATAAAGAGTTGCGCACAATAAATTTAATTTAACAATATCATCAATTAATTAGAAAAATATCTATTTCCTAACGATCATTACAAAAAGGTGTCAACCAAAATCAATCAATTATAAACATCACTGGGCTGTTAAAATCTGCAATGAGACAAAATTGAAAATTTGAAGGAAAGAAAAAAATCGGTGTCCTATTAGGAGATTCGTTTCCCCAGAGATTTTTTAGATCTCTATGATCTGTAACATTTAATTAAAAGAACACATTTTTGAAAAATTGTCACATTGGTTTTAACAACTCAATAACGATAAATTTAATGTACATATAGTATCACGTCAATTTTTTTTTTCTTCTATAATAAAAGCACTTTGCTTTTCTATTTTTCAATGAAAGTACACAAAACACTGAATAAAGGATAATATAATGTAATGAAGGTGCCATAATAATATCACATTTTGGAAATTTACAGCAACTGAAAACATAGTGGTGGTGTATAAATAGTCAAATAAATTAGCAACAATAGTAGTGCTTTAGCTGCAATCATACTCAGTGACAGTAGAAATAACATCGTGGAACAGTGTCGAGCTAGCAGAAACCAAGGCTGCCTTTCCTATTTTATGATTATTATGCATCAATAAATTAAATAAATGTATAGACCCAATTTAGATGATATTTGAAACTGCTTCCAAACTGACTTGAAATACTAGTTTGTGAGATATACGCATCGAATGCCATACAAAATCAGGATGAATGAAATTGTACAATGTCCAAAAAAACTCTTTATGTAAATACGGTTGCATTTGAAACTATTTGAGCTCGGACCAAAGAAAGGGTAAACTTGCAATAAGGCAAATTCTTTGTCTCATTCCGTAGAGATGCCAGCAAATAAGTCAGTGTTGAGAAGCCGCCAGTATTGTATAGGCTCTCTGCTTTCATATAAATTGGGATTACAAAGTACTCGATTATAATTACATTTTTAACCACTAACTCTATCTAATTTAGAAATTGGTAGATCAGGTCTAGATTTTGTGCGATTCCAATTTTTGGTTTCCCAAGTTTTTTTTTATAACAACGTTTTAAATAATTTATTACTACAATACTATCATTATTCTGCTCCCTCATAAATAAATTGTTTATTCTAAACCAACTGACAAATGTGTATTTTAATCTCTAAATATTTTCATTTATAGAGTATTACTTTAGAAAATTATTGAAACAACATTTATATAACAATATCGTCGGCCAATTTTGTTGAAGATACATTCATCTTTGGTGGTAGTAAAACATTGTCATATTTTGTATCAGAGATCTAATTGACTCTCCCAACATGACTAAAAAAAGTTTATGAGATCTACATCAAGTTTGTACATTAATATTGCAGAGTATATTGTAATGCATTGTCTATAAAGGCCATGGGCATATAGTCTATAGACTAAAGCTGTGAAAGCCCCAAGAATAGACAAATGAAAATATATTCCGATTATCTATGGAAAATGAACACATTTTTTTCATTAATTTATAGGAATTTTTAGTCTCTTCTTTTCTTGGGACATGCCCAGCTTTACATCCAAGGTATACTGCTGATAGCTCCCTTGTAACCTCTCCCTCCTTCTCATAAAAAATCCATGTATCAGAAAAAGAAGTTACAACGCTAGCTCTCAGCAGAAGGACCATATATATACATAGTTATTATTAATTGTCAGGGTTTATTATCTGCGACAAAGCAGAAATATCAAATGTATAATTCAAATAGCCCATATTTCACTGCATTAATTTTATGAAATTTGATACGATTATGTCACATAGTTCAATCAGTTGCCACAAAAATATGCTGGACTGAGGTTAAGTAAAATTTTAATCAGTATAAAGCATTATTTCACCGAGACCATTGTTTAGTATTTCACTTGGTTTAGTTTAGTTGCCATGGTAGCACAGATGCCTTTAAGATGATGTTAAGGCATTAAAGAGATAAACCCATAGTAGTGTGTTGTGGGCGTGTCCGTGTGCACAAAGTAAGCTCAATTTTTCCTTACTTCTGGTAAAACTGATCAAACATTTTCGAATATAGAAATTCTTTCTTGAATAGATAATCAATTTCATTGGCTTGTCTAAGGCCTAGGAGTCAAAAGATTACATGTAAATTGGCGACATCAGTTTTCTTTCAAATTGGTATATATCATACTTCTAGGGATTATCTGTTTAGGGTGTTAACGTTTGTTTAAGGGTTCAGGATCTCTGGTAGAGGATAAAGAGCAGCAGGGGCAGGGCGAGGGTGACCCAGGCCAGGGCGCGCGGAGCAGGGCGCGCCAGCCGCCATCACTTGGGCGCGCTGGGCCAGCGCCTGCCCCCACCGCCCCCACCGCCCCCGCGTCATTGCGCCTTAAGAGGCACCAACTTGCGAGAGCGGGCGCGCGCCTCTTGCCGGCTTGACGTGTACTCGAACCAGAGCACGTTGGGGATGAGGGTGGTGTCGCGGAGTAATAGAAGCTCTGATATCCGCCTGAATAACAAACACAATACACTCAATTCAAAATTTGCCTCATTGCTGAGTTACTTCGGCTGCGGAATACCATGTCAGTGGGGCGCTGTACACACACCGCAGCCCATAGTATCCGTGCGACAAATAGCGAAGCCGTATTGTAAAAAAACCCTGACGTATGCACTGGGCCTTACACACTACAAATAAAGTTGAATTGTTGGAATTTAGGTGTCATAGTATACGGCAAATATTTTTTTTAGCAAAACAATAATTTGACCAATTTAATTAATAAATAAAATAAAACAATGCAACTTATTTTTCCGGTACAGAAAGAATTAAGTATTTTTATACCACATAAAACGGCACAAACTCTCCTACAGAAAGTTAGATGGCATAGACTGTGGTATTAAGCGGCAACGTAGTTATCTATAGGTACATGTAAAAGGGTTTAACTAACCAGCTGACAACGTGCGGAAACAGCGGCGTGAGCACCAGGTGCGTGAAAGCGAACTACAGGGAGGCCACCGTGACGCCCACGGCAGCTCCCACGGCCACCTGGCGGGGGCTATGGTAGAGCAGGTACACTCGTGCCGCCGACACCGCCAGGGCGCCCCCCACGGCAGCCGCCACCGCACTCGCCACCCACACGCGTGACATCACGGACTTGCCGTTTATGTGTTGCAGCCTGGAAAAATAAATCACGTTCTTTAGAAACAAAACTACTAGGGACCAAAAATATCAAAATTTCATATAATAATGTAGGAAGATTGGTACAATCTCAGACATTCCATATAGCATTTATTTCTATGAATATGTTCACTTTAACAGTAATAATCAAAACATATTGTTGTGCAGTGTTAGGTTAGGTTAATGTGTGGATCAAATTACTGAAAAAGTATTTCTTTTGTAACACCTCACTAGGAAAACCTGTACCGAGGTGTTCAAGTGTTCATATTAGAATGATGTCTGTGTTAAGTTATTATTGTTATAGGTTTAATAATATTATAAAAGTATATACACTTAGTCAATCACTTAAACAATCGTCAACAAGAGATTTGGTAAAAAAATTTGCTACTATGTAATACCCACAAGACTTTACTGATTTTTTTTTATTTTCATATGTAAGCCCAAATACTTTTACATTACACATTTTCAGGCCTTGTAAGATTTTTTTATTTTCCTGTTTTCCATACATTCCCGTAATCTGGCACCATCAGATTTAATAAATGTCGAATTAGCGAGACTCTACAGTATTGATGAATTATTTCATAAGATCAGCTAAAGATTTATCAAATATCTTAGTTTAGTCTCGATACACGCGTTCAAAAGGACATGGTGAATACATCGTGAAGTAGCGTAGTCGGAATAAAATTTCAAACATTTTTATGTGTGAGCGAAAATTACCAGTATTGTTTTTGCAGACATTAGCGCCCCACACGGTGATCTAACGAATCGTGTACAGAAGACGGCTTAGCGTATTAATACTATCAGATATGATTTTTTTCAATGTTACCTTATGAATATGAAATAAAGTATATAGGTGGTGAAGAACCACATGAACTGAGCGTGGGAGGACGGCATCCCATACTCGCTGTAGATGCCGGAGCGGGCCGTGGGCCGAGCTTCCCGGATGGTGTGCTTCAGCACCATGTTCACAGCCTCGTTCACCAAGGTGCCGATGAAGAATGTTATCTGAAAATAAAACAGATTTTAGAATAGAATACTGAGCCTGGAGTTGTAAGTTCGGTGACAGTGAAGAATGTTATCTAAAATAAAACAGATGTCGAATGGAATACTGAAAATGGAGTTGTAAGTTTGGTGTCAATGATCACCATACTTACAACACACTTATCTGTAGTTTTCATTCAGTCAGCATTTATTATTATTTCACTTCTATACATTAATATAACATCAGCTCTCAATATTTTTCACAATATTTATTCTAACTCAATTTTACCGCAGTTCTTGGTACCAACAGTATAATATATATTGTATTTTTTTTTTTAAATAATGCCTTCCTTAATTTTATGTTTGATTTTAAAACTTCCGCTTTAACCATAGAAATGCGATAAAAATCACTGTAATACTCACGCACAGGTTAATCTTTGTGGGATTTTATTTGTGCATTTATTTTTTTAATACTACCTTGTTTTTATATGTACCTATGTGTCAAAAAATTGCAATAAAAACAAGTTTAAGAATGTTATCTGAAAATATACAGATGTCAATAGTTGTAGTAAATGGCCAAGCCAATTTAAATTACTGTCAATTTAAAACTTCAAATCAAAGCACTTACAGAAGAGTTTAACACTTCAAGCCGGGATCATATGCCGGCCCACAGAGGCAATTTGTTTTTATTTTATGTATTATATTTGCAGACAATATGCAGAACTTGAATATTTAAAAAATGATAAGCATTATTTAAAAATTATACTTACTGTATGTAAATCTCTCCTAAATAATATGAGAGCTATAAACCCAGCGCCAATTCCAAAAGGTGTAAGACTTAAGATAGCGAACATCTTTCCTAGGAGGTCTCCTGAAATGTAAAGAGAATGATTTTACTCTTATTTTGATCAATATTGTTCGAATATAATATCTATTAATTTGTTTAAAGATAATATAATTTCGAAATAATCGTAAGTGATTTTTACAATACTAAATGTATAATTAACTATTCTATTTCACTACCAAAATAAAGAAAGGGGAAAGAAAAAACCCTCATATTCATCATTGTTTAATCGAAAGCAGTACATATTGATGTTTTATGAAAAATATTCAGACGTGTCAAGAAATATTCCTAACCTTTTGGATATTCCACCAGGGTTAATGATAAAGGGGCCCATTCTATCTGTCTACCTTCATGATGATTATGATCAAACATATCAGGACTTTCTTTGGAGACCATTATTACAAAATTTAGACGAATCAAACGTCAAAAGCATTTGTATTTCGTCTTAGTTTGAAAACGCTCCTGACAAAATATTTAACACTCAACTTCATAGACAAAGTATTATTGACATTTGTGGCGAATATTGAGTAAGATATAAAATACAAGTGAAAACTTTTTTAAATCTGTCAGTCAACATGCTTTACTAGAAAACGTCATTAAAATTCTTCGGTGTTAACCCTTACTTCAGTTCACATTCTCAATGTGAACGTGAACTAGGATAAGGTAAGTCTCTGTGTTTATTTGGTTTTTGTGGCTGCCATGATTAAACTGTTATCCATAGAAAAGAGACCAAAACCTATTTTCAAAATTTCCAAAGTGACATGTGTATTGCCTATGGAAAAAAATCTTATAATCATTCATAATTCATACGTTTTATATTTAAAATGGTGTTTTACTTTACGAGCAATATCGTCGCTCCCCCAGTCACCCTATTTATGGGACTGGATAAATATGAAAGTATGTTTTGCGTGTTTTGTTTTTAAATACATAACCTGTATCGCTGTCAAATTATCTATATTCTTTTTCATTATATTATCAATGTTTAAATCTCTTCTCTAGGATTTTCTCCTCGTCCTACACAGCTTTTTATTTAAATATGTGTACTAAATAATATGTTAAAATTGATAATTCCTATACCTATGCACAATTAGTCATCTTTTCTGTACTTTCAGATGAAGATCTCATTAAATGGGGATGGCCTGAAGACGTCTGGTTCCACGTCGATAAAGTATCCTCCGCTCACGTGTATTTGAGACTGGCTCCGGTAAAGCACTTACCTTGATAGGCTTGATATCCCACTTTTGAAGAAGCAACAAATCTGCTACTTAGATATAATCTGTAATTAATAGCCATCCTTAATATTTCAGGGTCAGTCTATTGATGACATCCCTAGTGCCGTCCTAGAAGATGCTTGTCAGTTAGTAAAAGCTAACTCTATAAATGGAAACAAAATGAATGATGTTGACATTGTTTACACAATGTGGGAAAATCTCAAAAAGACGCCTGCGATGGAGGTAATTTTTTTATTAATTTATCTTATTATCCATGCGAAAATACACAAACAAAAACACTTATGTTAACTTAATTTTTTCAGCCTGGCCAAGTAAATTTCTTTAAAGACAAAGAAGTTAGAAAGATGAGAGTTGCGAAGAGAAACAATGAAATAGTGAATCGTTTAAACAAGACGAAATCAGAAGAGACAGTAGACTTTAGAGCTGAGAGAGAAAAACGTGACAGGGATGAGAGGGAAGACAAAAAGAAAATCCTGAGAGATCAAAAAGACAAGGAAAAGGATGACGAAAAACGTAAAAAGGAGGAAGCAGAAGTAAGAAGCTATACCACGCTAATGAAACCAGAAAATATGAGCACCAACTATGATGGAGGAAATGATTCTGATGATTTCATGTGACATGGAGCCATTATTCTACACTGGCGAACATATTACTTTTTGTCCAAAAACGTTATAAATACTATAAACTTTCTACCAGCATTACTGGAAAAATTATTTGTAAATAGTTTTAACAATGGCAACACAATTTTTTTCTTGATGCACGTATGAGAATCCATTATATATAAGGTGTTAGTTTTTTTTTTAATATATAAATCTTGGCAACCAAGTTCTCAGTTTTGGCTTTGAATAATTTATATTATATTCTAATATAATAATTACCAAGTTCAATGTTAAGTTAACTTTGTCTGTTGATGGAAAAGTTGTTTAATGATGTGATTATTTTGCTTTCAAATGTGAAAACAGGATTGGAATAATATGATGGTACTAAAAAAAAAATTGTTTTTATTTCTTGATTGTGTTGATTAACTGGATTGATAAAAAGAAAATGGTTTGTAAAATTATATTTAAATATGTATTAGTCAAGGATCACATCACATAGCACAAAACAAATATATTATTTATCATGAAGGAGTTGTTACGTCAATATTGACAGCAAGCAGCGAGTCCTTTATCCAATTTGGGAATTCTCCGTTGGGAAAAAGATCACTCATGAACTTTTTCACAAAACTGGGGAAAGTCCCCAATTTGATGTGTTCTCTCATTCTCCTCATGAGATTTAACTGGAACAAAAATATAAGATATCAATTCATGAAAGAAAATTAACTTAAGTTTTCTTTACGATATACGAATTTTATTCTAAAGAATAAATTTTTCACCGCAATCCCTGGCAATAATAAGAGGCCTACGTGGAACTTTTTTGACAGTCATTAATTTTCTTTTAAGATTTATAAATAAAAATAAAATTATATACACTCAAATTTTATCAACTTGTCCATTGTTTATCATTATTTTTTTATTCATCATCTATTGTCCCTTTTTTTATAAAAACAATAAGTAGGCGTAAGCAAGAAGAAAGGCTGTTTATCAGTGACTTTCGGCAAGGACATCACTGTTGGAAGTGTATACATAAACACTAATGCACACAATCCTAAGTACGAGTATGTGGCCTATAACAGTAAGAGAGGTTATAACAGCTGCATGACAATAATTGCCCATGTGAGGTAAGATAAATATAACATACCTGGAATGCAATATTGTGGACAGACAGTAAATGACAAGCAACAGTTTCCACAGTAACAATGGTATGTAGATAGGCTCTCGTATAATGTTTGCAAGTAGAGCATTGGCAGTCAGCATCTATGGGGTCGAGGTCAGTCTCATACTTCTTCTGCTTTAAATTCAGCTGCCCCGTGTTGACCAGTGCACAGCCAAACCTCTACAATTAAAACATGAACTCATATTTAATGAAAAGCTTGATACAGTATCTGCAAATAAAAATATTAATTTGATTTAATAGCTTTTTTTAACGTGAATACCGCACAGGAGTGCCAACCATCTGGAGCCAGTAGGACCGTGGCAACCCCAATCGGAGTATGTTGTGAGGCTGAAGGTAGTGGGGAGGAAAGAGATGGGTTGGGAAGTACCTGGCCACCAAACTTGGCTAAAGCCATTTCAAGCAACGTTTCGATTCTAATTGATGATCTTTCACCAGGGCGATACCTAGAGTATCTACCATTCTGGAATATGCCGCAAATATACTATACATTAATTAAATTGAAAATAATATATTAATCAAATAAAAATTATTTGCGCACATCGGGATTTTAACCCGCTACCACTGGATTCGTAGTCCAGCGTCTTAACCACTCAATCATGGAGGCTTGTCACAGATTGTCAATTTTTTCGATACAGCTCCTATAAAGTATCCCTATTATAGTTTTGAGTGAATTAAAAATGCCACCTCTAGGCTATAAAAATGAAGTGAAAGTCAAACAAATTACCTAGAAGACTATAGTAGTAAATTAGGACATAAAAGTTGCACTGTATTCAATGCGAAAATTGCAAATAACTTACTGCAGTTCTGGTTGGAAAGACGCAGTCAAACATGTCAGCCCCCAGAGCTACGCAGACCACCAGGTCCATGGCCACCCCAACTCCCATCACGTAGCGGGGTTTGTCTCGGGGGAGGATGTCTGTGCTGAGATGGACCATCGGCCAGAATTCGTCTTTAGCTTCGCCACCACTGAAACAATTTTAAATTATCTGAGATCAGCAGTAGATTTGTTCATCAGAGAAAAAAATTAGGTTATCTTGTAAATCAATTAAACCTATTTAAAAAAAAAAAAAAATGTTCAAAAACAATTTTTCACAAAGGTATTTATTTGGATGAGGATTACTTTGATTGACTTTCTCAATGATTCTTATTATCTTTTACATGTTACATCGAAGTTTGCGCTGACACATTGGCACTGTGAGACTTTTAGCAGTCTAGGTGTATGGATAAGGCTAAGAGGGTTGAGGTAAAATTTTTGTAAAGTTCATCAAATTGAAAACCCAGACCTATTGGGCATAACACACCAATAATAAAAAATTATGGCGTTTTATTACATCATTTTGGCTGGAAATTTTCAAGTTCTATAGAAACAGCAAATATTGCACTGGCCAATTATTTTACATTGGCTTTTGATATTGAGGGAATACTGTATAGATTTAAATGGCATTGTATGAAATTAAATATGAGATACTCATACCTTAATCCGCCAATAGCAAATCCATTCACATCTTTCTTCACATGGTCTCTGGCACTTTGGCCCCTTAGCTCTGCATCCAGAGACCCCTGCACAATGGGAAACACACTCTGCTCCGTGGGGTTTTTGTGCGCCTGTAGGCAGCGGTCTAACCATCGAGAAGTCCTCTCCGTAGCTTCCTGGATGCGTTCACGAACTGGATGCGTCGCTTGGACCACGTCATCTAACTGCATTATTATGTCAGCACCTAGACATAGAAAAACAAACTATAAGTAAATCAATCTAGAAGCAATCTCATTGATTTGGCCATACAAATTAAACCCTTAAATATCCTACAAGCCTCATGTGCAATATATGTGGCGCACAAGGGTTGTCGAACTTAGGGGCAGCCCCTTGATTTGTGTCTCTGCTTCGGCCACTACTTGTTCGGTAGTTTTCACGACTGATTCATTAATTCTTATCTATAATTAAGCATGTGAAATAATGCAAGGTCGATGTAAGCGCAATAAACAAGATCCAGGACGGGATGCTTAGATGAAGGCATTGGCCTGCATGAAGTTTTTACACCTTTGTCAGATTTTGAAAGCTTGCAACTGCTGTCTTACCCATAGGATACTTATCCTTACACAGGGCGGCATTAGTATTTAAGGTCCAAATTAAAAACAATAATTTAAACAAACCAATGCAGTTTTGTATTTCTATGGAGTGTTCAGGAGTGAGCATTATTTCGCTATCATTATAGGGAGATTGGAATTTCACCCCTTCTTCGGTAATGGTGGCTAATTTCAATAAAGAGACCATTTGAAAGCCACCGGAGTCAGTCAGTAAACCTCGGTTCCATCCCATAAACTTGTGGAGTCCTCCAGCTTTAGTTAAAACATTGATACCAGGCCTATTACCCAAGTGATACGTATTACTTAGAATAATTTGGCAGCCTAGATTTTCTAGCTGTTCTGGAAGCACTCCTTTCATAGTTCCCTGAAATAATGAAATTCAGCTTATTCAACATCTTCTTTTCACATAGCATAATGTGGATATTATTGTATTTGAAATAAATAACAACCTGCGTTCCAACAGGCATGAAAACAGGAGTATCTACATCATGATGAGGTAACCTCATAACACCGGTTCGTGCTTTTGTTGTATTGCATTCTGATAAAACTTTGAAATTGAGAGCAGATTTGGGCAAACTCATTTTTGACATGTAAAATACAATTCAATATCGACAACGATTAAATGAGAACAAGCAGCGAAACCGTAAACTTAACCTTACTTTATAATTTTTGACACAATTAATGTCAAAAAAGTTATAGATAAAATAAGCTTATTGTGGATAGAGATGTTCGATATTCCAGTCCCGGTGACTTCTCGGTCATTGGAGCCGTCAACATTTTTTCTTCAAAGAGTGTTATTTTTGGAGCCGGCTCCTATTTTTGTAAAAAAAAAAGCAATTATTAGAGTAACTGGTAGTTTTTCATTGGAATTTGGTGACGAAACGAACCCGGTTTCGGATTTGCTTCGCTAGGATATATTAATATCTCAAATTAAAAATCTTGTTCGTGGAACTTTTCTGTCACCAGGAACTGACTCCAAAAATAACTGGATAAATAACCGGTTCCTCGCCAATACCCGGAAACTGGAACCGGTACATTCATTTTCCGATATTAAACATTTTTAAGTATTTTTTTTAAGTATTCTTAAATTTTGGCCCGTTGGTAATACAATTTGAAAACTTTACATTACCAATTTTATTTTAGTTTTAAAATCAATAAGTGTTTCGTGACGTCAAAACCCGCCGATCAATTACACGGCGTTTTAATGTGTTGGTTTTATAATCGCTTTTAAATAACAATTTATTAGTTCTCCGTATGTATAATTATATATAATAAAACTATTATATTCGGAATCAGCGTTTGTTGATCTACGTGAGTATATAAATATATATTTAAGACATAATATTTTTTACTGGAGTTCCTTATTGTGTTGTATGTTATCGGCATAATGATGGGTAAAAACAATTTATTTTTTTTAAATCGATAAAGCCATTTGATTTCGAAACATAATAATAATTGAGTAATGAACATTATTATTCTAAGCTGATTTCTGGTGTTGTCAAATTGGGGACCCTCTTTAGGGAAATTATATAATTTAGCACTTGATAATTCACATCCTCCAAGATCTGAATCGTACAATAGGTGAAAGTCTTACCTATGCACCATGACATATTTTACACACCTTTATTTAACTAATGGAAATAAAAGGAAATATCATCATTGTGTCGAAATATATTTAATAAATTATTCTGTAGCATTCATAGTTAAGTGTACAGACAATTTACATGACATACGTAAAAATTATGCAGAAGTTGCATTAAATAGTTATACTTATATAATATTCTCAAATGGTAGGGGAGCCAACCCTGCCTTTTGGTAATAAGCAAGTAAGGCATCTCTAGGGCGGCCCAGTGCCTTGGGATGGGCTTGAGTACACATGTTAAAATGCTTTTATATAGATTTTTATAATACAGTGATAAATTCCTCAAGTCCATGTAAAAGGCCATCACTTATTTACAATAGTATATAACACTTTTTTTCAAAACTTGTTGACTTTAAACACTCATAAACAAATCTCAGAAGACGGAATTTTAAGATTTACAATAAGGGGTTAACAAAAATCATATCCTCTACGACCTGGTTGTTCTTTTCTAAATTGTGTACATTCTAGTATAAAAGTCAAAAGGATAAATGTTTTTTCGTTGAATCAGATATTTATTTAATGTCATCAAAACAGCAGTTTTATTAACATAAAAATTTCAATAATACCTACATTATTATTTAAAAATAAAATATTAGAAATAACACCAAATTACATAGAATAACTATATTAAGCACAGTGGAAGTTTTAAATTATGAGATATTGTCTTTTCAATCATAATATAATTTATACCAAAATTCATTTAACCTACATAATCATATGTTTCCATTTTTACAATGTCCATAGCAATCAATAGCAACATCGGTGTCAGTATATTTTTGTGTTGCGGCATGAATTCAAAAGAAAATTACAGCACACCACAAACTTTACAATAAATCAATAGCTAAATCCTTGCAAGTAAAATATGGTTTACCAAGTCAGTATAACAAAGATCACAACCTTAATATAATAATTGTTAACCAATTCAAAATATATTAGCACTTCAATAAGTTAATACTTCAATCAACTATGTAACTAAAGCCTCGTTCAAACAGAAGTAAAAATCACTCTGGAGTGTTTTTACACACAATAAGAGTAATTCAAAATTATCACCAATGGTTGCCATTTTAGTGGCTGATATTTAAGATCCACATGTGCGTTTTTTATTCTCGTCTGAATGCAGCATTTAAGCGACTGTCGAAATTAATAAACATATATACAAAGTAAAATAACATTTAATTATAATTAATACTTCGCCTGACCTTAAATACTTTAGAATGGGATTGACAGAACAAGGATGAAATAAAGATCTGTCAAAAATGTGAATATATGTAAATTGAAACTTTGTTCTCTTTGAAAAGTATTAAAAGCTAAGCTCGTATAGTTTAAAGACCGCCTCCACTGCGATCTACAGATATCTTCTTTTTGAGAATCTCCTGGGCATGATGCTCTTCCTCCATCTCAGCCATCTTTGCAAATCTCGAATAAGCAACATGGCCTGACTTGATAGCTGACATCATCTGCGTAACACATGAATAAATTATCACATTGAACCAAAATACATAATCCAGATAATTTTAATGAATAGGACCCGGATTTGTTATCGTAAACCAGAAGCTCACTTGAAAAGAAAAACAATTTAATTTTTGAACATAAAAAATAATACATCTAAAACACTTGTTTGAGATTAGTACATTAAGTTTGAGCTATACACCAAATATATAGGAGGTATTTTTTTATTAAAGTTATGTTAATCTTAGTTAAAAAGATCTATGGATGTTTATAGCTTATTTTTTAAATTACAAAAAAAAATTAAAAAGTAAGTCTTTCTGAAACACCATTTACTAATTTAAAATAGGTGTTTTTTGAATTATTTGCGTTAATAAATCCGGGTCTTAGTAATAAGTTAATATTGAATACAAATTCAAAGAAATATTATGAAATGAAAATAAGAATTATTAACCTATTCTGTTCTCAATATGACATCTACTATTGCTTATTTTTTGTGGTATACTAATATCGGCGAGGACTACATATAATTTTTTAAGTAACTTTAAAAAAAATGATGTTTGCGAAATGTGCAATACATTAAATTCAATATAAAAATATAATATGAATCTTCCTCCTTACGTGGTTTATTTTCAAAAGAATCTACGTACAAGAAACAAATATGTACAAAAAAATCATGGTAATGTTTGATTCTTTCAAAGGCAGATTACCAATTAGCTATTTAAACATTTCCGTAGTGTAAAATCAGACATGCTTTGTGACCAAACCAATGATGACATATAGTGAACAATTAATAATGACTGAAACAAAACAAGCATTCCATGATAATGTACCGCTTATTTAAGCATCACAATATGTAATAATTAATGTAACAATTATGAATAGAACTGAAGATTTTCACATCTATATAATTAATGAGTTAAACCTACCATAGTGAGTGACAGTGGGTTTTTTTCTAAGAAAAACAGATTTATGTTCAATGTCTAAAACCAACACCCGTTACGATGTTAAGGTGTTAAATGTATATTTATTGTATGTGAACGAAATAACCCAAAGAAAATTTGTAGCAGGGTAAGCCCCAAAAAAAATCCCCTCTTCTTTTCTTGGAGCATGAACAGCTTTACAGCTTCTTTGGATACACACCCCTGGAAACTCATCACCCAAACCCATTTTGAATGCTATTAGGTCTATTTGAAATACATTCAATTTTGCAAGCACAAATAATTAGTCTCAGGTAAATAAGCTGCTCCGGTATTATGTTCTGCGGTGAATGTTAATAAAGCACACAAGATAAATAGTAACCTGAAGATATTCATCCAACTCGACTTGGCCATTCATATTCGTATCTATCTCCCGGAGGATTTCATGTAACTCCTCTCCAGGTACCTCTTCGCCAGTACTCTGTGGACAATGCAACACAAAGCATGAGACACAATATGCACAGACAAAACCTAACATAGACCATAGAAAAAATAAAATCCAACATTGCACTGACATTTGTTCCAAAAAATACAATTATATCATCATTATCTGAGATTCACAATATCTTTTACAAAGTTTATCTTACAACCCTTTAAATAATGGAGGAGCAGACTATAGTGACAACAAATCAAAATTTCCCCATTACCGGAGAAACGCTTTTTAGTTCTTTAAAATTTTAAGATATGGCAGCAAAAACTCATATACAGTGAAAGCCACACTGTAGTTTTCATACATATGTATTTTATCAGTCCCTTGGAAAACCTTATAAGATAGTTTCACTGTATTGTTATCTGTATTACGGACCAAGGCACCTTAAGTGCATTATTTAAGATATTTTAACTTGTTGATATATTTATCTGTTGAAGTGCAATATTAGATTTATATTTTCCTATTAAATGGGATGAAGTTCACAAGATGACTACAACATTTAAAGCCCCATCATATTTTTTTTTCTTTTTAAATACTACCTGTAGAAAATCAGCAAGTTGCATGTGTCCACTGTAAGTAAAATCTATATCGCTTAGTAATACTTTGATTTCTTCTTCTTTTAGTTTTACTCCAATGGCCTAAAATTTGCAATAATTTTATAACACAAATTCCAAAAAATCAAGTAATGAGTCATGTTTAAAGTTAATAATGAACATAAAATATTATTCTCCGTCGAATCTCTGGCAATAGATGCAGCATTAATCTCGACATGTCTATAAAAATTATGATCATAATTAAATTATCAGTTTGTAGCGGAGTAGTCCGAAGATTTGGGTTCAAACACAGACGGCGCGGGTTCAATCCTCTGAAAGATAAGTCCTCTACCATTGCACCAGCAACAATTCCATCTTTTAATGATGGGAGTATGGAGAGTTCGAATACAAAAGGTGTAGCTTGGAAATACGTAGTTGTCGTCTTTTTAAATAAAAAAATAAAATGAATACAAAAGAAATCAATTAATTTACCTTAAGTCCTCTCCTAATGTCGTTAATAGAGACATATCCCTTCCTGTCTTTGTCGATAATTTCGAATCTCTTAATGTATGTATTAATCTCTTCTTTCGTTAGGTTGATCGGTAACTTATCCTTACTGGCACGATTGACCATTTGTCCCATTTCATTCTGCAGAAATTCTGATGCTAGTTTTTGTTGTTTCTGGAATTAAAGTAACACACCAATGTGAATAAATCAAAAAGCACGAGGAATAAGCATGTGTTTCATACAAAAAACTTGCTAATTCATTATAAAAACTTTTCAATATGATACCTTTTTCTCATCATTAGACCATTTCAGTTCCTCAGCCATGATGTCAATGATTCCGGGCAGAGCTTCTTGAGCTGCTTGCACATTGAGGAAAGCGAGTCGCAATCTTCTTGCTATCATGTCGATTGCTGTGCACGCATATTCCCTCACTCCGTACCTGAAAAATAAATCTAATTGTGATCAACCAGAAAAATTAAAAATTTTCACAATCGATTGTATGTACTAAATTTGGTTACAAGTCTTAAATGATAATATAGATATGATTTAGGATTCTCCCGGCCATTAGTTGACTTTTGGGATATTTAGTCGTGTTAGGCTTTATCCTTCTTCTTGTGTCAACTTTTTGGACAACCTTATCTTGACATCCGCCATGTCCACCGCAAGGCTGTCCGATACGTTGGCTCAAGTAGAGGAGAATGCGCAATACGACTCAATACCCAAAAAGTCAAACAACATAAGATAATAAAGATAGACTATATTTTATTACCTGATTTCAGCATCAATGTAGGGGAATTCTGGGTGTACTTTCCGTCCAATAATAGGCCAGCGTTTTCCAGTCAAAGCCGCCAATTTCGCTACTGCAAAGGCTCGGTCACCGTAGGCCATTGCCAGATGTTGAGCAACCTGAATTAAAATAATGAATTAAACCAATTTGTTTTTGAACAATCATTTCAATGAGTATTATTATTTAAAGCGATGAAAATCTTTCACACAATTGTGGATATGTAAAATGAAATAATGTTTACCTCACATTCAAGACCAAAGTCCTGCACGAGGCGAATGTACATGGTCGGTGTCCAGCCGTGGGCACCTTCAATGAGGAAACCATCTGTCTGGCAATCTCTGTGCAGAGGTTGTAAGTCAGCAGCTGTAAAGGGAAAATCAAAAAACTTATAAGACTGCAGAAAGCGTAAATTTAAACCTTTTCATCATTTGTCAAATTCTCTCTGTCATCATCAAATTAATGTAACATCCATCAACTCGCTAAGACCATCAAAATTGAAGTGGGTTGTTTAATTTAATTTATGAAATTCATTACACTTGACGGCTGATCAAATAACTTACGGTTAGTTACACACTTGAGGTTAAATATCACAAAACTGCGCTATATAAATGCAATTTTATAATTATTATGACCGATTTTGTGACAACATAAAATGTGATGGGGGTTCAAATTCATACTTCAAATTGATCCATTTTGATAAGTTGCAATAAATAGGGATTTCAAAAAGTATTAACAAAACGAAAGCTTGTTTTAATTTATGACCAGAAAACTGTTTAGAAAGTATTTTACATTTGATGGTGGCATCAATAGCATGAGCAGCCATAGCCCTGAAGGTGGTCCACTTTCCTCCGGCAATGGTCACTAAACCAGACGGGCTGACGTGGACAATGTGGTTCCTGGCAAGAGACTGTGTATCGTCCTTATTAGGGTCGGACACCAATGGCCGAATTCCACTCCATGCGGACAAGACATCTCCACGGCGAACTGGAATTCAATAAATAATTTGTTGGTATTGATTTGTTCTAATGGTGAAACACCGATTCCAAAGTTAAATTGAAATATCTCTTTTTCTTCTTTGTGAGCCTTCTGGCATTGTCTTTTGGCATAGGCAATAATATAAATATGTACATACATTCATCATTTTATGCATGCACCTTGCCCACTTGAGGTAAAATATCACAAAACTTCACTGTATAAATGCAATATCATTTATATAACCTTCAACATCTGGATTGAGATAGTTCTTAACTTCTTGAAGAATGAACATGATTTCGTCTTCTGTTGGCGTGGGGTTGTGAGTGATCTTGCAGGGAAGGTCAGTGGTGCCTGCGATGGTTTGTCTCAGCCAAGGTAAGAAGAAGATTACTCGCCCATCAGAAGTGGAAGGATCAAGAAGTCCCATCTGGTCAGGGCTGTAAATTACAGTAATAATTCAATTAAAAAAGTTGAATCCATATTAGAGTTCAAAATGAACAAAAAACTTCAACAACTATGTATGTCTAGGAATTCAGTATTTTTCCCAAAAAAACATAAATAGAGAAAATCTAGGGTGAAGTTTATGTATCTTATAAAATGTGCAAAAGTGTTAGGAGTGCGGCGTGGGTCACCTAATAATTGTAGCAACTCACTTTTTTTAAATGAAACTCTTATTTAAATACAGATTAGAAACAAACAAAAAAAATTGGACGCATATTAGCCATTAGCGTTTGAAATTAAGTAGATCCATAATATAAAATATTGATTGAATCTTCAGTACACAAATTAAAAAAAAACTTTATTAATCCATTTCGGACCCTGCATCCCCTGCAGTTGACATAAAACACTTTTAGGTAGATTTAACAACTTTGCTCTTTCTTAGTCAAGCAATGCATTTCCGAAGGATATTTTACAAAATATTATTAAGTACATTACTATTATGGAAATAAAAACCCTACCTAGTAAAAAATCAACAAAGTTTATCTAAGTTCGGTGAGGTTATAGCACCACTTAACATGTTTCCGGTAAATCCGAAAATATATCAATAATGCATTAAGTAAATTGGATACCCTACCTATAGTATCCTGGAAGGACAATATGAACTCCGGAAGAAGGACAGCAGATCTCTTTCACTGTTGGGTCATCCATCTTCCTAATGGTGTCGGTGAAGGGCCCCGTAGCGTTAATGATGGACTTGGCCTTAACGTCCCACTCTTTGCCAGAGAGTTCATCCTAAAATGGTCAAAAAGTAATTTTCCTGATTTATGTGAAAGAAAGAATTAACTGAAAAAGTGAAGGTATCATAACCAGAGTGAACCCGAACGCAGTACTCACACAAATGCATTGCTTGCATTTAGCAAGTTTCAAACTTTTTATTCAACTTCATAAAAGACAATTCCAGGGAAATCTCACTGGAATTTTCTTATATTAAAAAGAATGCACTGAAAAACTTTTCCAATATAATGTTTTTGAATGCATATACCTATTGTGCCTTTCTTGCCAAAAACAAAAAGCAAGACAAAAGGATGTTTCGCAAGGACATCACTATCGGATGTGAATACATATGCACCGATATACATAATCCTTAGTTTGTGTTGTTTGGGTCAACTTTAATTATTGTGCAATCTATATGTAAGTATGTCCTGTTCATTTTTTTCAAATATTCAGGCAAGTATCTACCAGCCTTCTTTCTAGACAGATATTCAACATTATTTAAAATATTTCATTTACATCATTCAAAACACAGAAATAAAAAAATAAAAACAGTTGTATAATTGAGTATTAATTGGTCAGGGATGGATGCAAGATATATATTTTTCACCCCTAAAAGCTGTTGCCGACCTCTACTGCAAGAAAAGATACACTAAGAGATACATGTTATTAATACTAACAGAGTACATACCCGTAACCTAGCACCACTAAGTTTTCCATCAGTTTTATGTAATTTAGTTACAGTAACATGATTAGCTACAGTCGCACCGTGTCGAGTGGCTGTTAGAGCAATGGCTAAATTCATACGGGCATCGTCCTGTTGTCCTGAAAATAAAAACCATTGAATAAATTATGGCAGTTCTTTATTTGCATAACACTATACAAAATGACTGTGTAATATTAAATCTCTTGATAAAAAGTATGTTTAATCAATGAATATCTCAATGAGCTATTGATGACAAACATGCATTTAGGCATACTGCTTATAGTTCCAATGTAGGTTACATTGAAACTATCAGTGTAAAACTATAAATGACGCATACGTAACTTTTAATAAAAACTGTTTTTTTTTCCAATGTCTTTGAATGATTGTTTTATTATTTCATTACCTATCTTTTTTTTATTTGTTATCTATCGACTCTGAATGAATTTAATAAAATTATTTTTTGGAGAAAAATTATATTTTAAATGCCATACGTAATAATTTAAAAAATCAGGACAATTTTATGGTATGTAGTAGAATCTGACTGATTGCTTAACTTATTAAACTTTTTTATTATTTGATACTATATTATACCGTTGAACTTATTCTGTGTTTACACTCTTTCCTAAGATCTTGCAATATCCATTAAATTTATCAATAGATACTGCTAAAAATACCTTTCTATTTCAAAAAGACATTTTTGTTTTCAGAGAATGGTAACTACATTTTTTTTAAATACTGACTAAAGCATTTTTTTTTTCAAAACTATTTTTAATAAAATTAAGTAATAACCAAAAATAATTTATAACTGCCAAAGAAAATTGGCAAACACTAAAAAAAATTAATGGCATTAATACAAAAATGTATATTCCAGATCTCAGTTTAATCTAAACTGCAAATACCCCCTCTGTGCTTAGTAGGGCAGTACTAGTTCAACAAGGTTCCTATTTACAATGTATAAAAATTTAACTTACCATCATAATAAACAATAGCTCCTTTTAGTTTGTCGCCTTTCAACATAGGGAATAATTCCAAAGCATTTTTCTTTGAGAGATAATAGGAACTCTTAACATTTCTATCGCCCGCTACTAAATCGTACATTTTGATTCCAAACCAGAAATAAGGGATTTGCCAATATCTGAAATTTGAAAAAAAAAGTTTATTTATACGGACTCTTTGTTTTTACTAACATTTAAATGGTTTTTTAAATTGACATGGGGCAAATTTGCATAATACCATACAACTGTGTCGTGTACATTTAATCCAACAGCAGTGGCGTGCCATGACATTTTAACTGATTTTCCAGAGCATAAAATATTTTGTTTATGGAAAAACCTGAAAAGGGTAATTTCCAGGCGGCTTTTTTTACACAAAATTTTTATAGTACAAAATTCTAGTATAAAAAAACTAAACAAAAACTATTTAGTGTACAAAATATCTAAAATTTAGCAAAATTTTATGGTACCCCAATGCTTAACAGAAGATATCAGTCATTTGACTCTGTTTTGGCTGCCATCCCAAAGTTGTCTCTTAAGTTAAAGGAATATTTCAAATGTTTCTTGAATCACATGCAAACCTCGTGGAAAGATTTGCTGGTATATCTATTGCATAATGTGTTGTAGTTATTCTAGGTAATTATATCTTTACTAACTTAAGAAGAAACTTCAATAGTAAATCTCAAACACTACCTATTTACAGTATTTTTTTCTATCTAACTCAGTTGAAATAGGTTGTTAATTTTTCAACTGCATACATATTAGCTGATTTTAACAATTGACAATTAAAACACACATTTCTTTAGACAAAGTTGCAATTTACTATTAATAATAATAATAATGGAAATGGTAGAACGAATGTCCAATAAATTTAAGATTTAATTGATTTGGCGATAAATATTATGACATAATTGCTAACTAAAAACAGAATCACAGTTCTTTGTGTAAATGTAAGATAGCTTTAAAGATTATCTTGATATGTGAAAATCTAATATACCTATTGAAAAGTGAGAAATACGTCAATTCTGCAGAGAAGAAAGTGTTCAATTTCTTTTCATGTTAAGTTTTTTTTTTGTCGATAATATGTTGATCTTACCGATTGCAACCATTTTGATCAATCACCTGTTTCCTCTTTTTAAGTGTAACCCCAAATGACGATCTCTGTGGCAGAGCGGTAAACAGGCCAAGGAGGCTATCCAGGTACTTCCAAACTTTCCTCATCCACTTCTTCTTCCCCTTCCCTACTTCCATCAGTCTCACAGCATTTCCCAAATGGGATTACCATCGTTCAACTGGCTCAATAAAATAAAAATACTGAATTTATTTGACTTACGTGTATACTGGCAACATAATGGGAAGGGGATGAGTAAGGTGGGGGGCTGAAGCGAGCATGTTGGCTCGCTCGTGGAGCGCTTCTTTCACCATGTTGTACTGCTCCACGTCCAGTTGCATGATGGCCTTCTGCAGATAGCGCACTCCGCCGTGGATCAGCTTTGTGCTGCGACTGCTGGTCCCACTGGCAAAGTCGTCACCCTCCACTAAGGCCGTCTTCAAACCTAGACAAATGAACAATTTATTAAGTTCATAGGCGCAAGGTTATTATTATTTTTCTATAGGATGGAAGAAAACTTTGTATTATCTTGGATTTTATTTATATTCGGTCTCAGACAATGCATAAATAAATCTGACCTGCTGATACTAAACAATACAACACAACAAGGCCTGATACAAACCAAAGCAAGCAGCAAAATTGTTATTCAACTACATACCATAATATGGTCATGTGCCTAATACGGTTGTCGTAATATCTGTAAATAAGTATGTATTTGAATGAGAGAAATTAATAAAGAAAAAATACTTGTGTGCTTCTATTACAGAGAGCTCCATTGTAACCACTCTTTCTGTTGCATGCCTCGTTCACGAGAAAGAGGGAGAAGTTACAAAGAATCTATCTATCTTTCTCTAATCAACAGCTCCCTTGAGGTGATTTTTCACAAAAACGGCGTTATACAAATTATCCAAATATTATTATTATCAGCGTTAATTCTTTGCAAGAAAACTCCCTTTAAGCTAACCTCTGGTGGTGGCATCAAGGGCGCACCCAGCTCCAGTGGCTCCCCCTCCAATGATGAGCACATCGAAGAGATCGCCCGACTGCAGAGAGGATATTTGCTGCGAGCGAGGGGGGAGTGGTCTTTTCACCGGCAGACCGGCTGCCGCTGCATGGACTACACCCACATTTTTCTGCAAAAGAAACACAATATTGAACATTAAATCATGTTGGTACTAAGTAAGTCTAATTAGCCAAAACCAATGTTAATCTTGTTATTCTTGAAACTACTCGAGAAGTTACTTTTTTAGGGAGATGGAACACTTGATTAACTTTAAAAATATGGTTTTATTGATGTGATAATGATTATTTGTCATGTATGATTTTTTTTTAAATAGAGAACATCTTTTTACGGGTCCACATTCAATAATACATACAATATTATAGTATACTAGTTGTTACCTGTGAAAAATCACGGAATGTACTTGGCTTGCAATGTAATCTGACACAGCATCAAAAACTAATGATCTGACAGTTAAATTTCACTCAATTATTTTTCTAACAGGTAGACCCTTACCTACTGAATTGCTTGTCTGGATTTTTGAAAAGATTCTTTTTTAATTTGATAATTTTTATCCACGTTCCAATTTTTTAAAGTTGAACCTCGTAGGTATGTACATACTCACAAAGGAAATTATTTATAAATTATATTGTATTAACTGATTTCAAAATCATCAATACTTCTGTATATTCATAAAGATCAGTGTCTGCACATACAAAATAGTATTGTCAACAATGACCTTACACACGCATATTTGTAAAGTTTTGATTGGCAAAACTAAAATATCGATAAAATGGAGGCCATAGAAACAAAAAGAGAATTTATTTTTGGAACCACTTAAATAGATCATTTGGATAAACGATATTATTTGTTTCCTTTATTTTACCTGTGCTTTCAACTTCTTGAATCACAATCAATCACTGAGAGTGTTGGAGATTTTTTATTTTAAATAAAAAAAATTGTAATTTATATTTTGTAAAGTTTAAAACCAATGACCTTTGGCAAGTAATCGAATAACCACCAGAAAATAAAACAATGTAAATTTTCTGATTCATAGAGAATGTATCATTACATTTTTATAAGAATCAGTGTGTTATATAAATGTTTTTTTAACAAGCACATTAAAACATTTGTATAATAGAAATGAGTTTCTAATGCCAAGAAGAATTAAGACTGCGGAAACACGAATGTGGCTCTTGGCCAAAGAAAGATGTAATCAACTAGGTTGTCTACAATACTTTTCTTTTATGTGAACATCCCACGAGAGTCCCAACTGCTCAAAGCCAGTAGGTCTATGGCATCTCCAATTTCGAGTCTGGATTTATTATTATATTAAATATTTAAAAGTATTTAAGTTACCCAAAATATAAAAATGGTTTTTGATCATATTTTAATTTTAAATCTTAGGCAAGTCTTTGGATTTGTAAAAATTCCCAAACACATTTGGAAATCTTTTTCTTTTAAATTCTTTTGAATTTTTTTACAAATCTATGTATTTTGGCTAAAAAGTGGTTGTCTAAATACATTTATTATTAGGTTACATCTTCGACTTCAAATGTACAGTTGAAAATGACTGCTTTTATTTGAAGTATTTTAAAAACATCTAATGTCACCACTTGAAAATCAAAAGAGTGAATTTCTAGTACGGAAATCATTTCTCTTAAACAAACTAAACTTTTTGTTATTTTCTTAGTAGTGTTGAGCTGTGTTTTGTTTTTCTCTCTAATAGACAATCACTAATTAAGCAAGGCAGAGTTTCCATACTCGCCCATTACCAACTTCATTAGTGTTGCCCTAATCATCCGTGTGAAGGTTCAAACAATGTTGCCATCAAAGTAGAATAATGAATCACTCACCTGTTGAACGGAGTCATCCCCAGCAAACAGGTAGGCCGTGAGGGACACTCCCGCCGCCACCCCCGCGCCCTTCACCGCCAGCCGCCGCCACCGTGCTGACATCCTTTTTTTCGCCTATCTGAAAAAAAACAAAAAATAACATATTTAATATGCTAATTATTTACCTACGTATAACAAATCATATGATTTTTTTTGATACTCAGGTCTCCGGGAGGGTAGTGTGATTCCATGAAATCCATATAAGCTAAAAATATTTTAAAACATAGTCAAATTGGTTATAATGAATAAGGGGTTATTAAAAAAAATATTATGTGAATACCGCTCAAGAATGCTAACTGCCTGGAGCCTGTGGGACTATGGTATCATAAATTTTGGATATGTTGTGATGATAAGATGAGGGAAAGGCGATGGGGAAGAAGAAGACTGGGAGGTACCTGGCTATTAAGATCTGGTCACTAAACACGGATTAAGCCGTTCAAGCAACTTTTCGATTCTGAACGATGGTCTTTCTCCAAGACAATACTGAGAGTATCTACTGCTCTGATATTTGGTATTTTGGGGTAATTCAATGAGTGAGGAGGACTTTATCAAATGATTATCATTACTAAGGCCTAGTTGTCACATTGCCATAAAATCAACAATCAACACCATTTATTAGTTTTTTACATTTGCCATTTAAAAAAAGGTTAAATTAATAGATTAGGTTGTTTGACCAACCATCAACCATAACAGCTATCAAAAAACTACCAAACCCTGGAGGGCCGAGAATCGCAGGTTATTATTACTATTTGAAAGGGTAAATGTGAAAATATCTAAATGCCACTAATTGCTGATTTGATTACGACATTAAATGTGATAAAGGTCGAAACAACTATGCCTAATAGTAGGTACCTGAAAAAATTGTTTGTAAGACAGTACATAGTTACAATCCTTCCCTTTTGTATCTTGGTAGATTAAATTTTATTCTACTTTTTGATGATAAATTAAGTATAACCAAGTAAATAAACATCAAGGTGTAATAAAATTATGGAAATAAATAATTATGTGCTTACCTACTTATGTACCTAACCAAAATATTAGGCAAATTTTTTTCAGCATTCGTGTTAACGATAATAATAATTTGTTGGTGACCTTGGTTATTTAGATAAAATAATGTAATTTGTTTTAAATTTAAAACTCGTTTTAAGTTTTAACATTTTTTTTAATAGATTATGTCGTCTTTGTATTATTTTGACTGCCTTTAATTCTTGCTATTTTTTACATGTTTTTTTAATATGGGTACCTAACTAATAAATTATAAAAAGTTAATAGATTAAAGATAAAACAATTAAGGTTTATAGGAAAATTATGACATCATAATCTACATGACAGGTATCAGTGCAGTTCCGCTGAGTTGTTCCAGACTGCAGCTCGTAGGATGAAGATTTCCCTGATGGTGGCCAATCTCCGATAGGAGAGGGCACCAGAAGAATAATAAAACATTGTTTACAAGAATAGAATGTAGGTGTCGGGTAGATAAAACATAGTAGCATTGAATTTGGAACAAACCCAAATATTCCCTGCTGAAATACGAAGCATTGTATTGCTAGTATGTAGGTTCTCTGTCGCATGAGTGTGGTCAGAGCAATCACTCTTCGATGCACATACCAAAGATGCAATGAACCAAAAATTGCGCCATTCATTGACGTAATTAAATCAATATATAACATTGAAGTAACTGCTATTTTATACATAAATGGTAATATTATTGACTTCATACTTTTCATCAGCATTCTAAAAAATAGCACAACTAAATAATGTTGAAATAGGCTTACGTTGGCAAGGTAGTTTATTTAATATAATGGCTCTTGTTGGATTCCTTTCGGTATGGACAAATTAAATTTACTGATACGTATAAACAAACGGTGGTGTCATCCAATTTTCGTAAAAACGGTTTTTCAACAAATAAGTATTGCAGAATACACAAATAAAAATCCTTTGCAGGCATACGAACACCTGAAACTCTTTTAAAATTTATATGTCATAGATTTTTTCATTTTTAATTTTAATATTTAAACTCGCAATGTTTATTTACGGATGACGCTCGATGGGGTTCTCATTTCACATTGGGTTCAACTTATCTTGATAAATAAACAGGTGGACAATCAAAATTGAGATCCTCCATTGTGACCAAAGATCTATTTAACATTTTCCCAACAATAAAAAAAATATTCATTTAAAGATTATCATTAAATACTTCTCTTTTTTACTGATTTTTTCATATTTTACTCTGGTATTCTTTTTTTATAATTTTCTGTGTTATGTTTTTCTTTGTAATTACATTTAATATTACTGTATTATTGTAAAAATATTAAATATTTAGTGTCTAAATTAGGGAGTAAATAAATAAAGAAGTATCCCTTTATCAATACGTAATTCAAAAACACAATTCTGCCAGACAAAGGCATATTAATGAAGATTAAAAGAGTTCCATTGGAAACCCGCTAGATGAGTAGCACTGTATACACAACCCCAACAGTAGTTTGAAAAAAATTACCCTCCACCCCCCCCCCCTCCCCTCTCCCTAAGCCTTTCCAAAATATGGACAGGTAAAATAATTATGGTTTTAGGAATGTAAATCTTATTTATTCATCATTATAATCGCATTAAGCGACGCAGTGCCAACAATCGAGGAGGTGGTTCCAAGTCACATGAGGAATTTGCTCATTTGGTTTGGGATTATGGCATTTAAAATAAAGATGGAGAAGTTCAATCACAAATTTATACGTAACAATATTATAAAACAAAGTAATAGAGAAAAAAAATGTACTAACGAAAAAATTCTACTTATATATATATGTTGTAAAAAACATTGAGAGCTGATGTTATAATGTATGTAAGTGGAATTCTAAATAAATGCAGTCTATAAATGAAAACTATGAATTACTGTATTAAAACTTATAAGAAAAGGGTATCTAGGGGAATGTTTTTTATCCAAGCTTTGAAGTAAGAAAATCATATTAGATTGATAGAGGCAAAGTTGAGAGAAGCCACTCCAGAGGCTGTGCAAGGAGAGACATGACCTACTGTGGATGGAAGTCGCCGAAGTAGCGCGGGACAGGGACGCCAGTAGGCCGATCGGCCCCGAATAGGACAAGGGGATGAAGATAAGATTTGATAAACTAAAAAACATTAATTAAATATCTCGTCTTATTTTTTATCTTGCCTACAGAGTTATGCAGATTGCCTACATTAAGGCGCACTCCGTTATCCAAAAAGATTATGAAATTTTAATGGTATAAAATACGATAGAAATGTTCATATATTTTAGAACTTGGGTGCGGATGGGAAAATTTTCAAACACATTTTATCGATTTGGGTTTTCACCAAATGTCTTCATGACTCTGCCAGCAATCATTTCGTCGATAAAGAGGTAGATGTAATGCGTCGTATAACACGCGATATATTATTTCCATTATAGTCTAGACGTTTAGTGTATGTAGAAATAGTTTATTTCATTTCCCCAGCAGGTTGAATTATTTTGGCACGAGACAGACACGAAATTTGTGTACCTACCTGGAAGACATAAGGGCAGGCCGTTACTTTTGTTAGATATTTGTAATTTTTCAAAAGTGTCTTCGTTTGGCACTTTTATAGCCGATCTGTCGATATGTTTATTTTTTAATAAAATAAGATTAGATTTAAAAAAGGAAAGTACAAAAGTAATGAGATTCGGATACCTCAAAGAAAAGTAATAGGTTTACAAGATGTAGGTAGGTATATCTTGGATGAACATAATACTTTAATGTAAATTTCCAGTCATAAAGATAAGCCTCAAAGCGTGTGAAATATACGCAAATACACCATATTAACTTCCATAATCTAATATGTTGGGTTTATTCGCTAAGGTGTGAATTTTCCATTATTTATTTTGACGCATCGGGAAAAGGATTCATAGTACACTCCCTCGTTATTTAATATTCGTGTTAAAATACGAAATGCTAGAAAATCCCATTTATTGTGAGCTGATATATTATTATTATACTAATGTAAAATGTTATTAACTCCTAATCATATTATTCAAATCACTGTGTTTTTTTTTACTGCAAAACATAAGCTACAATTTTTTTCCTAATGTCCTGTAAAAGTGTGTAAAAACTTCCCGCGTCTTTTTCTAGCCAATGTCAACTGCCGTGGAAACAATGGCGACCATTGGTGATACTTTTTTGATGCTGTGATTGTCTACAAAAACACCCCCTGAGCTTTTTGACTCCATATATGAACAATAATAAGAATAATCTCGCGTAGAATCCGTTGGAAAAACCATTTCGAATTATCTAATTATCCGCTAATGGTCTTGCCTTCAGAGTGATTACATCTTACAGCCCCTAAGTTTTGCCTCTCGGCCTAGATTTTTCAAACCGGCAGGCACCTTTTTATTTCGTGATTTAGTACCTACAATTATTTTTTATGAGATTGTTGATAGAATATCAAAATCGAAAATTGCGATAAAAAACTTTAAAACATTATGTACTGGGTCACCAAACTACTAAGTACCATCGAAAGCTGAAGTCGAATTTCCCCCATGACCTGTCTCATCCATTTGAACAGAATGTTCACGTGTTTTCCAACTACAATGAATGCTGCTTTCCTTCCTCTGTCAGATGGCAGAACCCGATAAGTGACCCCAGCAGACTGTACCAATAACCGCTGAAGACCCGCTGGGAGCAGGAATAGATTTGGCAGAGGTTTGTCGTAACACTTGCACAGACCACAGCGATGCAGTTCTAGAGCATTGTCATTGCGACGTCGCAGCATCATGCATACAGCGTACAACTCATGTTACAGTACACCGTTTTCGGAAATGTATTGAGATATTGTGTTTATATCTCACCAAAGCCTATTTTTCTTGAGCTACGGGAGTATGGCAATCAACTATGGAGGATTAATGAATTAATAATATCTTACGGAATGTTGTGAGGCATGAATGTAACTGGGAAGGGAAATATGAAGGTTAGTATACTGGCTATTCTGGTGGTTAGTAACCATTTTAAGTATACAGGAAATCTAGCCCTGAACCGCTCCCTGCCAGCTTCACTTTGGGAACCACTGTCAAAAGGGGATTGCTTTCAACGAAATTGAAAAATATAAATAAATAAAAAGTATTTTTTGTTTCCTTCTTGACGGCCTCCATGGTCGAGTGGTAAGACGCTCGACTACGAATCCAAAGGTCGCGGGTTCAAACCCGGCGTGCGCCAATAACTTTTATTTAATTAATATGTGTTATAACATATTTAATTCATACAAAAATAATATAAAGTATATTTGCGGCACGTTCCAGAGTGGTAGATACTCTAAGTATCGCCCTGGTGAAAGACCACCATTCAGAATCGAAACGTTGCTTGAAATGGCTTTAGCTGTGTTTGGTGACCAGATCTGAATAGCCAGGTACTTTCCAACCTTCCTCTTCCCAATCTCCTTCCCCTCCCCACTACCTTTAGCCTCACAACATACCCAACTTGGGGATGCCATAGTCTCACTGGCTCTAGACGGTTGGGAGCAGTAGAGACTCTTATGCGGTATTCATATATAAAAATAAATAAAAAATAAATATAAATATATGCCATAGTCTCACTGGCTCTAGACGGTTGGGAGCAGTAGAGACTCTTATGCGGTATTCATATATAAAAATAAATAAAAAATAAATATAAATATATTGTGTCACTGCTTTCCGATAACCCTGTACAAATGTTAATACTAATCTAACATCAAAATGGTTGTATAAAATACAGCACCTAGGTACTCCATAAACCTTATCTTTGATCTAATGTATAAGTAATGTGGTTTTGAAGTAATGCAAGGTCGGCTAAATAATTGAACCGATTAGCATTTGTGAATATTAATAAAACTTAACATTATTACAACATTTTGTACGGAGGTAAAGAAGGCCAATTACAGGGTTTGCCATACATTTTGTTTTTAACTGTCACCGTATTCAATCCTCTGTCCCGTAATGTGTATTTATAATTTTGTACATGATTCTTACAAGCGATATTATTATTTTAAAAATACGTGTTTGTGTATTTGCATTTTTTATAAAAATATGTCCACTCTCTTCCCCTTTTCGCAAATCATCACCATAGCCAATATAAACGTTCAGACGAAATGATGCCTATTGGAATATTTGCAACTATTTTTGGTCTGATCAAGTCGGCTAGTGCCGTAAATAACATAGTTATTTACCATAAATTATGAATAAATGTAGGTAGCATCCACACTCTCAGACAGAAAAAAGGTTATGAAATACAAATTCAATTGTTATTTTTGAACAAGCTGATTTCTCATTGGAAGAATTATTTCATTAAAATTAGAACAGTGAAATATGATCCTACAACGTATGTTTTTTGTTTTATCTTAACGCATACTAGAGAAATAAAACATTTAAAATTACTACTAATTAATGGTTGTTTCATTAGATTATACTTGATATTAAAATAGTAAGGCAATTTTACTTTGGCTTTAAATTATTTTATGACTTTTTAAAGCGACCTTGAGGTGACATTTCACATAAAATGGTGCTATACGAATGAAGCAAGTGTAAAATAACATCAAATTATACATAAGAAATAGAGCCAGGTGCCTAATTGACAACATTAAGATAGAACGCAATAATAATAATAAAATGGATAACTTTTATAGGACCGTTTTCGTGGGGAAATCACCCCAAGGGCGCTAATGTATGTTCTTGACTCATATCCCAGAGCAATACTATACCAGGAGGGATAGCTTTGCGAAACAGTGTAGTAAGGTTGATTTTTTCCTGACTCGGGCATGGCTAGGGTTTTCATGGACACACCTTATCTATTCATACATAGCACATGTCAACACAATGTTTTGTTTGTTTGTATAACCACTTTTTCACGGTATTTTTATCAAAAAAAAAATTAAGATATAACCTCAAAAACCGTTAAGTTATGTCGCATAACAAAACGTAGCGGGCAGAGTCGCCGGAGACGGAAAACATGCTTACATACCTAAAAGTGGTGCGATATTATGTGACAACTTGTCTTGTCTCTTTCTCTCTCGCGATGTACGACGTAAAAACCCGAAGAAAGTGATTCATCGTAAATTTGTATAGGTTAGGTAAAAATATTTAGCTCTCTCTCCATATATATTCTTACTCCAAGGCTCTAATAATAGTGGTAAAGGCGCAATTTCTATGGAAAAAACACTTGAAGAGAAATTTCTTTTATCTATTACTATCACAAGCCGAATAAATAAATAGTGCTACAATGGGAAATAGGTACCTGATCGTTATTTTATCAAGCAATTATAGTTTTATATTAGCGTAATTCTAATTGTTCTATCAGCTTCGTAGAAAGGAATGAGCTGCCCGCCCATCGCACCATCTCCCACGCACAAGGAAGACACGAGCCCAAGTAATGCAGGCAAGTCATAGTAGAGTGATTAGGATTAGAGTCTCGTAATATCACATTGAAGATAACACACGAGCGAAAGGAAAATGCCGCGAATAACATCATCTACAGGTCTAATTAGAAGATAAATCTAAAAAGATAATAAACACGGGTAGGTTCTAATAGTACCCTCATTAGTTTTACGGGTGCGCAGATACAATAACTAGATCAGAGGTTCCCAAACTTTTTTGTCCCGTAGACCACTTGCCAATTTTTTCTGTTTTGTGTAGACCCCCTGCTTTCCTAATATTGTTTTTTTTTAGCGTTGGGAAAAACTTCAAAGTTTTGTGAACGCTTCAGGAACTGCTAGTTCTTTGAAATAAACCCGAACTCGCCAAAAATAGTACTAGTCGGTAGACATCTCAAATCGACAAGTGTTAGCAAATCAACAAAAATTCCTCTCCGAAAAAAAAGCACTAGTCGGTAGAGATTTAAAATCGCAAAGTGCTAGTAAATCAACAAAAATTCCTCTCCGAAAAAAAAGCACTAGTCGGTAGAGATTTGAAATCGAAAAGTACTAGCAAATCGACAAAAAATTATTTTAATTAAAATAATTGGGGAATTAATGTCTATTATTACGTAAGGTACTATCTGTGAGGCGGATTATTACATTTGCGGGAAGCCAACATTTTGGTGACGGCCTGCCCAAATGGAATCCACTCTCGTGGACCCCCATTTGCGTCTCATGCACCCCCAATTTTTTTTTCATTGACGTGGACCCCTTGCAGGTCGGAATCGACCCTAGGGGGTCGATATAGACCACTTTGGGAATCACTGAACTAGATTAACATAATATAAGCCGTGGCACGCGACGCACAGTTCATCGAAAAATTATCGAACAGTCATTAATGTGACAGTCGTTGCGATGGCTCTAGAATTATATGTTATCAATCATCTAGTTGTTTTCTTAATCTTTAGAAAAACAGTTGTTTTACCTCCGATTTAACCAATCTGTCTTAAACTAGATTCACACCAACGTCCGGATCCGCTCAGTGACGATATTGTTCCGCAAGAGAGCTTATTGATATGGTATGAATATCAATCAAGGAGTATGTGCCAAGACAAAGTTGTGTGGCAGTATATCCTTCTGCCCACCCTTGTGATATTTAACTACTTAGTTAGTTAAATAATTATTTTGAGGTGTAAAAATACTTACATCGCAGATTTTTTTTTTAACGATTTTTTTATCACTAAATAATATTTTTAATAATCAATAAAAATATTATTTAGTGATAAAAATAGTTTAAAAAATATGCGATATGTATACACTTAAAATAATTATTTAACTAACTAAGTAGTTAAATATCACAAGGGTGGGCAGAAGGATATACTGCCACACAACTTTGTCTTGGCACATACTCCTTGATTGATATTCATACCATATCAATAAGTTCTCATGCGGAACAATATCGTCACTGAGCGGATCCAGACGTGGGTGTGAATCTACCATTAGGCGATAGTTTTAGATGAGTTTCTGGTGAAAGACCACCATTCAAAATCGAAACGTTGCTTGAAATGGCTTTAACCTTCTTTGGTGACTAGATCTAAATAGCTAGGTACTTCCCAACCTTGGCCTTTCCCCTTTAACCTCATGGAAAATCCCAAAATGGGGATGCCTTAGTCCCATTGGCTCCGAGCAGTTGGGTCTCTTGTACGGTATTCACATGAAAAAGATAATGTCAAATTATTCGAGATATATAAACGTCCTGAATCAACACGAATTTATAGCAGGGCTATCAAAATTATGTTTGAAAAAAAAACTACAAATTGATTTGATTTATACAGACTTGTCAAAGGCACATAATATTTAACAATTTTTTTTTTTTAAATAAAAAAAAACTGACTGTGGAACAGTACACATCTTTTATCTTCGGAAATTAAAAAAATGTTTTATGATCAATATGGCCACCCTATTTATATACATTCAAATGCCATGGAAATAATTCTACATCGTTTTCTTAGTAAGTAATTTTTTGATTTTATATAGAATCAGATATGATTAATTATGATCCTAAGCTGACAACAGGCGATTAATTAGTTTAAGTTATTATAAATAGTATTTATTTGGTTGGCATTCTTGTAAAAACTATTAACTCGTTTATCGATTGCCCAGATTTGCAATAATTTGTGTTACATATGCCAAATCGTATTAGGTACTTGGTCGAATGCCACATTTCATTGCATAAATACTTTAACAATTCAATTTTCATTCCTAGTAAAAAATCTTTCTTTTTAATAGCAAGTATTTTCACTGTCCTTCAAAAATACGTTTTTAAAATACTTCCAGCTGACCACAAGTAGGTATAGGTACTATTTTACTTATCGTGTTCAAATGAAGTCTTTTTTCTTCTTTTCTACATAATAAATATGGTTTATTTTGTTTCTACGTAGAAGCGTTTTTTTTAAGTATTTTAAATTCTTTTTAATGAATTCTTATGTTTACATTAATTGTTTAGAAACAGGCAAAAATATATGTGCCTATCGAATACTATTATATAATAAGCTTACCGTCTAGTCTTAAATATTTTGTTAAAAAATATACATGGGTTGTAGTCAAAATTTATTTCAGTTTTCATTTTCTATGAAGATTTTTCGGTAGGTACCAACGCTACTTTATATATAAATGTGTTTTTTTAATACTTAGTTTATTAGCTACTTAGGATACAACTACAATGTTTTATTGTATTCTAGTGTATTTTCAACTAACAGAAATATTATTACGCTATGACCGGTCGGTAGCTGAGTGGACAAACGCGTCGGATTCCAACCCGGGCGTCGTGCGTTCAATTCCTCTGCTGGCTAAGTCCTCGATCATTGCACAAGCAACATCTTCCGCTTCTTATGATGGCAGTAGAAGTTTTTCAAATATTGTCAGGTTATTCGTAACTCGGAAATGTTTGTCTTTCTTTTAAAAAAAAAAAAAAAAACTTATTTAAAAAAAACAACAATTATTATAACTAAACATTATGATTGAATGGTTAATGCCATATAAACTATATTCAATGTGGTGCCATCTTACTAAACCTTGAAAGGGAAAAGGTAGAAGAGGTACCTGCCGTGGAGACCAATCTAGGTCACAAGGCAGAGCTCAGCAGCTGTAATGTGAAATAATTCTCTAGGTATAGACTGACTATATAATACAGATTATGAAACGATTGACAGGGTTCTTCTTGCGTAGATGTCAGGTTTGTACTCGTTTTAATATTTTTGTTTTGTTAATATGGGGAAGTTAAAGTTTCCAGTGTCTTTTTCTATTCAATGACAGACCATAGTTATGTTACCATGACAGTTGTCACTAAAAAGACACACATAAATGTTCACTCCCAATTTAAATTCCGTTGTTACGTTCTCTCGTTACTATTTGGAATAAGTTTAACCCTTTCTTTAGCCAATGACAGACCCAGTACAAGAAAAACTACCGGGAAAATTACTGTTGAAATTCGTTAATTACTTAGATTTGTAATTTTATTTTAAGTGGGACTCCACACAACCGTTCTAACTTCCGGAGCGAGTGCAACTATGACATCTCCATGAGGAGGAGATCGTGGTAGTTGACTACCTAGTTTAGATCTAAAAACTCCCGTGAGAATGCTCCTGTCAGATTCCATACAAAATCAGAATGGCAATAATTTATTATTACACCGCACTAAAATATTCCCATTGTAAAAGGAGGATAAAAGGTGTAGTAACGGTTGTCCGGGTAACGCGGATAGGCTAATCGGGTTCAATTCTCTGCAAGCTAAATCCCCCATCATTGAAAAAACAACATTTTCCAGTTATAATGATGAAAGTAGGAGGAATTCAAATAGTGTCAAGGTATTTGTTTTTCTTTAAAAATTAAAAAAAAAAATCAAGTTTTAGGAGGTAACTAAAGCCAACATTGAAACAATGTCGGCCAACCGCCGGGCTACCAACCACACGAGCAAAGTGGATCTATACTTTGGTGTTCATTTACAACACACATAAAATAGCTACTTACGAAATCTTGTATGCGATGTGCGATGACCCCATCTCATTTCTAATTCATTGATTGCGTTAAATCCTCAAGCCATCCCTTTAGCCCCCACAAATTATGCATTCATATCGACACTGCAAAGGCAAAAGGGCTTAAGCGACACTTTGGTCAAAAATGAGTTAAATATGCAGTTTTAATCAGTTTTTTTTCTGCATCGAATTTTCTGACTCCCGTTTGATTCTAAAGACTTTTGTAGCCTCTCAGCCATCTAAAATATATGTACCGTTTGGGAGAAGGCTTGACTCAAAATACACAAGTTTAGAACTTTTCTTACCTTTTTGTTGCTCCATGTAAGCATTGAGTGTGAGTGAATGTGAGCATTGAGTTACCTGGGTCAAAATTAAACCAGGTATTAAATAGTTATGAATTTTATTGTAAAAAAAACTTGACCTTTCCAAAGTGGCGCTTCAGCCCTTTTGCCTTTCCGGTGTCGATATTTCTATCTTGTTTGTCGTGATCTATTATTTTCATATTCTGCACGCATTTTGCACACCATCTCCAGGGTATACTATCCACATTGCCCCTTGTACCTGTTTGGCAATTAAGTTCACCAACAAAATCTAGCTGACAAAATTTTACAAACCACAGTGGAAATAGTTAAACACGGAATCTAACTGTCATGTTACATCAATTCGAGTTATAGGTTAAAAATCATGATTCCAGAATGTGTACGGAGGTAGTGCAATAAATCAACTCTTGAGAATAACAAAGCTCCATCCGATCTGGTACAGCAATATCATGCAATAATGTGGTCTATAGAAAGTTACTTTAGAGTTCATTATCGCATAAAATTGCCGTATTGGACGGAGCCTTGTTATTCCAAGGGTCGAAATGGGGAAAATAGAATGAATAAAATAAACAAATATACTATATAAGTAATGTGTTTAGTTGGGTTAGGAAGGATTATTTTTATGGGCTCCTGCGTCCAGAGGGCTATGAACAAGGGGGGCTTTATCTGTGCAGCCATTACGTTTAGAATGTTATTGTTTGATTGACGTAGTCTGCCAATATTAATAACTAGGTACCTACCTACAAAATGCAAGTATTTGACCGATACTTTTCTGCCGAGGGATTGTGATTTGTCTATGGTCTATGTACGGGATTAATAAAAATAGATTCATCTATGAGAGAATAATAATTGGAAAAGCATTTATTCGCTTTACCTGGGCTTCTTCTGTACATAAACATGTAAGTACAGTGAAATTATCATAAAGAGAATCTTAATGTATTAGTGACACTCATCTCCCTTACTCTTAATTACAGGTTCACACAATACATCATGACGTTCATAAATTATGTTTAAAATTTTGTTTAAGACACACGAAAGCAATTAAATTATAGTGAAAAGATTCAGACAAAATTTCTGAGAAAAAACTTTGATAAATAAGTACCCAATATATTTTTTTAAGAAATTACATTATTTAAACAAAACATCGTTTTTTTGGTAAAAAGCAATTTTATTATTATTAAGCTTACGTCGAGATTTTCGTTGAATAAGCTAAGTTTGATATTAATCAAGTATTTAAACGCTGACCTCTCACTCATGTTACAAGAAGTCAGTTTTTTTCAACGTGTATTTTTATATAATATATAAAAAATACATGTTGAGAAAAAGCTGATTACTTATAATATGTCTACGTAGATTAGTGCAGCGATTATTTTTTTGATTGTTGACTTCTTAGACTAGGTACCGACAGCTTGATTTACGATATACTTAACTTTGCAGGCGGCCAAAAAATGAACCAAAGCATTATTCTCAGAGTTTTTACATTTGTTGACACTGAATGTCTATAAACAGACCCGATATTTCCAGTATTCCTCCAAGGTTATGTCATCGTCATTAATAAGGATGCACTGAAACTAAATCGAAATATCGATGTTTTATTAAAAATAAATAGGTACCTAATCATACCTGATATTATCGTATTATTATCAGCATTTCCTACTTTGTGAGTAGGCACTTAGTAAGCTGTTTACATACTGATGAGGGTAGCAATTGAAACTGTGTATAATATAACAGAGATAATGAACAAATTAATTAACGAATATAGTCATTGTCATTACCCATACTATCTGAAATATTACAAAAGTAATTTATGAAACAGTATGTTTACACACGCCATTATAGTGACAGATAAATCAGGAATACCGACGTTATGAGTGAAATGTACATTATAATAAACAAAGCTAAATTTATTGATTAAATCTTTATTACGAAGCAGAAAATTTCGACTTCTGCGAAGAATACCGGTAGAATTAGGTACTTACTTTGCGTAAGAGCTGTTCAAAATATATTATTTATTTATTTGTTAAATAATGGAGGTTTATTATCGATATACATAATATATTATCTGGTCGATGGAGTGTATGTGAAATATCAACACAATACTTCTTTCTCTCAAAAAAGATAAAATTAAAAATATTTATTCCAGAATGTGGGGTCATGGGGAGGTTTGTACAATTCCACACGTCTCATAAAGCATATACATACATACAAATAAGAGTGAAAATTTTAGATATATAAATATAGTTGTTGATTTTATTATTATATTGGATTCCGCACAAGAGTCCCAACTGCTCCCAACCGTCTAGGGGTATGTTGTGAGGCTGAAATTAGTATGAAGGAGAAGGGATGGGAAGAGGAAGGTTGAAAAGTACCTGTCTATTCAGACCTGGTCACCAAACACGGCTAAAGCCATTTAAGCAACGTTTCGTTTCTGAATGGTGGTATGTCACCAGGGCGATACTGAGAGTACCTACCACTCTGAAACGTGCTCGAATATATCATTATAATAATATTATTTTCGTACACTTTATTTTTCACTTTTGACTGTTAAATTATTTATTTACTAGTTGGGAATGGCTGGCGTGCGTTCGATCTAACTAACAATAAATCTGAAACCGCATACAGTACAAAATCGCCGGAAAAATGTTCAATATTGACCGTCTTTACTAAGATATGGGGATTTTTTGATTTTCGGGGGGGGGGATGGCCAACCAATGAAATTCGAAATTTAACATTTTGAAAGAATCTTTGATTTTTGTCCGGTGGCCAGCGAAGTACAAATATTTAAAAAAAACTCTCTGAAAGCATCCATTTACCAATGCGTTCGGTGAGAAATGTAAAAAGTAGGCACTACCACCACCACTTCTTCATCATAAACGACGCAATAGAACAGAAAGAGAGATTGCAGCGATGCTATCGGCGGTACGCCTATATAACCGGTTAGCATGGCTTCTACAGAGAACGTAATACTGAAATCAGCTGTACGAATTTGATGACATCACCTACAGGCTACAGCTGGCTACAGGCTACAGTGCTACAACATACTCTAAGGCTACAACCGATGCAATGCCATACTAAACTTCGTACACGGAGGTCTGGCTACATAAAAAAGCTTTTTTTACTGTGAATACCGCACAAGAGTCCCAAATGCCCGGAGCCACTGGGACCTGGGACTATGGCTTCCAATTCAGATGTGGTCACTAAACATGACCAAAACCATTTCGAGCAACGTTTAGATTCTGAATGTTGGTCTTTTACCAGAGCGATACTAGGCTAGAAGTATCTACCAATCTGGAACGTTCTGCAAATATACTCTAACCTTAGAATAACAATATAAAGAGATCGTCGTAATATGAGTCAAATCGTTGACATACTCGCAAAATATAGCTCTCTCTCTTTATGCTCGGTTCTATAAATGTATGAGAAAAAGAGACAATTAATTGCTGTTAAAAAGATACGATTTGGGGCGGGCTAAACGCCGTGTAAGCATTTTTTGATGTGGACGAACTTCACACTGATCACTTATGTCAGTCGAGCCGACAGTAAAATGTGCGTAATAATATCATAACTCAAGTGAATTTAGTGTAATCTTCAAAAAAACGATATGGCTATATGTGCAGTTGATGGATGCTTCAACCGAAGTACAAAAGGACCAAAAAAACATCAGTTTTCATAGGTGTGTATCAAAGAATTCGTCTTTTTTAGTTTGATCTAAAATTTAACATCCTAATCTACAAAACTAGTAACTTACACCAATATTCAATCAATCTTTGCACTATTCGTCTCACTATAATCTTCCGTTTGAAATGAGTTTTAATGCATTTTTAATATGTCTTACTTAGAGAGATAAACGAGAATCTCACATATTTTTTTAATAACAGGAAACCCTCTTTTCGTTCGGGTTCTGAATGTATCCCGGTCTCTTTCTTTCTCATGGTACCAACGCTAAATTGTTGGCCAACAGATAAAGACGGAATAATGTTTATCTTTACGGTTTTCTTCGCCTTCCATTCGCCGGCAGTTTATAGGCCACACCTCCTTGGTCAAGCTTGGTCAAAAAGTTGCTTCAACATTTCGCAAAGTGAGGTCTCTTTATATTGTTACTCTAAGACTCTAACCAACTAACTTACTAACCATCACGCTGTTTCTCCGCAAGGGTAGGCAGAGTGGATGGACCGCCATACAACTCTGTCTTGGCACACACTCCTTGCTTCATTCACATTCATACATCGTCCCATACGTGCTATTCTGTTATTCTGAATCTCGACATGGCCTGACTTAAGAATTTGATTCACTTGATCGTGCCATGTACCACTTTTGCTTCGTATATTATCCTTGCACTCCTTTCTTCGTTCATCCACTATACATGCTTAAACCATATAAGTGTTGCTTTCTCAATATTATTCATTGTGATTACATCAGGCTTGGAATCTTTCCGGATCTTTACTTTCATATTTCTATATAAATTTACCATATATTATTTTACATATTACATCATTATTACATTATTAACACATTTATTTTCCCTCGCCGGGATTCGAATTTGCAACCTCCGGATTCGCAGCCGAAGGTCTTACCCGCTAGGCCACGGAGGTCGTCAAATACCACCTTTGGTATTTATTAGTACCTACTCAATATGACAGCACAAATATATATAAACCTCGTTTGTAAGTATAGCCTCTTTATGACGTGAATAAAAAATACACCCCTCGACCGCTCCCTTCAACAGGTGACCTATTTTGTTTTTCCATGTCGCTTTTATTGTGTAAGGGTATCAAATATCGATATCAAACAAAATGAAACAATATCACTTCGGTGTACGTTTTCCTAGAGAGGTATTCACGAAACATAAGGACGTATATAATATACATTATCGATTGTATTATGCACTAACAGTGCAAAAGTATGCCCTGAAAATTCAAAAATATACAATAATAAACAGTAGAAGGTTCAACATATGCATGTTTAATTGAAAAATCAAAAAAAAAGTTTTTCGCATTTTATATTTCTATATGGTTAGGCGGGGGGGGGGGTGTACAACGAAACTCGGAGTTTAGTTTACGTTTTTTCTCATTTGCTTTTTTTTGTTTGTGGGGGGGAGAGGGGGGGGGGGTTCAAACCGAATGACTGCAAAGTCTTAAATATCACGTGTTCAACTCAATTTTTAAGAATAAAATGGCGGAAAACGGGCTCAAATATGCAAATACATATCAGTCCGATGTTTATACATTAACAATCAATTGAGGTGATAAGCATCTACTATTAACTACGCCATGTTTATTGTAAGTGAAAAATAAAAATATATCATTACCATTATGAGCTCGGAAATTACGTAAATGTTAACTTTTGTGATATTAGTTTGCACTACTGAATAGGTAGATACTTAAGCGGTGGTTAAAAAGCAGTGTTCCCACACTAAACTGCTAACGTATACGTTATTTATTTCATCCTACCTACATAACTATTCTATTATTACCGCTTGCATTTCACTCAGCCGAGTGAGATACTTGGCTTATAAAATTGCTTGCATACAGCATGTTTCAAACTTGTTTTTATACCTTAGAAAATAAAATTCGAGTAAAAATGAAAAAAAATTAAGGAAAACACTGCAAAACATTTCTAGCTAACGTAAATACTTGTTGTCCATTTTTCGCTAAAAATAATAAGTAGACGTAAACAAGACAATGGGATGTATCTCAGTGACGTTTCGCAAGGACATCACCGTCGGAAGTGTATACATATTCACCAATACACATATGTGCTGTCGGGTTCGTATAATTAAAAACAAGTTGCAATATTTCTACGTTATAATTTGTAACTCTCTGTTGTGAGTAATAAGTGAACTTGAATTATCAATAAACAGTATGAGATAAACATTATTTACATAACATTTTTCTGACAATTCGACGAGAACTATTCATAAATTTTATTATTAATTCAGAAATAAGTAGTTAGGTATCCACAACAGTCTGAGCCAAACAAAATACTTGTCTATTATTTTGTAATTTATACTACAACATACTGAATATTATGGCAATCCTGGACAACGGGCCATTTATATGGGTTGAGCACTTGATTGACTTGTAATAACAAGTATTTTGATTGATTGGGAGTTTGTGGAGTCAATTTGATGAGAAGTAAAAAAAAGATGATGAACGCTCGAAAAATGCTGATTTAACGGAAACATATTTTCGAATACGTTTAAATGTTCATATGAATATGGATAAAATTTTAATTTTCGTAATTTATTTCAGTATTACTAGAATTATTATGAAAATTTCTTCACTTAATTGATATATTGTAAATACCTGTGGTAGGTACTTTTTGACATAAACCAAATTTTGGTGGGTAGATACCTCGGCAATTAGTGTTAGAACACAGATCAAAATGTGCCAGTGAACTTAAAACTTGTATAAATTTAACTATGATGCAACCATTGAACTACTTCTTGGAATCCATGCACACGTAACACTGTTGTACCTGCACTCATTAGAAACAATTAAATAGTTCGCATGTCAAACATATTAAAATTCACAGACGCATAGAAACATCGTTCGAGACGTAGACAGTGTAGGCACCAACAAACATCATGTAGTTTGCGTTTTTTATGTACAAAAAAAATATTGCATGAATTTAATATCCAGAGAAAGCAATGGCAATCAAAAATCATTTTATCTTCTCGGTTGTAATTTTATTGAAAAACCGTTTTGAAATTTGTTCAACAGTTGATAATAAGTACATAAATAAAAATAAACATCTCTCAATGAGAGGAATTGGTTAGGCAAAATTAAGAGACGTTTAAAGTATTGATTGCTGGACCTTTTTAGTCAAGAGGAATGGGTGACACGTAGTTTAATTGACGATGTTACTCATATAATATATAAAGTAATGTATTTACCTGTTTCAGAACACAAATCAATGTAAAGGAGCACTACATGGAACCAAGCTAAGCGTGTACTAAAATGCACTGAATGACTGAATATCAGACTAAATTTTGTGACTGCGCCCGTCGAACTGCGCAGAAGGTAGCTGGGCTCAGCTGCGGGAGTGGAATAATTACTATCTGGCATATCGCCAGAAGAGTTAAATGTACTTGTCGCTTACTTACGATAAATTACGTGCATTTTTGATTAGGTGCCGCTATTTTGTCATGTATCAATCGGAGTACCTCTGAGCTTGGTGAAGATCATAGAATTTCCCTCCCGAAATAGCAGACCCCCTCCCGCTGCCTCCCATCGTCAGTGACGTAATGGTTCGCATTAGTCATGCATCCGACCACATCCGACTCAATCCGAATGTTGTCGTCCCTCTCCTTACGATTAGCGTGCGAGATCCGTTCTATTTCGTCGATATCCTAAACAAATCCGTAGATTCTGTAGACAGGTACTGGTTTTAAACTCCGAAAAGAAAATAATCAGTACCTACTCAAAGGAAATAAAATTATCACAATTTTTTTAAATTGATTGTGTGATTTTAAACACTGCGAGTGTTGGTAATGTTGGTATGTGCTATGGTTAGAATGATTTCCTACAAGCTGCAAGGATTAAGTACTTGCCCACTATTAGCATCGAGGTCAAATGCGATTTTGGCCCTGCATGAGTTATGCAAATTGCCGACATCCAGTTAGCCAGGCGTTTGCAGTAATTTTGTTATTAATAGACATCGGATTATATGCGTTTCCTTGTGCATAATGCATATGTCAGCCTGTTTGGTCGTTAGTTCATATTTAACCCTTTTTTCGTCATTAATGCATATTTCAGCCATTTAATTCTTCAAAATTGAGCTAAACACGTGATCTTTAAAACTTTGCAATCATCGTCATCAAATCGGCAATCAGTGCAACGATGATTCAGACAACCATTATGCCGGACGACTGATCCAAAACCCAACTGAAAATTTGACCTAACCCTAAGCCAAAATTAGCAGTTATTGGAGACCATTATTTGCGGTGGTAAATATCAAAAAAATTGCAACTACAGTTTCATGTCTCACTGACAGTTAAATGGATATGTCAACGTTTCGAAGCTCATGATGTAAATAACATTACCAGCTGAAAATAGTTGCATTGACCTAGAAATTCCTGACCGAAAAAGCTGCACAAATTTCCAGAAGAACTCACCACTGGAGTGTTACTTCTTCACACACACAGATTTACTGCTTTATATTAAAGATAAGGTAATTCATCGAAATGTTGCTTTATTTACCTTAAAGGAAAAACATCTACAAAATTTCAAATATTTATTTTTAAAAAACACATCATTTAGCCAAGAGTTGTACAATAAATTGACACTAAAAACAAAAATTATAAACTCATTTTTTCTTTTTTTCTACACTCAAAGAGTTCCACAGCTTGATGACTTCGTTTTCAATGAGATTATGCATGATGACTCCCTCCGTGTCGATGTAGTTGGCCACCGACTTGTTGAAGGAAGACTCCTGGGTGTGTCCAGTTTTAGGGTCGTACACATTGAGAATCAGCTGATACTTATCATCGTACCTGGAAAGATAGAAGTTATTAGGGTGGAATATATTTGATGTCACACAAACTAGTCTCCTTCAACGGAAGTAATCTTCCCAACAAGCCTTCCATTGACATGCTGGATGTAACCTTAAACGACCAGCTCAGGCACAGGGTTCCATCGAAGCCAGAGTTAAGTTAGCCGCTCAGAAGCTGGGGGTATTGTACAAGGCCCGCAGATACTTCGATAGTACACAACTGCTGACACTGTACAAATCGCAAGTGCTCCCACTGATCGAGTTTGGAAGCCACCTCTGGTTTGGAGCTCCAAAATACCTGAAAAAAGCACTTGACTCTGCAAAAACAGACAATCAGTATAATAGATTCTCCTATCTTAACGGATTGCAATCTTTGGAGCACATACATCATCTTTTTCTACTGGTATTTCAATGGTAGATGCTCCGAGAAACTTGGGCTATTGATCTCTTCGGCACCAGTGCAAGGCCCGGGAAACACGCTAAGCGCACGCACAACATTTGTACACGGTTAACATTCGCCAAATGTTAACTTCTACGATTCGTTGTGTTCAACAGTTCGGCTGTGGAATAATTTGCCTCTATGTTTCCTCCCTCCCACAACATGGGACTCTTCAAGACCGGGTTCTCTCCTTCCTTTCCTCAAAAAGACCCTCCACACAGCATCCCCTAAAATTACTCCTAAGTGGAGACATGTTAAAAAAAATTTAAAAAGCAGATAAGCCAGGTGAAGGAATTTATTATAATTTAAATTAAATAAAAAACACACATTGTTTAAATCCACTTTATTTAATTTAAATAAAGTGGATTTAAACAACGTGTGTTTTTTATTTAATTAATCATGTCAATCCACAAAGTGTTTGCTTATTCTGAGAATTTTACTATATTTAGCGACCTCCATGGCTGAGTAATAAAGTTTCTTGGTTTCGAACACAGAGGTTGCGGGGTCAAAACCCAGAATACGCAAATTGATTAAATTTAATTTGTATTTGTATGTATGTCCCCAACCCAAACACGAGAATTGATTTCTCTCCTGGGCTGGGTATTCTTGTTAAAAATGTATACATATCTGTAATAGTTTAAAAGAACATTATATACTGTTTATTTTATATAAATAAAAATTATTAAAAAAAAAAAAAAAAAATGTATTATTTCACATTTCATTTTAAAATAAAGAAATATTATATCATATTTGCGTAACATCGCAAAGTAGTAGATTCTCCCAGTATCACCCTGGTGAAAGACCGCCATTCAAAAGCGAAACGTTGCTTGAAATCCATTAGCCGTGTTTAGTGACAAGAGTTCCAACTGCCTGGATCCCCTAACCCCCACCACCCCCAACCCAGGGTATGTTGTGAGGCTGAAGGAAGTGGGGACGGAAGGAGATGTGAAAGAGAAAGGTGGGGGGGAAGTACCTGGTTATTTAAATATGGTCACTAAATTCGGCTAGTGCCATTTCAAGAAATGTTAGTCTTTCACCAGGGCACCAGAGCATCTACCACAAATTTAAAAAATATATTATCCCCGCCGGGTTTCGAACCAGCAAACTCTGAATCCAGAGCCGAGAAGCTTACGACTCTGCCACATAGGTTGTTGACATACTTTAAAACACATATAAGTATTGCGATTGAGTCAATAGGTTAAGGTTACCATCTCAAAAACCCCTGTCTATATAATGCTATCTAAAGGCCTACCAAAGAATCAAGAGTCGCCAAGTAAAAAAGACAAAATTCTGGAGGTGCTACAGGCTCTGGACAGTGGAAATGCAACTTACTTCTTCATATAGGAACTGGCCTCCCACATCCGGTGGCCGCTGCTGGTGGTCTCCTTTACGACCACAAAGATTCCCTTCTCCTTGAAGGTTGTGTAAAGAGTAAGAATTCCCATCAGCACAAAGTATGCCGACACGCAGACTATCAGCACCAACCTGAAAATATAAAATAAAGAGTGAATATACTATTTATTTAAGGTACAACATTCTGGGACTCAATGGGTAATATTGAAGCGCATTGCGTTATGTACCAGTCACTGCTTTGGAATTCTGCTGAACGAAGGGCTATTAAAACTAGCTATACGCACCGTATCATTTGGTGTATATATTTGTATATTCCAGTTTGTACCTTTTTACATTCTTGTTTTTTTATAACTAATAATAATTTCCCTCTGGAGGTCAGTAGTTGTATACTATCAAAGTATCTGCGGGCCCTATTCAGTTCTCTACTAGCTACTTTACTACTAGTTTGTATAGGTCTCACCACGAGAGTTGGTGCAGGCCAATACTCACACAGATGCATAGCTTACGTACAGCGTGTCGAACTGAATGAATAGGAAACGCATTTACAATATTAACATAAACACTCGCTGTCCCTTTTCCACTAGTGACAATAAGTAGGCGTAAACAAGACAAAGGGCTCTTTCTTTATGACACATCGTAAATACATCGCCACTGGAGCGTATACCGATACACAATAAACCCAACGCTATGCATGTATTGTTTGTTTCAACTCTCGTTGCGCCAGCTATACTAGCTTCTGAGAGGTTAACTTAACTCTTATGGAGGAAGGCTTGTTGGGAAGATTACTCCCGTTGAAGGAGACTAAATTGTCATTTCAATTCCTTTAGATGTAATCAGACATGATTGGGTCTTTGAAACATTGAATTCGACACGGTAATTCTTACTAGAAGGAGAAACTCTCTCGAGTTAAACGTCCATTCTCTGTTTCAAAGCCCTATGACAGGGCCGGTTCCACGACATCTTGCGCCCTGTGCAGTAAGTATCGATTGCGCCACCCTGCAGCTTTGGCCCTATATTTTTATGTCAAATCTTATCTATAGATTTTATTTACATTTGTAAAAAAAAAATATATTCCTCTTTATAAATAAATAAAAACTTGACACGGTTAACTTTGCAGGCAGCATAGGAGGAACTAACGAAAAAATAAACCATCCATAGATATTTTTGTATCCACAAAATCTACACTAGCAACGCCACCAACTGTAAAGTGTGTCAAGCTGTTTGCCGCTTTGTTTTATTTTATTTTTATTATAGTTTGATACTGGTAAAAAATAGATGAACAAAATAAAATAAGGGACTTTGCAGTTTTTTGGTTTCATTTTTCTGCCACCTCGAAAATGTTGACACATTCAATTATTAAGAGGAATACTTTTTGATAATACATATTACAACCAAATCTAATAACCTAACCTATTTATTTAGTTATATATTATGCTTTTTTATTCCCATATTTTTCAGCTAGTAAAGAAATGGCTTCAGAAAACAGGGAATTTTCTAAAATTAAATTAAATATATATCTAAAAAAAAAAAAAAAATAGTACCTGGACTGTGGGAAAGGGTAGAGATAGTCCCAAAGAAGGGCGTAGAGGGCAACTCCTACAGCCAGACCACACAGCACGAGTCTGCCGTCCATCAGAGCAAAGTTCTCCTCGCAGGCCAATTCCGTTTTAAGGACCTGCAAGGAAATACAGAATGATACATACTAATACTGAGCGATAAGTGCCATTGCATTATACTGCTAAATGAGATTTGATGCAGTCCATTGAGTGCTTCAAGGAAAAATTGTATTTTTTTATTGTAATTTAAATATGCGCTTAGTTAAAGCCTGAAATGATAGTAAGCCGTAAGGAAACACAACATTTTGAAGCTTGCTTGTCGCACCACGGAACAAATAAAAAACAAGATCCTTGTCAGGTTTACATTGGAAAATAAAGTGTATAGAGTACTTTGCAGAATGTACAATGTTCATTCTGTTTTTTTTTAATCGACCACTTCGCTATCTTCATTCAATAGAAGAGAAATATGTGAGACTTACATCTTTTACGGCATCATCAAGTGCATTTTTAACCGCTGATCCGTCCCATTTGTTGACTTTGAAGACAATCTGTAAAAAAAGAATGGCGTTAGAATAGTTTTGGTCACTGGATAACGAAGGTATTCATAACTGGATAGACTAATCCTAAAAATCGAAGGAACTAAATAAAAAAGCAAGGAATATGCACAGCAACATCTTGAATAGCCAGTTAATTAGAATTTTGTTTTCACTAGAACCTTAATAATGAGATCAATTTTTAAGACAAAATTATAAACTTACGTAAATAAATAAATCTTTACGTTCAATAAGAGTGCGTTTAACGTATGCAGTGGGTATATTAAAATATGCTGAAGTCTGACGTGTCAGTTTGTAAATTCAAAAACACCTTTGTAAAAGAGAAAAACATTTTATATTTAATTGTGTACCGCAATACCTCGGAATTAGTTTCTTCTTTCTTGGCTTCAGCCGGGGCAACCTTTTTAGTGGACATCGCTATATTATTTTAGATTTTTTTAGTTAAACGAGAAAACTCAGAAAACAATATTCAATAGCCGGCAGTGATACCATGCGCCGCAAAAACGAAGATAGGCAACCACTATTGCCAGGTGTAAAAAATCGGTAGATTGACGAAAAAATCCTCCCCATTTTTTTTATTGGGCTGATTCAGAATTTTAACACTATTACCCTCTATCAAGTTAGTAAAAAATAAAAACAATTTTCGGTTTGTATATTTGGTTTATACCAATTACACAAACAAACAAAAAATCGTCGCTTACCACTTAATATAATATACATAATATATATAAGTCACGCGGAGTCAAAACTCTTTACATTCAACTTCACGTCATTATTTTTGTAAATAACAATAAATGTTGGGCTATTGCACGCAATCGTTATATTGGTTAGAAAATTAACCTTAGGCGCGCTGGATTCCCGCAAAGTAAACTTTCATCGTGTGCCGGATATAAAAGTCAATCTGTCACAAAATGATGTTTTTGTCAATTATGCTATCTTCTCAGATAATGTGTTTATGTATTTTTTCAAATTGTATACTAATGGTATAAGTGTTTTTTTTTCTGAAATAGCTACTTATATTCGGATAATCGGTTTTTTCTCCCTTATGTCACCAAAAAAAGTTTGATTTCAATGTGACTTTTTCATAATTTTATTGAATTTTTGTAAAGTTGAATAATTTTCCTCCCAAATAAAAATAAAGTTGCAAAGTTTTCCTGTAAATACAAGCAGAAATGTTATTTTCGTCGCACTGATGTAAACAGCATTTAAATATTTATTACTCGATTTGTACCGAATTCAACGCAATGTAAAATATTTTTAAAGATTGATAATTTTGTTGAAAAGCGATTACAATTAATTTAAATATGTGAACAACTGGTTTTGAAGGACAAAAACGATTGAAAAGATAATTATAAATGCGTGGGTCTCCAAGGACACTCCAGAAAACAACCGGTACAAATTTTGTGTGTCTTTGGAAACCCTCCAGCACACCAGGAGTTAAAGGATATTAAAAAACCCATTTAAATAGACAGAAAATATACATTTAACCACAGTAACCTTAAAAAACTAACAACAATACACGCAATCAAAATATTGGGCAAATACCACGCAACCAACGCATAAAAAAATGGCAACGTCACACAAAAATGTTATTTAACCTCCGCACAAACTAAACCCAACGACTTTTTTGGTTAGGTTTGGTTTATTTTTTTAAATTTTTTTTTTATTATTTTTTTTAATAGTTTATTCCAGATCTCAGGGAGGGTGGTGCAATCCCATGAGTTCCATATAATACATAGAAAGATAAGGAAAAAAAAAATACAAAGATAATAAATAAAAATAGAAAACATGATAACATGGTAATAAATAATAGCAATAAAGAAATAAAATTAAAACTTCGTTTCAAGACATCAGGAAATGTAGGTAAAATAATTTATGTAGGTAAGATTATGTTTGTCTGGGCTAGGTTGTGTAGTGTGTGTAATGTAGGGGCATCTGTTGTTTTTTTTATGTATAAGTACTAGTCCTTTAAAAAAATGGCGACCTATCGATTTTTGTCACCAATCTAACGAACTTTTCAATTCTTATCTACTGATTTTCATTTTCACGGCATGGCATCACTATCAATAAGCTAACCAAGACTAAATTATCTGTGGTTAAGTTAGCTGAACTTGCTTAGCATTCCTAGTTCTTAGCTTTGTAGCTCATAGTTTGGTTCTTTAAAGTTTTAATTGACATGACAGTTTCGCCATTGAATCGTGATTTAAAATAACAAGCAATGTCTGACTCGGAAGCAAGTAATTATTCCGGCAGCGGATCAGAGGCAGGAAGTGCCGTATCGAACCGTTCGAGAGTCAGCGTAAGATCACAAAAATCAAATCGATCTGCTCAATCAAATAGATCGCGTTCAGCTTCAGGATCTCGTTCTAGATCGAGGTCTGGTAGCCGATCTCCATCAAGAAGTGCTTCTAGGTCTCGTTCAGTTTCAAGGAGTCGATCGAGATCCCGATCTAGGTAAACCTCTCATTTGTTTTCCTAAAACATATGTTGTCGTGTCAGTTTATCTAATTTTTTTCTTTTTATGTATATTAATTATCTTTCAGTGCGACGCTCTTTCATTCAGGTTAAACGAAACATAAAAAACAACAAACCGAAAAGCTTAATACTAAACACCTAGAAAAACATACGATTTTTCAATTTTACCTTATAAACAAAATGTCTTCCAATGTCTGAATTATTTTGATGTTTCGCCTCGTGCGGTTTTATCCTACGCTCATAATTATGACTAAGCAACATGAACTACAGTTTCTACTGTACGAATATGATAAAATACTGATTCAATGTTTATGATAATTTATATGAAAATTTATTGTTTTTAGGTCCGGTTCGGCAGCATCGAAAGGAAGTGTTCAAAAAGATGACGAAGCCAAGGAGGCTTCTGAGCCCGAAGTAGAAGTGAGTGTTCATTGTATATATATATTTTTAACTCCAAATTTAATACTTAACCTGTCTATGCCCTAACGGTCAATACTATATGGGGTGCAAGGATTGATCTTTGAGTGTTTTTATTATTTTATGCATAACACAAAAATTAGTGGCCATTTTTTCTTTCAATTGGTTTCCTTTTCTGTCTGTTGCTACTAGACATTGGACAAAATTAATGAAAAAAAAACAAATTAATCAATTCAATCTCTTGACACACTCAACCCAATTCTCAATCTAACACAGAATTGATTCTTTATTCCTAGGTCCTTACGATTTTTTTTAACCTGTGGCACCATATTTATGGCGCGTATACTAAGGGTGGCGCTGCAAAGTCATCTAATGTATATATCCCGCACCGTAATCCAAACCATAGGTTACATTATTAGTCCGTAGTATCCGCACTATTCCACAGTGCGCTAGTCAAGCAGTAGTTTTGAGTTCATTCATCAATGCCCCGCTGCTAGTCCGTCCGCATTAGACACTAGTCAACAGCGCGTATTCGCTGTCATTATTCACTACATCACTAGTTCGTCACTATACCCACAGCTAGTTTGTCCGTACTGAGTCTGACGCGTGCCAGTCATTAGTCAGTTAAGTTTTGAGTTCATTCTGCAATGCCGGTGGTGAATCCGTTCGCCCGAGTCCGCAGCGCCCAAATCTGATTGTTGTAGTCGGAGGAGAACTTCCACACGAAAGGGGAAGGAAAAACTCATAGTGTTTCTTGTTTGTACATGCAATACCAATGCAATGCGTAAATAAACAACACAGCAATTATGTTATTATTTTGTTGATGATATTGTAAAGTTGGGTGTTACTAGCCATGATTATAACATAGTGATTTAGTCTTTTATTTCTGTGATTGTGCTTCACTTCTTTCTAGTCACTCTGTGCTTGGTGCGTAATAAGGTCATACACATTTTTTATATAATTTATTATCTAGTTGATTAAGATATCGTCACATTAATTAGTAAAACTCTCTAATTAATTTGGTCAACTTAACAGGATAAACAAAAACTGTATATTTTGAAGCTTAGATCTTCGATTTAAGAAAAAACATATTTGAGAGAATTAATTCCCTTGACTAGGTAAATCTGACGAAAATTGACTACTGCAAATGAATATGCCCGTGCCTAGTTTCTACCATGAATTTGTTGTTTTCCAGGATGAACAAGAACCTGAAGGAGAAGACATTGTGGACTCGGAGTATGACGAGGAGGAAGAGGAGGATGAAGATAGACCGAGAAAGAAGAAAAAAAATGACCGGTTTGGAGGATTCATCATTGACGAAGCTGAGGTATGAAATATTTATTTATTTGTTCTATAAGCCTCACTAAAGAAGCCTTTTAGTGCTATGCAATTTTAATTTGCATGGCATCTTATCCAACAGCAATTTTAATATTATTTTAAAGGTTAAAAAACCAATGATTTTATGGAGCTATTTTTGATAAACACAAAATTTTATCACATCTTCTTGAAAATTCATAATAAAAACATTAGCATCGTTAATACTCAGTATAACTGTCAAATTGACAGTTTGCTTGCAGCAAAAAAACGCCTCGGTGTGAGTGGCAGTGCTTGGTAGAATACTGAAAATGCTTGGCGCTAAACTTCTTTCCCAGTAGAGATTTTCTATGCTTTAGCTTTTACAGTTTAATATTGAAGTATTAAATTACAACATATATTTCCATCAATAACCAAATAAATCCAATGATTAATTTTGACAAATAATAATCATAATAGAATTAATAACTGCATTCAAATTACATCTGGTACTTTCGTAAAGTCCAAAATTATGGCAAAAAACAAAAATTCATGCATCATGCTTTATTTATAAATGTATATCACCATATCAGATGCAATGAAGCACTAATTTAGAAAGGATCGAAAGTGTTCCTTGGATATTTTCTCGTGCTCTTACTTATTTAATTTTATACAACTGCAATAGTACAAAAACTTTCAATTAATGCAGAAAGATAACTAAAGAAAAAAATATGGGCATGTAATTTCAATTCGTAACAGTTTTGTAAAAGTGAAGCCATGAAAAAGGTACTCAATCTTTTTACCGCATTCCCCATGCAAATTCCAATCAATAACAATGGGTGTAGGAAACCATTTTATTTACAGTCATAATATATATAAAACGTTAATAATTATTCACACGTAATATTATGTGATTAGTAGCAAATGAGTTAATTTAAAATGATGTTTCTCTTTATAATTCTAGGTTGACGATGAAGTTGATGAAGATGATGAGTGGGAGGAAGGTGCCCAGGAAATGGGAATTGTGGGAAATGAGGTAGACGAGCTGGGACCCACCGCCCGGGAGATCGAGGGCAGGCGCCGAGGAACCTCTCTGTGGGAGTCCCAGCGGGAGGAGGAGATAGAGGAGTATCTTCGCAACAAGTATGCTGACGAGTCCACCGCCACCAGACACTTTGGCGATGGAGGAGAAGAGATGTCCGATGAGATCACCCAGCAAACCTTACTGCCCGGAATCAAGGACCCTAACTTGTGGATGGTTAAATGCAGAATTGGTGAAGAACGTGCCACCGCTTTACTCCTCATGAGGAAATTCATCGCATATCAATTTACAGATGATCCACTTAAGATCAAGTCGGTCATCGCTCCAGAAGGCGTCAAAGGATACGTCTATATTGAATCCTTCAAACAAACCTATGTGAAAGCCGCCATTACGAATGTGGGCAATTTAAGAATGGGTTTCTGGAAACAAGAAATGGTCCCCATCAAGGAAATGACCGACGTGTTGCGAGTAGTGAAGGAACAATCAGGCTTGAAGTCCAAGCAGTGGGTGAGGCTGAAACGAGGTCTCTACCGCGACGACATTGCCCAGGTGGACTATGTGGACTTGGCTCAAAATCAGGTTCATCTCAAGCTTTTGCCGCGCCTCGATTACACCCGACTGCGCGGGGCTCTGAGAACAGCTCAGAGTGAATCTGATGCAGCCAAAAGAAAGAAAAAACGACGCCCTGCCGCTAAACCATTCGATCCTGAGGCAATTCGTTCTATCGGAGGAGAAGTAACATCGGATGGAGACTTCCTCATCTTTGAAGGTAATCGTTATTCTCGCAAAGGCTTCCTTTACAAAAACTTCACAATGTCAGCTATCTTGTCTGAAGGTGTGAAACCAACTCTTACTGAATTGGAAAGATTCGAGGAGCAGCCGGAAGGAATAGACATTGAACTCGCAGCACCTGCTAAAGATGATCCATCCAGCATTCACTCCTTCTCCATGGGTGACAATGTTGAAGTTTCTTCAGGAGACTTGGCCAACTTGCAGGCTAGAATCATAGCCATCGATGGTGCCATGATCACTGTAATGCCCAAACATGAAGCTTTAAAAGATGCTCTTGTTTTTAAGGCTAATGAGCTGAGAAAGTATTTCAAGCAAGGAGATCATGTAAAAGTTTTAGCTGGAAGATACGAAGGAGACACTGGACTCATTGTGAGAGTAGAACCTCACAGAGCCGTACTTGTATCCGATTTGACGATGCACGAATTAGAAGTCTTACCGCGTGACTTACAGCTGTGCTCCGACATGGCTACCGGAGTGGATTCACTGGGTCAGTTCCAATGGGGCGACATGGTTCAGTTAGATCCACAGAATGTGGGAGTCATTGTACGATTAGAGAAAGAAAACTTCCACGTGTTGGGAATGCAGGGTAAGGTGATAGAATGCAAACCACAGGCACTACAGAAGAAGAGAGAGAACCGCTTTACTGTCTCGTTAGATTCAGATGAGAACACTATTCAAAAGAAAGATATTGTCACCGTCATAGACGGTCCACACGCTGGGCGTCATGGAGAAATCAAACACTTGTATAGAAATTTTGCTTTTCTACAATCTAGAATGTATTTGGATAATGGAGGTATATTTGTTTGTAAGACCAGACATCTTCAACTGGCAGGAGGTAACCGATCGGCATCGGGGGCTGCCAATGGCGGAGGGTTAGGCTTCATGTCCCCACGCATCCAGTCTCCTCACCATCCCTCCCGAGGGGGTGGACGTGGGGGAGGTGGTGGCGGAGGTAGGGGAGGAAGAGGAGGAGCCAGGGTCAACAGGGATCGGGAACTTATTGGAACTACCATCAAAATTACCAGCGGGCCGTATAAAGGAAATGTTGGAATTGTCAAGGATGCTACCGAAAGTACAGCCCGAGTTGAATTGCATACGCAATGTCAAACCATTTCTGTCAACAGGGATCACATTACGAACGCCGGAGTACCCTCTAAGGATGGAGGATTTACTTCTTACAGGACTCCAGGAAGAACTCCTGCTCTGGGGGCCACCACCCCTCACTACACCGGAGGCAACAAAACTCCCATGCACGGAGCCCAAACACCTTCCTACGAGGTTGGCTCTCGCACACCGCATTACGGTTCTGCCACTCCCTTGCACGATGGTAGCAGGACTCCCAGCGGTCACGGAGCCTGGGACCCTAATGTCACCAATACTCCAGCTCGCACCAACGAGCACGACGCGTACAGTCTTGAGGACGCATCTCCCAGCCCGGGATACAACCCCAGCACTCCCGGGTACCAGGCCGGCGGCCCCTACACCCCCCAGACCCCAGGCAACATGTACGGCTCTGACCCATCCTACAGCCCCTACCAGCAGAGCCCCAGTCCCAGTGGCTACCCTCCGGGGTACCTCAGCACCCCCAGTCCCGTGGGCTATTCCCCTGCCGGAGCCCCCCCTTCCCCGTACAACCCTGGCACGCCGGGGGCCGGCCTCGAGTCTCTGGGAGACTGGCACACCACGGACATCGAGGTCAGGATAAGAGACTCCCACGAGGACGAGGGCTTGATAGGCCAGACAGTGGTGATTCGAGGAATAACGGGAGGGATGTGCTCTGTGTTCCTGCCGCTGGAGGGTCGCGTGGTGAACGTGGACTGTGAGCACCTGGAGCCTATAGTGCCGCAGAGAGGTGACACCGTCAAGGTAATAATGGGGGAAAACAGAGAAGCCGTCGGCCAACTGCTGTCTATAGATAACCAGGATGGTGTGGTTAGATTTAAAAAAGACGAGTTGACTATGTTGCAATTGAGGCACTTGTGTAAAATGAGAACAAATCCTGGAAATTTTGAGGAATGAAAGGGATCCATAGAGCATCAGGAAAAACTGTAGGATTCTACATTCATCTTGCATCTTTTACTTAATGACAAATAATCATGAATGAATGTAATCTTGATCAATGTGAACATTGAAGCTTCGTTAGATAAATAAAACAATTGTATTAATCAAAGATTTCTTTTTATTTGTAACATTCATAATTCCCCACAAAACAGTTGGCATAACGGCGCAAGCTTCAAAGTATTTTACAAATTTACACTTGGCAAATAATTACCAACATGTTAATCCTAAGCAACTACCGTGCGTACTTTCAAAACTATGTAAGAAAAATAAAATAGTGCGTATATTACAGTGTGCACATTTAGCTTTATACCCCAACCATTGTTAAATGTTGATTGCAACCTAATCTCAAATATAACATTCTTGTTTTATTAAAAACATCACGGGACAAAATAAATCAGTCTCTTAACTATCAACAACGAAAAAACATTGATATTAATTAGCTTTTATAAATTTACTATTTACAATAATAAGCCGCGTTTACATAAAGTTTCTTTCTTCCATCCGCACAAATAAAATATATGACATAAGTATAAATTAATGAGAGATATAATAAAATGCAATAAATATCGGTGACTTATGCTGGAATAATTACTTTGTATCATATTATAAATAAGTTTAATGAATTATAATATTTTGTATTATTGGAATACAATTGCGCAAAATAATAATATGTTGGTTTTTTAATTAATGTGATGTGGAGACTAAAAATGAGGGATTATATAAATATTAGTTAATATTCCAAGTAGTTATAAAATTGATACGTTCACACCAATACACTATAAATACAGTTTTGTGAAATATTTCACAAAGGTACACAAAAATGAAATATTAATTGAAATATTTCTCAATAAAATATGAGTGACAAAACACTCTTTGTTGATGTCCTCACAGGCCATTTTACATATTTCTGTATGCAGTTACATACTTTTTACTTTATATTATGCAGCCCTGGTGATGTGAGTACACACATTTTATGTTAGCAATCATTTTATTATACATAAATCACTTATATTCAAGCACATCCAAGAGAATTTCACTTCTAGTGACCGAGAGATGGAAGAGGAAAATGATTAAGTGTAATACTTTTCACTATTTAGCACCATATCATCGAGTCCTTCACTCTGACAGGAATTGAATATAGCCCTATAATGTAGTATAATTAAACCAGAGATCACCTTCATCACAACACAACTGGCGTGCTGCTACGCCACTGTACAAGTCTGTCTAGAGTTTACTTTAAGATAATGACCGGATAAACGCAGATTATATTTTTAATAAAATGTAATTGTTGACCTTCAATTAGGTAGAGCACATATTGTCTTGCTTTGATAAGCGGGCTGTCAAATGGCAATGCCTCGGATGATTACCAAATTTGGTCAAATGGATTAGGAACAAATATATTACGTAGTAAATGGAAATATATGAAATCTTTTAACATCAAGAATAATACCTAATTTATTTCTAAATAATGTCCCTTGACAATGTGTTGTGAGGTCGATATTTCGACACAGTAAATAATTGTACCAAATTTAGCAACCATATGAGGCTGCCAACAATTGAAGTTGCCATCAAGTAAAGCAAGGTTATGAAACGCGCTCTCGGAGGAACCCTGTCCTTGACCGGCCAGCGGAGCAATCCAGTGGAATAGCTTTATTTTCAGGAGGCGTACATGCGGTTGATGTCCCCCTGATACCGCTCCTGGATGTCCTTGCGCTTAAGTTTAAACGCAGCCGTAACCAGACCCATATCCGGAGACCACACCTCTGAGCAGAGCTTTACTGCAGCGGGTACTTCAAACCTCTCCAGTTTGCCTGAAAAATAAAATTAATTAATATTTAAGAAATAAAGACAAGGTTTGGGAAGTACCTGGCAATTCAGATCTGATCACTAAACATAGTCATAAACCCATTTCAAACAACAACAAAAAATCAGAATGGTGGTAACCCACCAGAGTGGTGAGGAGTATTTTTCACTCGGAAAGTAAAAATATATCATGGTTGATTTATTGATTGTTAGATGGTGTTTCGGTGGTTGTGTAAAGCAAAAGCAGCGTGATCGCCAGTTTATCTGCACTGCGCACACAAAATCACATTTATTTCAATTATGAATGCAAACTGAAATAAAATTGGGTTTCTATAAGATGTAAAAATGTTCATTTAAACAGTAATGTAATTTTAAGAACACACTAACCAGACACTTTTGTCAAATTGGGTAAAAAAATATGATTTTTGTATTATTAAATGGATGTGTTGATTGTCAAATATTTTTACGAGAATGTGGAAATGTGGCAACTTTTAGCAGCTACATATTACAATACGAATATCCTAAAATAAAAAAAGTCCCATACAATGTTGCTCCACCCTATTGTACAACAATAATTCAAATCAATTTGTAACTAGAGGTCAAATGTGTGCATGTAAAGATAAATCAGAACAATTAACAATGTCACCCACCCTCTGGCAATTGTGATAAATAAGTTTATGACATCTCATCGATTATGTATTTCTCGACATCAGAATGCAAAAGAAAAACTAATACACTATCACAATAAAAATGACATGTGTTACTTACATTTCTTGGCATGTTCTGCCAATTCCTTGATGACGGCCTTCTCAATAGCTGTGCTCTGGCACAGCTGGTCATAGTTAAGTGCGGACAGTCCGATCTTGGTAGCCAGCTCCTCGATATGGGACTGGTTAGGCACCACGAGGGCCACCGTGTACTGTTTAGTCGAGTCTCCATACACGCAGATGTTCTCTACAATGGGACATGTTTTCAGCTCTGCTTCAACTTTGCCCAAACTGACATACTCTCCAGCTTGGAGTTTCACAAGGTCCTTCTTACGATCTGTAAAAAGAAAAAAGAAGTTAGATTCATAACATAAATTTCATATTGCACTCTTGGGAGGCATATTTGAGCGTAGTTTTGCTGAAATCAGCCAGTCCACAAAACAGTTTTTTCTACGTTCTGCTTATAACAGTCAGGACCCTTCCATATAAAAGTTTCAAATATAACTGATCACAAAATGAGCCTTTGACAATCTATAGAAAACAACCATACTACTTTAACCTTTCCGTATCTGAAAGTAAAAATCGAATGTATGATCCGAAGGTACGTAGTTATAGGTCTCTCAATCAGAATTGAGGCAGGGACAGTACTCACACAGATACATAGCTTACGTACACCGTGTTCCGTTTGAAAATTGATTTTTTTTTAAACAATTACAGATTATTTAACACTTCAGAGATCGAAAACAAAGCGTGTTGTAGTCAGTTATATAATTTTTTTTTTGATATGTATGCTGTTTTATTTATTTTTTATTAAAATACTGAATGTTCTTAATACAGTTCTTAATTAGGGACTGAATTTAAAGGAGTATTAAAAAAATGTATGCAAGGTATCCAGTAACTCGTAGTATTCCCCGATTTGGGACATTCTCGAACATGAATGCTAATTACCGTTTCTTCAAAATAGATTGTAATATTATTTTCAACAGCACCCCGTCGAACTGTATGAATAAGACATGCTGTAAGTGCACTTTTAATTTACTGTAAGAATCGTCGTAAACACTTGCTGTCCCTTTTCCACTAGTGACAATAAGTAAGCGTAAACAAGACAAAGAGCTCTTTCTTTATGACACATCGTAAATACATCGCCACTGTAGTGTATACCAATACACAATACACCCAACGCGTTTGTTTCAACTTTGATTGCGTTACCTATACCCCATTTAATCTAGCTTATGCGTTTTCATGACATGTTATTTGTTTTTGGTAATACATACTTAAGAGAGATGTACATTCATAATATTTCAGTAATCTTTATCTAAGATATCGCACAAAATTCTCATTCAGGGTTACATTAGAACCCCCATTCGGAACGGGAGTGTTTTATTTCTGGCTGAAGGGGGGGACCAATAAGGTCCAAATTAAACTATTACCGATAACTCAGTAAATACTCAATAAATCCATACCTTGCTTGGTGTAATCACCCATCGAAGGATAAAAAATATATTATGTTATGGTTTTCTGCATCAAACTAATTATTTACGATAAAAAAGTTAGAAAAATCAAAAATTTATTATGGAAACCAGTACATTTTTCTAATAACCTTATTTTCAGTGTCGGTGTTTGGTAGATAAAATGTCATCTACCATACGCGTGAGAGTGAGAAAAATAAACTCTTCCAATATGAAATAATTCATAACCAATGGGTGAGAGCCCGCACGTTGGCTACAGAGTTATATTCTGTATCACTTGTACAAATGCATTAAAGACAAATCTGACAGCAAAACTCTTCCTGTTCATCTTCTTTCTTGAAAGAGATTCAGCTTTTCTCTCGACCAGTAATCAGTGTTTCCTGAAACGCTTGTTATCAATAGTTCCGTTTTAGCGGTAAGTCAATTGAAAGGTTCTTTCATCCATTCAATTATTTTGTCAAAAGGTCTGCTTCGGCGATAGGTCTAGCGTGAGATGATGGTTTTGTTTGTAACCAACGGATTACCCATTTAATAAAAAGTATTGAGATGGCGTACCAATAATTTTAATGCAACCATCATCATGGATTTCTCCAACATCGCCGGTCTTGAACCACCTCATTCCATCGGCTTCTATGAAATCTTCATGGGTCTTTCCAGGCAGCTTGAAGTACCCTAGAGATACTGATTCTCCTGCAAATCAAAATGAAAAATTGATTTATTACATTGACCGCCAACACATTTTTTTTGTAAAATGTTTAAAAAATGATTATTCGTTTTTAATTTTTGATACACAAAGTGTTTTTCATTTTATTTTGATGCATATTTTTATAAAATTATTGGGTTTTTAAAATTGATTACAAAATTTTATAGTATATATTCGTAAAAAGCATTAACTTTGTGGCTTGCCATATTTATAAATAGAACATATATACTTTGTTTTTAACCACTTTTTTATTTAATATTTTGTCTACCGGTTTCGGAAGTACCCTTCCATCATCAGGACAATATTAAATTAATCTTTAGATAATAACTTCATCTCTTCTGGAAGAAACATATGTGGAGATAAATTCTGTACACGATCAAAAAATGTATGTTTTGAAGTATCTGGAGAATGTATATTATTATAATATACATTCTCCAGATACTTCAAAACATACATTTTTTGATCGTGTACAGAATTTATCTCCACATATGTTTCTTCCAGAAGAGATGAAGTTATTATCTAAAGATTAATTTAATATTGTCCTGATGATGGAAGGGTACTTCCGAAACCGGTAGACAAAATATTAAATAAAAAAGTGGTTAAAAACAAAGTATATATGTTCTATTTATAAAAATTTTATAGTTTTATTTCACCAAATTTTTCACATTTATGAGCCTATTTAATGTTACTTTGAAGGGATATTCTCAGGGCGTTGTTGCAAAAGCATACAGAAAGGATGCTTCCATCTGAATAGGAAACTACACAGAATGTTTGGCCAATGAAGCTAAATAATAACTCAAAGGAAGATCTTTCTAGTGACCTTCATCGCGCTATTGTGGTTATTCAGTGTCGGGCACCAATCGCCATGGAGATCCATGTTTTAAATATTAATAATACCAGATATATATTAACATGAGACTGGATATTTTGATTTTATTGACAAATTAATACCATTTTAGCTAAGAGTTTTTTTCTCTCTTTTAAACTTGTTATTATTGCTAATTAATCTTATTTTGCTTTGGCTTTATATCTTGAGAAATGGGAATAAATAACAATATTTTCAGAAAAAAATATAATGCAGAAGAGGTACGACTTACCTCCAATGTAAATCTCTCCTTGTGGGAATGGTTTATTTGTGACTCTGTATTTGCCCTCCTCCCAATTGACTAACTTGATGGCAGCCGTTGTGTTTGGCACTCCCACCCTTCCTGTTGAACGATCATGACAGTCCATGACGGTGGCTGAAGAAGTGGTTTCTGTGAGTCCGTAACCTGACACGACGTCGCAACACAGGCAGATCTTAATCTGGGTGTGGGTATCGGGGGCAAGAGGAGCTCCTCCAGAGATCATGAGACGCAGGTTTCCTCCCATCAGGCTGGACACTTTGCTGAAGACGAGGACATTGAGGAGAGGGGTGTCGTATCCCCTCTTCATCCACCTTTCCTTGTACAGGTATGCCCAACGGAAGAAGGCCCCTGCGAACGGACCTCCCTTAGAAACTTTCTCCGTGATACCTTTGCATATCCTATCCATGATGAGCTAAATAAAAAAAACAATAAATTAGCTGTCGGAATACTTCATTAATAAATTGAATTAGTTTAGCAATGTTGGCTATTGAAATAAATGAATGGTTGATGAGGTCATTTGTAATAATAACACTTACGGGAACTGTGGTCAGGCACGTTGGCTGCAGAACGGTGGCATCACCTTTAGTGCCTCGCTTTATTTTACTGGAACTATCGATCATGGTCAGTGGAGTAGAGTAACCAATTGGTACACCTAGAAAAAGTAATAACAGTGGTAATATAATCAATGGGAGCCAGCCAGATAGCGTCATAATTGTGAAATATCACCTCAGAGGCGCTAAAAATATGCTCCAAGTTGTAGGTTGTGGTTATTATAGAAGTACCGTTCTCCTATGAGAATGTATTATACAGACAACCAATATTAAAATATATTTACCGGTCAGCAAACATAAACTTTCAGCCAGCAGTTCGAACACGTGCGCCAGGGGCAGGAAGCCCATGAGGATGTCGTTGGGCTTGATAGGCACCACGTCGGCAAAGGCCTTCATGGTAGACAGCAGGTTCTGGTGCGAGAGGATCACGCCCTTGGGGATGCCTGTAGAGCCCGACGTGTACATAATGATGGCGGGGTCATTCGGGCTCGGGGGAACTGAGGCTGAAAGAAGAAACATAAAATAAGTCATCTATAATACTTAACATTCTGCCTTTAACCTCTGGAATGGCGGATTCTAGCAAGGTACAAATTTCGTCGTACCTCGCCGACTGTAATTTTGTAATAACTCACTTGTGTTTTACAAAATGACGTTTTTGTCAATACGCTACCTTCTTAGATAGTGAGTTTATGTATTTTTTTCATGTTGCATTGGCAAACAAGGTCATGGCAACTATTTTCTAGAGCTGGAATTTATTTCCATGGGATCATCATTATCATTGTTGGACCATTTGAAAAGCAAATTGAAGAAAAAACGGCCCAAAGATTGGCACACAAAAAATTCTCTTCCACCAAGACAACGCGCCGGCCCACAGGACGACTGTCACAATGAAAAAATTGCATAATTTGGGTTTCAAATTGCTTTCTCATTCACCATATTCTCCGGACCTGGCCCTATGCAACTTTTTCTTGTTCCCAAAAGTAAATTCGTTTTTCTACTAGACATAATAATCTTATCATATGTTTTAGGCAGAAAAAAGTCAAGAGGTAATTTCTTAATTATGTTTGATGATCTTGACGAAAATCTAGGGAAAATGTAATGAGGTTGATTTTGAAGATATAATATATTAGAAAAAAGTGGTTTGATAAGGCAAGCCTATATTGTGTGCGGCGGCATATCTGGGCAAACACACCCTAATTTATATGGAAATAATTATGTTGTTGGTTGACAACGTCTATAATCTGTTATCTATTGTCATTTGTGGGGAATCAAAACGAAATGAAACAAAGATTAGATATTGAATAATCAGGGCAAAAAAATTTGCACATAAAATAATAAACCCATTCACATTTCACCAAATCAGGTTGAGATTAACTTTGAGGGTCGATTTAGATTTATTGTGATTCTTAGTAGCCCCCCGAACACGTTATAGGAATCCCACAGATACGTCAGTTGGGTTGAGAAGGTACAAAATATTAGATAATGAAACCTGAAGTTTGTAATTTTTAGAATGAAACAGATCAGCTGACAACTTAGTAAATTAGGTCAAACTTTGTTCACCAGATTCACATTCATAAAGGTTTGGATAAGTACATATATTGTACAGTGGAAAGACTAGACAAAACATGCAAGATACTATGAAACTGTAGTCCAGAACTTAAGAGCCACAAAGTGAATCTTCAATTTTTGGTCCCTCAGTTACTTAACATTTATTAAAAACAGATGATTTTGGCACAAAACTACTACAAGTGAACATGACTAACAGGATAGCTAGCATTTGTATGGAAAGACTTGTCTCCTAATCAATAATATTATTAACATAACGTTAGAATATATTTTTTTTAAATACTTACAGATCTTAGATGTCTTTCCAATGTTTAGGACATCGGTGTAAGAGATAATGGTGATTCCATCTTTGAATCCTTTGGTGTCAGTGGTTCGGATCTGGTCCTCGATATAGATCAGGGTCTTGACTCTGGGAGTGTTGGGAAGGATGTTCCTGAACTTGGAGAGGAGGTCGTGGGTGGTGATGACGGTTGTCACCTCAGTTTCATTTATTCCGTGTGCGATAGCCTCATCACCTAATGTGGCGTAGATGGTAACAACTGAAACGAAATAAAGAGATATAATTAGTATTTTCACCGTTTTGTTTTCCATTTATATTGCTATGAAATAGGAGTGGTTACTTTCATAGATTTTTCTTTAAATAGAGTGTGGAAATTGAAGGTACATATATAATTAAGCATTATATTTGTGATAAAAAGAAACATTGATAACAATGACAACAATCCACTTCAACCATATGTTATTGTGAAATTCTTTAGCCAAATTGTGCCTTGTATGATAGATTGAAAATTAAAAATAGGTTTACAGAGGATTAAGAGAACTTAAAATGGTTTTTATGACAATGGATTTAATGATCTGAATAGGAATGTTCAAAGAAAACAGACTATTATTCAACCATAAAGCCAATCTGATCCATGTTAAGCTTCTTTGAATACATGTATAAATAAAAATGAACTTTGAACTTGTATGTACAAGTGCCGAAATAGATAATCTAACAATTTCATAGGTTTTAAGGGTGAAAACTTTTTCGTGCCGGTTTTACTGTATAATGTTACAGCTACAGAATATAGGCGAGTTCGTTACCTGGAATGCTTTGCTTAAAGCAGCCGTGAGCAACGATCATCCACTCGGCACGGGTCTCGGCAAAGATGACGATGTTCTCCTTGGGCTGGTTCTTCAATTCGCGGAGACCATTGCCGAAGTAGCCTGCTAGCCTCTCCACCTCTGAGAAAGTCTTCCATTGATATTCACCCATGTTGTACTGAAATTGAAAGAGAAGAAAATTAGATACATATTAAATCGAATAATTCTAATTAATGCTGAAAATTTTCGTACAAAACATTCTTATGGTCCGGCCACCAAGAGCTCTTTTTATTTTTCTTCTACATGTGTCTTTTATGAAAAAAAAAGAGAAGTTACATTGAAGCTATTGGTGGTATGCCTATGTTACCTTATTCAATATAAATACATAAAAATCAAGTAAAATTCAACCAATAAAAAAATTGCAACTTCTATTCCAAAGGAGTAGATGTTTCGAATACTTTTAATTTAGTTAAATTCATGTATCTCATCGTACTTAAGATGAAACAGAGCACGCATTAAGATAAACCAATCATAAATCTGTCACGAAATAAGAGAGTTATAGCAGTTTAAAATGATTAGTTAGGAATGTCAAAGAGTGGAGCATATGGATGGAATTTTGTTTATGTAAGGGCGGCGTAAAGGTTAAGAATAATTTTACTTTAACATTTTACTTATTTAGATCTAATGTTATTCTCGTTAAAAATAGTTCTTCTCGGGTGTTCAAAACAATTTTGGCAGCATTAATACAAGTATGTGCTATGAACACTAGCATAAAAAATGATAAATAATAAATGGATAACTTTTATAGCGCCGTTTTTGTGGGAAAATCACCTCAAGAGCATGTATAGATATCATATTGTATTAGGGTTAGTATGCCAATTTTTTTTGCTGAATGTTGAATATGCCAACTTTACCAAATGAACAAATTTGCTATTCCTTCTTTAACCGGTTTGAACCTGTTGAATTGCCAATTTTTCCTACGGCAAATAATATTGACCTAGGTAACTTGTTAATTGTCAAATATGCAAACACCAAATAAAATGGTTGTGCCACATTTTTATATGAAAGAGTTGACATTTAAAAGATTGGATTAGTTTAATAATTCTACTAGGCGACACATTACCTTTCAACAAAAATAACATAATATGAATGCAGACTTCTTGGCAACAGTCTTTATGGACATTCAATCAAAAGTCGTTGATTTTTACAAAAAAAAATTATTGCAACTATAAAAGAAATTTTACAGCTAAAAACATAAAAAAACTCTAGTGATGAGCTGTGGCATCATGCAATTTGCACAGAATTTTCGGTCTGAAACTTCTATGTTAATGCAACTATATACTTATAGTTAATTTCTATCAACAGTCATGAGACATAAAATAAGACAGATGCTATATTATTCTCTCCATATTTTTTTATGAATCAATAAGAAAAAAATAGTTTTGAAACTCTAACTAAGCCATATATTAACACTCCCGTTCCAAAGAGGGGTTATAATGTCACCCCAAACGAGACTTTTGAGCAGTATCTTAGATAAATATTATGAATATATTATACTTCTAAGTATTACCAAAAACAAATTACCTAAGATTATGTCATGAAAACACTTTAATAAGCAAGATCCAAATGGGGTAATGTTTTACAAGGTTTTGCCACATAAGTTTAATTTTTTCAACTTATACGTGAAGAATCCTTAGTAATTTAAAATTAAATTCTTGTGGCAAGTACCTCTTCCTTGTGTTATTTGTCTATGACAGACACGACTCGTATCTTGTATATCTCACCTTCTTGAAGACCCTTCCGTTGGGTTGCACCTCGTCCTCCTCGTTAAGGATCTGTCGCGTGCCGAGGCAGCGGCGCTGGTTGTGCTCCTTGGCCACAGTGCGCAGCATGCGGTCCATGGTGTCGACGCCCTCGCGCACCAGCCATATGTGCGTTTGACTTGGTTCCGCCACCGCACGCACCACAATGGACTGATCGTCTTTGTACACTGGTTTCGCCTAAGAATACAATTTTGCATAAATCAAAAACAAAGTTTCCAGGCATTGGTAAATGTGATTTTCAAGAATTTCATATCAAAACTAACATACTTGACATCCTTTGCACAATACTGCATGTTTTATTCTTAAAATATTGATATTACATTGTTAGAAAAAATATTCTAAGATACTCTTTCCGTATCACCTTATTTTTTACACAAGTCTTTAGATGTCATTATAAATATATACACATCTTGTCTAAACTTTGTAGATGTAACAGTTGCGGTTGAATATTTTTGTCATATTTTACCATAAAAATATAATAACCATGTGGAAGATTAATTGGATCTATTTATTGAAATAAAAAATAACAAAAACTGCATTTATACCCAATTTCCATCACGGTTGGGTACCAAACGAAAGTTAAAATTACAGAGTACTAAAGACAAATGAATAATTCTTTGTTTCCATATTTATAAGAAACTCATTAAATGTTATGACAGTTGTACTAACCTTGACCCTGCGTGACATGGCCCTCTTCTGCCATGGCCGTTGAAGCACGAGGTGCACGGGGAATGTGAGGATGTCGCAAACAAACACAATGGCTCTGATAGCATTGATGGCCGTCAACACCCACACACTTTCAACACTGTAAAAAAAAAAGAAAAAAGTACTGTTAATGATAGATATTTTTTTAACAATTAAAACCACTAATCTCAAGTATCGTAGAAACTACAGTGAAACCTCATTTTGAGTCATCATCATGATTAGCAGGTTTTAGTTGGGATTAGAAATAATTTTGTATTATTGTGGTCGTATTGCACTGGATTCTGAGTACGACATTAAAAAAATTCTGAAATGAACAATAATTTGAATATCATTATACCTTGCTTTTATAATCATTTTAGAACTACAAAAAAAAAATGCAAGAAAATAAGTTATATTTAATACTTTTTCTACACTGTATTTTATGTTTGTACATTGCGGTTAACACTATTTTCTAAATTAAAAAAATATTTATTTATAAAGATGCGATTTTGGTGACAACTGTTGCAACAACAATTGCAGTATTCATAGTAATGTGGAGCTGTATTAATTAATTGTTTTATTTTCTGCATAATATCACACCATAAAGTGATTGGTTTGCTATGAAGAAACAAAAGTATTTTGTGATATCAGATAACTTAAAGAACGATAAAATGTATTATTATCTAAAAATAGATAACCTTCAATAAAAACATTTTATTTTATATATTTGATGAATTTAGATAAAGATGAATTATAGCAGCCAATATGTGGTTATATATTATGTGGTTCAATAAAAAACTATAAAGCTTCTTAATTACGATTGTATATTTTCTTACAAATGATACTTATAATAATAAAATGAAAACACTTCTCCCGAGTTACTAGAGCTTGAATTTAGAGAAAAATAATAATATTATGAATTAATATTTATGTTGTATACTACGATTATTCATTATGTTTATTGTATTAATTAATAAAATGCGAATGATTAATTGAAAATTATTATAAAATTCAAAGAACTTGTGATGCATGGAATAAAACAATGGAATAATGTATAATGATAAAGTTCAACATAAAAATGTCTTTTCAAACGAAGACGACATAGAAACAATATAAATTTGGTATATAATTGATATAAAAGCTATTGAATAAGCCTGTTATCAAATAAATAATAAACATATTCTATAATCAGACATATTAAGAGCAGTTAAAATTTGAATACAACATCAATATAGAATTTTTAATAAGACAGCTAAAAAATAAAGAAAATTATAATTTTTATATTTTATTTTCAAAGAAAGACAAACATTTCCGGATTACGAAACACCTAACAATATTTGAAAAACTCCTACTACCATCATAATAAGCGGAAGATGTTGCTTGTGCAATGATGGAGGACTTAACTAGCATTTGAATTGAACCCACAACGCCAGGGTGGGAATCCAACGCGTTTGTCCACTCAGCTACTAACCGGTCATTATGTAACATTGTGTTTATTAATATGTCCACGATCATATTGTACAAATTGTTTATTTTTCCGCAAACACTTCACAAAGTGTGACCAATTTTTTTTCCGATTTCAGTCAATATTTAATAACCAAAATAATGTGTAGTTTTATAAAAAAAAACATTCATGTTGACCATAAAAATAAATTGAGGAAAATTGATTTATTAGAGGCAATTCTAATACAGTAATACGTAGATTAACGAAGCCCCTGAGAATTAAATCTTATAAAAAAGTAAAAATCTTATAGAAAAGTAAAAATATTATATATTCATCCGAATTTTTGATGAAAAATCATCCTAATATTGAATAATATAAAAAAAACGATTGGTATGTGTGCATTAAATAACTAGGTATGTAATATAATTTTATGAAATAGTAAAAAAAGGCTTTATTTTTTTAAAGAAAAATTAACATTCCCGGGTTACAAATAACCTGACAATATTTGAAAAAGTCCTACTACCATCGTAAGTGGAAAATGTTGCTTGTACAATGATGGAGGACTTAACTAGCATTTGAATTGAACCCACAATGCCCGGGTGGGAATCCAGCGCGTTTGTCCACTCAGCTACTAACCGGTCAATACATTTGTCAATTTTTTCGTAACTATCTTATCTTTTAACTAAGATATTACTGAAATGAGTTTGAAGTAATATGTTTTACTTCAAGGCTGACAAGAATAATATGATAACATGAGGTATTATTTAATTTAATTCAAATCTTTTTTTAAAATCAATACCTATCAAGTACACACTAGATAGGTATTGATTTTAATATACATATATTGATAAAACATACACCTATAAAATAAAATATGTTTCTTTATAACATAATATATCACTAACTTATAGTTTATTAAGTCATGTGTTCATCTAAAGTACTGTAAAACAAAAATAAATAATGTCGTACCAATCAAGAAAAGTGCACGTCGAGAAACATAATAAGACCATTATTCATTATTTGAATGATCATTCTCCATGAATGATTGAACTTGAATTTTGATCTAGGTCATTGAAAGGATCAATGTGAATGGAGTAATGGAGGAATACTTAAGTAATAAATGAAAATGGATTTAAAAGTGAAATGTTAATCTTACTTCATTATGTTTTGTCTTCAAATGTATCAAGGCTGGTTTAAATTCTATCAGCAATTTGTTATAAAGTAAACTTCATAAATACGGCAATTGTTGGAAATTACCTAACAATTCATTTTATATTAAGACTTACTTATTATAAGACCTAGAGAAAATTAGGGGGCGTTGGAAAAAATAGCCGGTCCAGTTCTTTTCACTTTCAAATCTCTACTGACTAGTACTTTTTTTTGGCGAGGAACTTTTGTCGATTTGCTAGTACTTTTCGGTTCCAAAAATAACTGGTTCCTCGATGGTCACCGGTAACTGAAACCGCGAACGCGACAGATGGTAAGTAAAAAAAAATGGGGGGGGGGGCTCTAGAAAAAAAAAAATTCTCAAAGTGGGCAAAAGAAGGTTGAGAATCTATGCTCTAGGCAAATGGTATAAAAACGTGTGATAACTTTTCTAAATCATAATTTAATAATAATAGTGCATAATGTTTTTTCAATAACAGATAACAGAGGGAAACACAAATTATTTATGTTTCTCTCAATGTTAAATTTTCCTACTTACTGTGGGAAGCTTTTGTTAAAAAATTAAGTATTCAATATGTTTCATGGCAAAAAAAATACTATAGAATGATGACAAGGCTCGGACATTGAGGGACATAACTCACTTCTGCAATAAGCTTGTCATTTGAATAGAGGAATGAATTATTATTTATGAATCATTTATTCTCCAAAATAATGGAGTCTTCAAAGGTAATGTAATGGTTAAGAAATAATACCTTGAACATTCATACCTTGAGCATGATTTTAATAAAGACCTAACTAAGCTTTCAGATAGATTTTAAAATTAAAAAAAAGCATTCCAGTGAAAGAACACCATTCAGAATCAATTGTAATGGTTATGAGTGATTAACTGATCTGTATAATAGCCAGGTTTACAACTGCCTCTCCACCATTACTTTCCCCTCGCACTACTGAAGTGGATTACAGAGCAATATGCTAAAATTGTTGGTAGAGTAAATTTGTTAAAATTTTGGTGTAATCCAAATAATGTTTTCTAATGCAAGTATACTCGTACATCGGTTTTTTCAATAAAAAATTGAAAGAAAGGATGGTTGATATTTTTTTGTTGGTATATAATAAGAAATGTTACGTGATTCTTTTGTTTCCAAAAGCCTTGATTTTAACTTGGTAGCGGATTTTTTTTATGTTTAAAAGGTTTTGTTGCAAAAAATACGTAATTTGCTACTGTAAATCATAAATCAAATCATTTTATTACTACGTTTTAAACATAATAAGACAATTACTAATGTATGTAAAAAAATAAAACTTAAAAGGTTACAGGTCTAATTTGCCTCACGTAATATTACGTGGCTAAAATATGTATACCAGTGAAGTATTATATATTTTACACAATACAATGATTTTTTTCTAATAATGTGTAATAACATGTCCTCCACATCACAGGTAGCGTGGAGGACAATGTATGTACAATATTGTAAATAAACATGAAGTTAAGTAAATAAAAATAAAATAAAATAAATTCTTTCGCTGAACAAATTGGTTATGGTCTTGAATTCACAACTAATGTGAATATTACAGTCGAGAACTTATCAAGCTTATTATATTACTTATCAATGTAAAAAACCGATAAACGTGAAATGCATAATAATCGTGATAAGACAATAAAAAAAAATATTACGAAAAAAAAACGAAATGGTAAATAATTGTACTAATCAGTACAATCACCAAATTATATTAAGTAATTACAGAATACCGACAAATATTACACAGTATTAATTTACTGGACATCTCCTTCAAGTAAATTAATGATTCAAGTATTGTCACAAATGATTAACAATTTGACCTGTTCTGAGGATTACCTACGGACCCGAAATGTTACGGGTGATTGAACTCGCGACTTTTTGCTATGTACCTACATTCAAACTACAACACAAATACGTATCATTAGTAATCCATCTAAAAATTGACACTATTTCCTTATAGTTGTGGAGGTAATAATGTAGACACGTATATCTCTATTATTGTGTGTGTTGTAAGTATTTTTAATCGGAATATTTTGAAGTAGTAAAAATATTGTTGCAAAACCGGTTTATTTCTAAGATTCAAACACATGTACTCGCGTTTACTGTGACATACTTGAAGAAACGTGCGTATTTTACTGTACAATAATAAATGGCACAATATCTGTATGTAATTATTATACAGTACTTTCTGCTCGAGATATTTAATAGGGATGGGAAAAAGACCACAAAGCCGGTTTTACAAAAGCTATATAATTCTCAACGTCCAAAAGATCTGCCTACCTACCGGTTAACTGACCGACAGAACTGACAAACTTGTTTACAAGACGATGAAGTATGAATTTAAAAAGAACAGCAATAAAGCATGTTTTACTATAAATTTGATACCGCTTTAAGAGTTACCAGAGAAAACTCGTTGAAATATATGAGAGCATCATTAGTTTGATAAATCCATAAGTACTAAGTACAGGTAAGTACGCATTACAACAATAAGAATCCGCACAACCGTAGACAATACACATCGTGTTTGCGTATTGCCTCGGCACCTGATACAGGTAAATAATGAAATACGAATACCACAAAGCCACGTGATTATCAGTGGTCACATTACACAACACGTAAAGAGAAACGAAAATGTACGCAGCCAACAAGATCACAACACTATTGATAATTTGTCACAACACACGGAATATAATTTAAAAAGACAACTCACGTGCTCTCGTCGACGTACATCTTGGGTTCTAGTACAATCCACACTGATAATTTAAAAACAAATAAATAAAAAAAACTTACAATAATTAACTGGTTATTATAAAAACTAAATAATAAATAAAATTGCTAATGTGTTATGGTTAGCGCGCGCGGAGACCCGTGCTAACACTGCCGACTAGCGAAGGTGGGCAAGAGATTTTGTTGTAAGTGGTAAGTATGCAAGCGATATCAGCACTGGTCACGCCGCTCCAGTGTATATCTGCGACTTTAGACGGTGTACAGTGTGCAGTGTACACGCGTGGAAGCGATGGAGGATTTAACGCCTTAAATCATAATCAGCTGTTAATTAATTTGCGATAAGTGTCGAAAAGTTAGCGCGGCTGTTACGATGATAAATAATTATCAAGGTCGGCGGATTGCCCGCATTTTTTTTGGCGAAAGCAATTCGATAGAGTTGAATGATTGCGTGCCTGGTACAAGTACCGGAAGACGCGCCTAAAAGGGCACCTAGGTATTGCTATGACAGGAACATGTTTATAGAAACGGAAGCGCTTGGCTGACACTAACTAATCGTATGCGTATGTTTTAGCGTCCCGCTGCTCGCAGCCAGGGAATAAAGAATGAACATTAGGAAGAGGAAGGTTGAGTAGTACCTTGCTATTCAGATATGGTTAGTAATCGTGGCTCAAGTCATTTGAAGAAACGTTTAGATTCTGGATGGCGGTCACCAGGGCAATTTTAAGATTGTTAGTCAGGAAAGAATAATTTTTGATTGTAGGCGAAAAAACCCGTACAAATCAATGACCTTACTGGTACAAATGCTTCTTTTTTTTTAAATACACTTTACCTGGTTTTGAACCAGCGAACTCTAGGTCCGTACTAGTCTAGACTATACTCTAGGCCAGGTAGTCGATGCTCGTACCGCTCTGCCGAGGTCGTTGTAAATATGTATCGCGATGTTTGTTTTCTCTTCTTTCTTATTTTTACAGATGAAGATACCAATACTACTTATTATATTGTTAAAATCTTCTGATTTTGTTGTTGTAAAGTGTGACTGATCCTACTTGACACCTGCTTATTTGCCAGTAGTTACGTAACAGGACGAAGGATTTGAGGGGTTCATGTTTCTCCTTGCTTTATTCTGTACTTAAAATATTAGTAATGGAATATAAGCGCCCTAAGAATATAATATACGCATGTCAACTGGGATTGAAACCACGCGACAAGATCGGTAGGTACTGCTACTTTTTTCGCGCTTATCGGGTTGACGTTCAAGGTATAATAGAATTCTGTATCGAGCAACCTGTGACCAAGGTAAACGGCGTATGGACTATGATCTGTTTCTGCTGATAACCGACTGACATTTTAAAATGCATTTTGATTGCATGTACCATCCTATTCTCAAATAATGTGAGTAACCGATTACTATAGGTAAAGTTTATTAGTTTTAAAAAAAGTGTGATTAAGAACTCAAATCAAAGATCATTAACCAAAGTCTGGACAGTCTACAGTCTGAAAAATGATGGGTAGTTTAATGGCATGAAAGGAATTAGATTGATAGTTATGACTGGATATATCACGATGACATGGCGATGGCAAAGAAAGTGAAAGATAATTATGGAGAAAGTTCCAAGATAAGGGTATATCTTCACTCTTCGTGGGTAAAGTGAGGGTACGATTTTTGTTACCTGTACAGGGCAGGTAGGTGAAGGTAGTGCAAAACGTGAGACCACTTTATCTTTACCTTTTATATTGTTCACATATTCTATGAAAGGAATGGTCACAAAAACATAATTTTAAAAAGTTATTTTGCAAAAAAAAAAACTTTCTGTGGAGATTTATCTATTAAACTATAAAAATGGAACGGTAAAAAATAATGACGACGATGCGGCTTCACTTCCTCAGAAATATTAATATTTCTGGTTAAATTGGTACATTTATCGGAAAACTCATCACAATGTGGTAAAATTGCAAAGAAGGGAATCATTCCACACTAGGGCAATAATATTTGTCAGAATAAATCATTTTAAATTGGCACGTTGCTGAGGCCGGCCACTGGTCATACCTGAGGATTGACAAATAAATCGCACGTGGGAGGTGGGAGGTAGAAGGAAACAGGCTCGTCCGGGACTAAATTAGATTTGAAATATTACAACTAATTAGAACACACTTCAAAATTCATGGATTCGAAGAATGGCTTTCTCAGGAATTCCGAATTAAAATAAGCGTATGAACTTTTTATTCTTGTTGTCACCCACCTGACCTGATATGGAAAATATTCCATTTATTTTATCGGATTCAATACATAAAGCCTGATTCACAATAATTCAATAAAAATAATGTTCGATTAGCCGATTGTTGGAAGTTACAACTGGATAAAAGGTATGAGTTAAAAGGATAAAGGTATAAGATGATAAAAGGTAGGAATCGAAAAAAATATAACTTTCGAGAACTACACAGAAAACTTTTAATGAAATTTTATATTTTCTACTATTTTTACATGAATATTGGTAATTTAATTATTATTACTAATTCTCCAAGCATCGTCTTTCATTGGCCGTATCGTCGTGTTTTGAGTAGGGAGTAAACACCTTTGAATTCTATGTTCTTAAATTAGTACAAGTCCTACTTTAATACTTTCATTTAACATAATGTTATAATGAACCATTTTTTAAATTTTCTAAACCGCCAAAGGATATACGATATCTACATAAATGCCAAAAGCGCGTGCTAGATTAATGTAAGCTCATTTTTTTTATAATCTACAATTAAATTAATCTTGTTATAATCTGACCTCAACTGAAACAATATATTAACCTTTAGATACCAATATAGGCATGAATTAGGTGTTTAAAAATGTTAAATTACACTTGCCTTTTGTACCCGTAATAAACCATGGAAAAATCCAAGAAAATGTCATGCAGGTAGGTACCTAAATTCATTAGTTCAGTACACCGCTTGCAATTATTGAAATAGTTAGCACATGGGCAATATTGCGGAATATTATAGCTGAGGCGAACAACACATACTTGGGATTGTGTGTATCGGTACATATGTATACACTTCCGACAGTGGTGTTCTTGCGAAAGGTCATTGAGACACAGCCTTCTGTCTTGCTTACGCCTACTTATTCTTACCAGAGAAAAAAAAAACACAACAAGTGTATATTCTTTCTGCCTTTTAGATTTTGAATATTCGAAAAGTTCTTTTTATTAATTAGTTTAAAAAATTCGCTGGAGTTTTCTTTGAAAAGGCTGTATGCAAAAAATACATTTGTGTGAGTTCTATGTTAGACTCAACATTCGCTGCGATATCTATACATATCTACAAAACGTATACATGTATGCAAAAATATACTAAACATTCTCTAACATAGGATAGGACGAAATTTTCGTTTGGTCATAATAACAATCCTAATGTATGATATCATCCGGAAACGGTTACCCGTTGAACCCGATTTTCGGAAGTATCAAGTCTACCGTCATTGGCAGATCGGACATAGGACCGTAGTCGCGGTTAATTCGCCCTCGGTTTTGAACACGAAACCAGCTAGAATTAGTGATTGGTATATCTACTTATATTTATCACAATATTAGCGATTCCACATTTTTGGTATACCGTGAAATGTATCATAATGCTTTTGCTCAAGTAAGATTGTGATCAACGCAAGCGAATTATATAGCCGAGACAAAATTATCAAACACTGATTTCTTCTGAACTCTGACACGTTTCAAGAAATAGCAAATAACAATTTAAAGAATTTGACAAATTTATACGAAGAACTGTAAAAAAGGTTCAAAAAGATATGATGCATAAAATTGCAATCTATTGACCGACTTCGTAGTCTAGTAAGTTGGCATGTGACTGTGACTGGGGTTCGGGGTTCGGGGTTCGGGGTTCGACTCCAACTGCAGCGCATTCATATTATTGATTTGGATTTTTTTTCTAATGTTATTTTTTTGTTTGAAACTCCGCGACTCTTTTCTAAAAATAGATTTACTTCGGTTGTAAAGGATCTGCATCTTAACTATAAAGCAGAACTGTAATGGCCCAACCAGTTGCGCCCATGTGCAACTTACCCATGTCACTAAGCATTCATACCAATGTCTAATTGTATTTCTTAATTCCATCCTTTAATGTCTTTCTGTCTCATAAATTATATCGTAACATCGCTTTCTAAAATTCTTTTTAACATGTATTATTCCATAGACCACATGTTGGACTCTGGACACTTTGAGTTTGACCATTAAGCAGAAATTCTACCATTGCAACTCTACTATTATTCCACCATTCCTATTCACATCGTACTCCCGTGCGGTGGTAAACCATGTTCAGTTAAAGGTTTAATTACTAATATTTTATAAATTCTTCCAATAAAAAGTATTCAAGTAAAGTGATTATATTTTATCGAAGGCAGCAAACACTTTGTAGCTTGACATTATAATTTTAAATAAAAAATAATTTTGTTTTAAGCTACTTTATTTATACACATATAACAATTCGACCGGTTTCGGTTAGACTTAACCTTCATCAGGAACGTATAAGTATAAACTGAAAGTACAGTTTATAAGACAGTTTATACTTATACGTTCCTGATGAAGGTTAACTCTAACCGAAACCGGTCGAATTGTTATATGTGTATAAATAAAGTAGCTTAAAACAAAATTATTTTTTAATTAAAAATGATTATATTTTATTCTACATCCCCGAACTTGAGCGCGCCTTACCCAAGGATAATTCTGTAGGTAGCATTGCGATCATTATTAACATCTGTGAACTGGAAAAGCAAAGCCTCCCGGGAGCAATACAACGGGGAGCTCTGGTGTCATGCAATATGCACGGCTTTTTGTCTATAATATCTAGGTGTAGTAAATACACAAATTTAAAATTAATCTGTGCAATGATATTTTTTATGTAAGATGTGCAACTAGACTTGTAGTTGCCCATGAAGTACATGGCCAATGATTTGTTCATCTAGTCTCGCAGGCTTTATTAAGTCCTTAAACAATATACATGAATAGGACTGCATAATGAATCCTAGGACAAAGTAATCATATCTGATAGGAACCTATTGCTACGATTACACCGATCAATCAACCATAACGCTACCAAACAAGTAAGACAATTAATATATTAATTAGAAATCTGTGATCTAATTATTCTAGAAGTTATATTTTTATTTACGTAATATTATAATGCAAAAAGATATGCAGGTATACCAGATGAGTAACAAAAAGTTGTGGTAGATACACTAGATACTCAGTATCGCCTTGGCGAAAGATCACTATTCAGAATCAAAATATTATTTAAGCATTAGCCGAATTTAGTTCCCAGATGTGAATAGCCAGCTTCCTGGCCTTTCCCATCTACTGCCTCTCCCTAAATCCTACTTCCTAGAGCCTACACGTAAAAAACAGAGTCAATTCTTCCGGAGGATTTATTCAGGGCCTCTAGCACAAACACATCGATAGTTTTGTGGGCAAAAACTGTTATTTGTTTAACACTACCAAGCACGATGGCGATCTGCAGTCGGGCTCGGGAACGATTCCAAATTACCGACATTGTCGATGGAATCAAATCATTGTCGATAAAATCAAAAATAAAAAATCATTGAAGTTAAAATAAACTCTAAAAAAATAGAAAAAATAATATTCAGTGAAAAGTATGAGATCGATTAAAAATGTCGGTTTATAATAAAGTCCCAATGGCTGAATTGCTTTGCGTTACTCCCGGATAGAGTAGAGGATCCGAGTTCGAGTCTCGGTTGTGACCATTGTCTTTTTATTTTCTGGCTTTTACGTTTCATATGTGTGCTGTTGATTATTAATATTATTTAAATATAAAAAAGCATTAATGCTTTAAAGTTAATTCTAATTTCAATCAAATAAACTCACTCCGAAACTAAAATTGACTAGATAAAGAAATGGTAGAATTAAAGAAGGTTATTCTCTTTGAAAATCAAGTGATAAAAGAAAGATTGATCACTATTATTGTAGTGTTTACTTTTACAATTTAATGAGCGTTATCTCCGGTAAAAATATTATCTTCGAAAAATAACATAAACTGTCTATTTTTTAGGAAATCATGTAGACAAACATGCCATCGAGGTGTAGATTCACCAAAGAATCAGCGATCTTCGCAGTTGTTTCATATTGCACCGCGTTTCGGCCAGAGTCCGGGATGAGATGTGAAAACATTTTTTTCTCTCAACATTGTTTCCACCGTTCTCAGACCTTGGACTCGGTTCCAAAGATTATGTTAGCTATATACACCTGTGTGATTGATTGACGCAGGGGCGTCTGAGTAGGAACTAATCAAAACAATGAAAATCTGACACTAACAAAATATAGAATTAACTATACAACCAGGTTTTCGAATAACTTGGCTGCAAAAGTTGAACATTATAAAAATGTGGTATATTTTGATTTTCGATGGACAACGTCGTGCAAGTAAAAATATGAAACAAAAAATGATAGAGAGATTTAAAGAAATCAGTGATTTTATTACATTAGCAGACCGAGGTCGTGCGCAAAGCTAATATAAAGACATAGCTAAGCTCATTGTTGTTTTCTTCGACTTCAGATACGGAGATAATGCTAATGGCAATGAGAGATAATCCGTTAAAATACTTATTTCCCAACAAACATGAACTTTATTTTATTATATTTATATAAAATACGCCTATATGCATCGGCGTATGCGACAGATCTTCAGATTACGATGTGATGATAATACTAGCTCGGGGTGGTGTGGTGGTAGATGTAATACCGATTGATTTAATATATCCGGAGGTGCGAACAACATTCAGTCAGGTGCATTAATTTCTAGCAGTCAAATATTGCCAAGTAATTTCGATGGAGTTTTTCATGTTGTGAATTCCACTATGGAGTTCAATGAACCACACAACAATGGCTCACCAGCTGTCGGTCAGAAGATTGGTGAAAAAAATAATCCAAATTATTTAATGGTACTATACTAAAAACATCAGAACTCGGATATCGCGCCGTGATACATTTATTAAGGAAGAATAATTCTGGCTCGACTTGGAAGGACAAACTCGAGCGATTGGTTCGTGCTTTCATATATACTTGCTTGCTTGATAACGCCTAACAATGTCATTGTTTCGAAGAAACATCTGCAAGAGCGACTTTGAAAAGAACGGAAAAGAAAGCCTATCCTTTTGTTAATTTTTACATTCCTACATTTTTGGAACATCGTATTTTTGGTATGTTATTGGATCTTTAGCAAGTACTAACTACCTACTGTGGACATTTACCTAAAATATTTAGTGAAGTTGATTGGTCGATGAGAGGCAAGGGGGTCCTTAGTAACAGTACATCTAAAGATAAAGAAAAGTGTTGAATCGATAAAATACATAAAATTGTGAATGTTATCAGACGGTTAGTTGTCGGCTTGGTGAATTTAAGCGAATTTTCAATAAAAAAGTGTTTGGTTGATTACACGAATCATAGTTCTATTATCTACAGTTGATTAGTAAAACACAAGGAAACATTTTTTTAAAATAAGATATTCCCAATAATCAAAGGTATATTTTTGAGGTACCATTTTATTATATGGTTATCTGTTTTTAATAAAATAAATTTAATTAGTTTTTTAATATTTTTTTATATGAATACCGCACAAGTCTCATCAACTGCTCCCAACCGTCTAGAGCCAGTGAGACTGGCATCCCCAAATAGGGTATGTTGTGAGGCTGAAGGTAGTGGGGAGGGGAAGGAGATTGGGAAGAGGAAGGTTGGGAAGTACCTGGCTATGCAGATCTGGTCACCAAACACGGCTAAAGCCATTTCAAGCAACGTTTCAATTCTAAATGGTGGTCTTTCACCAGAGCGACACTTGGAGTATCTACCACTCTAGAACGTGCCGCAAATATACTTTTTATTATTTTTAAATGAATTAAATGTGTTATGACACATATTAATTAAATAAAAGTTATTGGCGAACGCCGGGTTTGAACCCGCGACCTTTGGATTCGTAGTCGAGCGTCTTACCACTCGACCATGGAGGCCGTCAGATTGATAATATTCATATATTCAATATTCAATCATTATTTCTTTCTAGAGAAGAGGATGCGACGGAGCCAGACACTTTTAGTATGCGGGGAAATGCTTTACAAATTGTGTTAATCCGCCCGGTGGAGGAATGACCTATTCAATTAGTCTCAATCTCCGAGTTTATGTCATGACTCTCGATTAATTCATATATCATGTATATTCATATATTCTCGATTAATTCATATATTCATGTATCATGCTGTGCGCAAAACAACATGCCTTTTTGAATTAACCTTAGAGTAACAATATAAAGAGACCTAACTTTGCGAAATTTTGTCCGCACTTTTTGACCAAGCAATGACCAAAGGGTGTGGCCTAAACTCAGAGTAAAATCACTAACAGGGTTGTCACAAATTAAGTAAATTAGGTATTTTGTTGTGAGTAGGTAGTTGTAACTCATTAAAAAGAATGAATGTTGTATATTTTTTTGTTTATTCAAATATACATTAATCAATAAGATTATTAAAATCTTATTTATAGATGAAAATATAAACGAATTAAATTATTAGTACAGAACATTTTATAATACATATTATAAAATGAACTTCAGTCTCCATCAACAAAATAGTTTACAAACAAAAGTAAAATAAAAAAAAATGTACGGTGATAACAGATGTTAAATCATTTTCTTAACCTTGGAGTAAGAATATATGGAGAGAGATCAATTTTTTTTTACCTATATAAATTTGCGATAAATCACTTTCTCTGCGTTTTTACGTCGTACACCATGAGAGAGAAAGAGACACAACAAATTTCACAAAACATGACACCGCTTTTAAGTATTGTAGGGATGTTTTCCGTCCCGCGTTATTTTGTAAGGAAATTTCGAATGCAGATAATAATAACAGTGAACTTATATAGCACAGTTTTGTGATATTTCACGTCAAGTGCGCTTCATACTTAATTAATTAAGCTAATAATTCTAACTAACAAGGAGAAAATAATCTATAATATGTATACAAAATTAAAACTATCTAAATGCATGATCGTTATCATAAATCATCAGAGAACAGGTTCAGAAATGGGTACAATAGTGCATGTGCACATCAATAGATTAAAAAAAAAAAACAATTAATTAGAAGCTAAGGGTATAAAAATCCAGATGAAACGTATGAATTCATATTAACATATTTGTTAAATCAAAGAAAAAGAAATTAGATTTTTTTCGTCTTTTTTCATCCTTTGGAAATCTAAAAATAATTAAATAAATAATAATATTCCAATTTTGGCATAGCCCTGAATCTGGGGACGGAACCGAAATTATAAATATAACTAAGAGATAAACACTATTCTGTCTTTATCTGTTTGCCAACAATTTAGCGTTAGTATCATGAGAAAGAAAGAGACCGGGATACTTTCAGAAGCCGTACAATATGGGTATTCCCCCTTGTAATGGTTTCTTATGTGACAGCTAGTAAATATCTCTAAGTTAAAAATATTACGAATCCACTAAAACTCATTTCAAACGGAAGTTTATTATATTGGAACGAATAGTCCAAAGATTAATTACATATTGGTGTAAGTTACTAGTTGTTTTGTAGGTTAGAATGTTAAATATTTGAGATCTAACTAAAAAAGACGATTTTTATGGTACATACGTGTGAAAACTGTTTGTTTTTGGTCCTTTTGTACTTCGATTGAAGCAACCAAGTATAGCACATATGGCCATGATGTTTTGCTAGATATCGGACAAAAAATAACTCAAGTTTTTAACTATTTACGCACTTTTGACAGTCCGTTCGCCTGACACTCCAAACGTGAATGAAGTTCGTACAGATCAAATATCGCGGACATGGTATTTAGCCCGCCCCAAATCGTGTATTGGTTTCAACAATTGTTTGTCTCTTTTTCTCATATGCGTATAGAACCGAGCATAAAGAGAGAGCTATATTTTGCGAGTTTGTCAACGATTTGTCACAAATTAGTACGGTCTCTTTATATTGTTACTCTGAGGAATTAACCTTGCAAATTTATCTTTGAGACAATTTTTTAGGTTAGGTATCGTCTACTGAGATCGACTACTAAACTAAGGGCAATACGATAAAATTTCTTGCAAGTTCTCCACTGACGAGTTAAGGCTGATTCACACCAACGTCCGGTTCCGCTCAGTGCCGATATTGTTCCGCAAGAGAGCTTATTGATATGGTATGAATATCAATCAAGGAGTATGTGCCAAGACAAATTTGTATGGCAGTATATCCTTCTGCCCACCCTTGTGATATTTAACTACTTATTTAGTTAAATAATTATTTTGAAGTGTAAAAATACTTACAAAGCAGATTTTTTATTTTTTAAACCATTTTTTATCACTAAATAATATTTTTAATAATTAATAATAATATTATTTAGTGATAAAAAAAATGGTTTTGATAAAAAAAATCTGCGATGTTAGTATTTTTACAATTCAAAATAATTATTTAACTAAGTAGTTAAATATCACAAGGGTGGGCAGAAGGATATACCGCCATACAACTTTGTCTTGGCACATACTCCTTGGTTGATATTCATACCATATCAATAAGCTCTCTTGCGGAACAATATCGGCACTGAGCGGAACCGGACGTTGGTGTGAATCAGCCTTTAAATAGTACACTCGCATCGTTGCGTTGCGATTTCTCATGGGAAATTACACTGCAAGGAGCACGAGTAGGTTTTGCATAAACGTTTTATATTACACACACTGTCATCCCATTTCCTGTCGACGATTGGTCTATGACTACGTATGTGAATGGGAAAAAGAAGAGCCTGCAGAACTAACAAGCAGTGAATGGTGAAGATGAACTGCTGTAATACCTGTGCATTGTCAACGCCTACTATTGGTGAGGCGAGGAGGAAACTGTTATCAGATCTAGTATCTTTGTATCTCATCTGCAGACATAGATAAGAAATTAGAGCAATTAAATTAAAGCTGTGCAATTGTTTAAATCACGTGAAACATTGATCATGTTTTGCTTATCGGGCACTTAACTTTCCGTGGCCCTGAGAGTAATAATTTATCAAATAATTCATTAGGGCTTGGGGTCGATTTTATTACCAAAGTAACATTTTTTTTTAATGATACAATTATTTCAAGGTACTATTGGAAGTCTTCGCGACGAACAACGTCTAGAACGCACTTAGAGTTGACGTAAACTTAGCATTATGTGTATTGGTGCATATGTTTTCACTTCTGAAAGCGATGTCCTTGCCAAAAGTCGTTGAGAAGCAGTCTTTTATCTCGCTTACGCCGACTTATTGTTACTGGTGAGAAAGAGACAACAAGTGCATACGATCACCGTATTGAGATGTTCGAAATTTTTTGCTGTTGTTCGAAAAGCCTTACAGTGTGATATTATTATATTAAAAAAAATCATTGAAATATTATTAAGTGAAGTCGAAAAACGTTTGATACATGCTGTATGCAAGCAACGCATCTGTGTGAGTGCCGTGTTCGGGTCAACTCTGGTTGCGATACCTGTACACTGTTTATGTATTGCGTGTTTGTGGTATTGTCACCTGCAAAGCGTGGGAAGAGTGCAAAAACCGAAGTGGCGGTGGCAACCTTTCGAGACCCTAGAATAGACAGCTGGATCTTTACTATGATACAATTAACTTTTTTCAAAATCGAACTGTGGCAGGAGCCAGGTCAAAGTGTTAATGTAAATAATATGAGTGCATAGTAAGGGGCCGAAGAAAGACATATCTCCCGGCTGCTAAAATGCGAATTTTACTGCACTGTATTTGTATCCTGGCACCATTTCTACCATACGAGAGATGGATTATAATCGCGTGCAGTACATTTTTAAACGGGTTTCTTCGCGTCTGGCTAAGTGATACGGTCCAATGGTGATATATTCCAAAGGAATTTCCAAGCACGCCACGCATCTTTCAGTTACGTAGGTTATGTCCAAGCCGTCTGCCGCCGCGGCTATTTATACCACGGTGCGTGCACACTGCGCTGCCACAGCCGCTCAGCCGCACCCCCAGACTCCAGGCCGAGCGCAACTGTCTACTGCAGGCCCGGGGAGGGGCACTTGCGTCAGTCCAAAGCTTGGAGTAAGAATATATATGGAGAGAGAGCTGAATATTTTTACCCAACCTATACAAATTTACGATAAATCACTTTCTGCGGTTTTTTACATCGTCAACCGCGAGAGAGAAAGAGACAAGACAAGTTGTCACATAATATCGCACCATGTTTAGGTATGTACGCATGTTTTCCGTCTCCCGCGTCTCCGGCGACTCCGCCCACTACGTTTTGTTATTCGACATAGCTCAACGGTTTTTGAGGTTATATCCAATATTTGTGTTGATAAAAATACTGTGAAAGAGTGGTTCTACAAATAAACGCTACAATATGTCGACATGTGCTATGAATGGATGTAAAAATGTGTGTCCATGAAAACCCTAGCCAAGTCCGAGTCAGGAAAAAATCAACAATCCTGACTACACTGTTTCGCAAAGCTATCCCTCCCTTATATTATCGCTCTGAGATCCAAAGCCTCATTCACAAGGAAGCATAATTTCCAACTCGGAGACTTTTTAGTGCGGTTGTCGACCACAAAGTGTTGTGGGCACGTCTGATTTGAAATGTGATCAAACTTTTTCAAATATCGAAAAAATGCCTGTCAGTTTTCTTTAAGATCGGTAGAGGGCACACTTTTGGGGATTTTTTCTTTAAGATCGGTAGAGGGCACACTTTTAGGGATTATCTGTTTAGTGGTGTAGATGTTTGGCTGTTTAGGGTTCCCGAAGTGGGTTCCTACTTAGGAAAAAAATCGTTTGGCAATGGGCTACAGCGGCAATGCACATCCAGTCATGTTGCACAAAAAAGAAGGATGGCGAATTGCAACGCGTTAAAATCCCTATTCGTGTGAAAACGGCTCAAACCCCTATGGTTTGTTTGCAAGAGCCCACAATGGGTAGATACATAGAGTAAACAAGTACCTAAATCAAAGGCAGCACCAAAAAATAAATACGGACAAATTCAGAGACGAATTTCTTAGAACAGCTGTTGTATCAAAACGAGTTATTGATATTTCTTCGGAAGTACTTAAGCGTGTACTGAGAAAAAAATCAATTCTTACACTCAATCAAAAGATTTGTGGAGCACTAGCTGATTTACGAGGAAAATTAGACATTACAATGATGATCGTGCGAAATTATGATTTCTAGAAATGTGCAATTTATTGAAATCAGTTAACAATATGTCGATTCGCAGAGAAGAGTCGATGATAAGTCAATCAATTTCATAAACAAAGTCCGGCAACTAGAAATCTCCATTATTTGAATGCGAGTGTTTTGCAATCACTTGTAAAAATAATGCTTTCACAGATCGTAATGATTTCCACTAAAGTACAAAACTCAAAGATAATCAAAGAGGCGCATTCTCAATAGTAAAAGATATTAGCGAAGAAGGGCCGCATAATATTATGTGCCATAATAAATATTTATTTGAATTAGAATTAAATTTAAAGCATTAATGTTTATTTAAATATTTAAATAATATCAATAATCAATAACACAAATATGAAACGGAAAAAGCTATAAAATAAAAAAAGACAATGGTCACTACCGAGACTCGAACTCGGATCCTCTACTCCAGAGGTTCCCAAACTTTTTTGTCCCGTAGACCACTTGCCGATTTTTTCTGTTTTGTGTAGACCCCCTGCTTTCCTAATATAGTTTTTTTTAGCGTTGGGAAAAACTTAAAAGTTTTGTGAACGCTTCAAGTTCTTTGAAATAAACCCTTCGCGATGAACACTTCAATTGAAGTCGAACTCGCCAAAAAATAGTACTAGTCGGTAGAGATCTCAAATCGAAAAGTACTAGCAAATCAACAAAAAATCCCCTCCGAAAAAAAAGCACTAGTCGGTAGAGATTTGAAATCGAAAAGTACTAGCAAATAGACAAAAAATTAAAATAATTAGGGAATTAATGTCTATTATAAGAGAGTATTACGTAAGTACTTGCGTAGGTACTATCTGTGAGGTGGATTATTACATTTGCGAGAAGCCAACATTTTGGTGACGGCCTGCCTAAATGGAATCCACTCTCGTGGACCCCCATTTACGTCTCATGCACCCCCATTTTTTTTTTCATTGACTTGGACCCTTCGCAGATCGGAATCGACCCCAGGGGGTCGATATAGACCACTTTGGGAATCACTGCTCTACTCTATCACTGAGCTCTGACGTGAGACATACCAACATATAAACAGCTTATAGTAAAGATTATCAAAGAGATTGATGGAAAACGTGGTTGGGGGATCTGATCAATGCACTTTGCGCTCTAGAAAACCGCGATACTTTTAAGCCTAGCACTCAAAATGGCGTTTAACATAACTTTTTGGCTTTCTAATACAAGCGATACATGATTTATGTGTTAATTTTGTACGGGTAGTTGGGAAAATGTCTAAGGTTTCCATTTAAAAAAAAAAAAAAACAACTGTAATGTTTCAAATTCCATGAAAAATATACTAAAATGTCAGCAAAAGGTGCGGTTTTAAAACCACCAAAGGCATTTCAAAATGTTCTACCTAAAATTCCACCATGCATTTCATAAAGAATTTAAAAGATTACTGCTTAGGATGTGTATTCACCGAAAACCTTAGACTTGTTCCTACCCACCCGTGTAGAATTAACAGACAAATCATTTGTAATATTGCTTGTATTAGAAAGCCAAAAAGTGTGTATTTTTGGGTGCTGACCCTTCAGATGATTTTCGCCGACCTCCGCAAAGAGATGGCACCACATCGCAAAACTTGAAGACTAACAGAAATTAAGAAAGCAGAGGGCAAAGCAAAAGTTGTGCATATCTAGGTTACACAAAGCGAGTGAACCAATTGCTACTCATCTACATCACGATTTCGCGGGCCCGTGATGCGATTCCCGGTAGTTACAGTTAGGCACGTCACAATAAATAATAAATTAACTATGTTCTGTACTTAGAGTAACAATATATAGAGACCTAACTTTGCGAAATTTTGACGCTACTTTTTGACCAAGCATTGACCAAAGGAGGTATGACGTAAATGCTTCCAGCCAATCGGATGCGAAGAAAACCGTAAAGATAAACATTATTCCGTCTTTATCTGTTCGCAAACAATTTTGAGTTGCTACATGAGAAAGAAAGAGACATGGATACGTTCAGATGTTGGACTAATCAGGGAATCCCCATTCAAACAAATTTACGTCAGAATCCCGTATATCTATCGAAGTAAAACATATAAGGAATGCATTCAAACTCATTTTAAACGGGAGTTTATTATATCGAAACAAATAATGCAAAGATTAACTAAATATTGGTGTAGGTAACAAGTTGTTTTGTAGGTTAGCATGTAAAATATTTGAGGTCAAACTAAAAAAATACGAATTCTTAGATAAATACCTGTGGAAACTGATTTTTTTGGTCCTTTGTTACTTCAGTTGAAACAACCAACAACTGCACATATAGCAAGATCGTTTTTTTTTTTAATATTGCACTAAATTCACTTAAATAATTATATATTTTAAGCTTTTTGTCTGTCAATTCGACTGACAAGTCAACTACTTTGAAGTTAGTAATATATTGAAAAAATGGTTACACGGCTTTTAGCACGCCCCAAATCATATGTTCTTAATAACAATTGTTTGTCTCTTTTTCTCATATGTCTATAGAAACGAGCATAAAGAGAGAGCTATATTTTGCGAGTATGAACGATTTGACTCATAATTAGGACGGTCTCTCTATATTGTTACTCTAAGGTTCTGTACGCCGCGCCGCGAACTGAGGAATGTGGAAGAATGCCACGCGAGCCGCTGCGGCCGAAAAACCGTTACAAGGAATCCACGCAAACAAATCGAAGAAGGCTTATTTACAATTTATTCTTCGCAACGGGGCGAACTTTCAATCGAATCAGTAGGTTAAATAACTGTAGGTGGTTATGAATCTTAGGACGTGATTCTTATATTATTGCTGGTTCATTTTAGCACCCCTTTGTCGAGAGGTTTCGAACATAACTTATTTTTACAGCCAGAATAATGTTTCAAAGCTCCATGGCTCTTAGAGGATATGACTTTGGGAGCTTAAAATGGTTTCGCTGGTCTAAAAATACCAGGTAGAAAATGCTGTGTAAATTTCATGACACCAGAGCTCACGGTTAGAGTTTTTGTTGCAACAGATCACAACGGATTATGTGCTATAAATATATATTTAGAGTCTGATTGGATAATATTCAATTTGACGATCAAATATATTAAATAATAGATGGATGAAACTATTGAAAATATATTTTTTTAAATAATTGATTAACTATACATATTTTCCTTGGTGAATACGTACGTATGTCCGTACAAGTGTATACTTTTCAAATTTGATTGAAATTATCAAATTTGAAAAATAATCTGTTCGGATCTCTACCTACCTACATTGTATTTTAGCAGACATTAGTCTATATTTGAAATGGTCAAGTTACAATCGAGTAAAATAATTAATGAGGTGGGTACTCACGTTTCATCTTCATCAACGAACATATTTCGGCTATCTGAAACAACAATAAAAAACACGGTGAATGTCATTTTAATTATACGATCAATGGTTTAAGTTCAGTGTCAAATCAATTGTCAAAAAAATAACAATAATATTACGAATCAATCAACAAAATACTACGACATACGAACAGCTGATCAGAAGTATTGCAAGTACTAAATATTACACAGGCTAATATTTGTAAATATATCAACAACAAAAAAACATTATAATATATGGTATGTGCTACAAAACAGAGTAGGTACTTACTACGAGACTAAATAATAAAAACAGCTGATCGGAAGAGCCTATATGTAAATAAATCAATTGAATACATTAATAATATATACCACAAAACAGAGTATAACGACCTGAAATAAAAATAAAAAAAACAGCTGATCAATAATTGTGTAAGTAGTACACAGGCTAATATTGTGTAGATTAATCAGTTAATAAAATGTAAACAAAATACAACAGTAGAGAGCTGCTGGCTTGTTTCATTGCCACCACGTGCTTCGGGTGATAATGGCTCCATTCAGAATTCCGAATGACATCAAAACAATAATACGATGGCGGGACCTTGACCCGAGCTGATTGAGGTTAAAGCCTTATCTAGGCGGCGTAAATCAATTGAAATATGCGAATCAAAATACGACAGACCTTGAATTCGTATACTTAGATACAGTTTGTTGTTATTTAAAATTCCCACACTAGCGAATTCAGCGTCAGAAAGATATATTTAGACGTTTTACATAATTGCACGATTCTAGATTATTGTTTTCTATCACACATTGCGCAATGCGTGTCGGGGAATCGAATGTCTTGCCAAATAATTATTATTGTAGTTTCTTAAATAAGTAGTGTTTATTTTCGCATTCCAAGCTTGGCAGCCATCGTAAGTACTAATTATTTTGACAGAAAACATCAACAATCAATTGATTTAAAATACGTGACACGATCAAATCTATATATTTTTAAATTAGACTTCTTGTAGAAGTAGTGTTCAACGAACTTAAAATGCACTTCGCAATGCTTAAGGCCTCATTAGCTGTTATGCATTTGCAATAAAAGTGCAGTCTGCTCGCTGAAGACGTTTTTAACCGGACGCAAATAAATTTGTATTTATAAAACTAAATATTGAAACAGTTGAGCAAAGAGTCTTGCAAACAGAAATATGTGAAAGTGCAGCCTGTATAAGAAAAAAGTAAATACCTTGTACAAATTAAAAACTGCAAATTTGACTTTAGAATATTAATATTTAAAAAACCATTTCACAGGTCCGCGGAAGAGTAAAAAAAAGGCGAAAGCGGCCGACCGGTGTGACCGCCGAGTAGGAACTAAATCGGAGACGAGTAGAACCAACATAAGCATGGATAAAACCGTAGGAGCATAATATGCTAACTGTACGGAGTCCCATCCGGGGTCCACACTACCGTCTCGCAAGCATCCGATCTTCAACCCGTTCAAAGTTTCCGGGGCAACAGGAAAACTGATAACAGGTCACCGACCAAATACGTCCGCGCTCCATTTTACCAGTCAAAACACCGTGTTGCGATAACGAAAATAATTTAGTACGTAGTCCATGTCTACATGTGATTATTTATTTAATTAAGACCGGAGTACGGCAACCTCAGATGAAAATAATATCTGACGTAAAACCGTAGACCAATTTCATATTCCCAGTCATAACAATCAGGTATGTGTGTTGATGGCGGAATGCGTAATCTGCGCAGTGTCTGCTTGCGGAAGTGGTGCTATTGTCGAGTAGGCACTCGAGCGAGGCTTCACACGAGTGCAACGTAACTAGGCGATATTATGATGTGGCTAATTTTTTTTTTTTTAAATTAAAATTGGCTAATTTTGACGACGGAAGAATGTGATGCTCGAGTGAGCATTGAGAGAGGGGCATGAAATCGAAACGTACATCTAACTATCATGTAAGACTTCTAAATGCGAAAAAGGAATGTACAGCAGCGGAGGCTCGTGACTTTTGAGTATTGTATTAAAATGTTCAGCAATCTGGGGCAGCGCGCCACATACCTGAAAAACTTCCTAAGTTTTAAAGCTAATTGAATTTTTTGGAAAAATTAAATAAACAAATTTCGGCTATAACAATATCAATAATTTGGTATTTTATCTCGGCTCCCCCCTAGCACACTCAAAAGACACGATCCACCACCGGTGTACGGTTAATACCTCTTTATCCGCAGCCCGGACAAAATAAACTATGAAATTATGTAATTAAGAAGTGGAAAAAACCAGAAACTCAAATATTCCATGGCAGAGGAGGACATCTAACTTAAGACTTATATTTAACTTATGACCCTCTTATCGAAAGAGAGTTGTTATATTAATGAGGGATTCAAAGTTTATTGGAGCCATAACCCGATATTTGAAAATACCCTGAATGGAAGAGGAAACAAAGTTCAAACTAGTTTATTTTTTCCCCACATGGGATTAAGTTGAAAACATTCATAAAGGTTTTACTAAACATTACTAGTGTTTTATTACATAATTTTAGGTGTAAATTTTCAATTTCTTTATATTAGCTGATATTGCACCGAGCCCATGACCTTACACGGGCTTCTGGTCTCATTAAAGGCTGATTCACACCAACGTCCGGTTCCGCTCAGTGCCGATATTGTTCCGCAAGAGAGCTTATTGATATGGTATGAATATCGATCAAGGAGTATGTGCCAAGACAAAGTTGTGTGGCAGTATATCCTTCTGCCCACCCTTGTGATATTTAACTACTTAGTTAAAATAATTATTTTGAATTGTAAAAATACTAACATCGCAGATTTTTTTTTATCAAAAACCATTTTTTTATCACTAAATAATATCATTATTAATTATTAAAAATATTATTTAGTGATAAAAAAATGGTTTAAAAAAAAAAATGCGTTGTAAGTATTTTTACACTTCAAAATATTTTTTTAACTAAATAATTAGTTAAATATCACAAGGGTGGGCAGAAGGACATACTGCCATACAACTTTGTCTTGGCACATACTCCTTGATTGATATTCATACCATATCAATAAGCTCTCTTGCGGAACAATATCGGCACTGAGCGGAACCGGACGTTGGTGTGAATCAGCCTTTATCCGCGATTTCAATATCGGCGCAGCATAGCAGGAGCCTAACCCCCTCGGATAATGTGGGAATACCGTATATACTCGTAAATAGGAAAATAATACCGAGAGGATAGAGAAGCTAACTAAAAGTTCCAATTTATCGCTTAACTGGTTAAGTGGAAGTTTCGGGTAAAAACCAGAAAATAATTTGCGGTATGCATGTTTAATCAGTACACCCCCTTATGTAAATAGCAAGATAATGTTTCACGGTTCTCTTATTCATAGTTTGTTATTACCTGTTACATTGTACCAAGTCAGATTTTGATTATGACTACAAGAATAATAAAAAAATAAGTAATGAATTTTGATGCCTTGATGTTTTACCCGGCATGCTTTCGTGTATATGTAAACCGGTTTGACCGCGATACATAAGAATTCAAAGACACGCGTTCCTAAAATAATGTTGAGTAGGTTTAGGTGGGCACGAGTGTGAGATGTCTATATATTAAATGTACCTTTGTAAAACATTCAAACAAAGTTACTAAAGAAATCTTCCTAAAGCGTGATATTTCGACTTTTATACTAGTTCTCTTCTTAGTTTTTCTGTTAAGATTTGAGTAGTAAAAAAACCCCCATAACATTACAAACCAACTCTCATCCATGTTGATGACATGTCAATACATTAACCCTCCGGGTTCAATCGACTTCAAGATTGGGCTTAGTCAAAATAAGACAATTTATAACTATAAAAAACATGACTAGGCGATAATTGAAAGACAAATAGGTCAAATGGCAGATAACTTTAAAACATGATAGATAATGGTATTATATTGATAGACAGTATAATCTACTCTAGGTACACCACTCAGATAAAAATAACAAATGATGATAAATAGTACACTTCAAACATACGAATACAAAGTGTTTAACGGCGCTATGCTACGATAAGAAGATTAATTTTGTCATTTCTTCTCAAATTATTTTTATTTTTTTAAAGAAAGACAAACATTCCCGGGTTACGAATAACCTGACAATATTTGAAAAAACTCCTACTTCCATTATAATAAGCGGAAATGTTGCTCGTGCTATGACGGAGGACTTAGCCAGCAGAGGAATTGAACACACGACGCCCGGGTGAGAATCCGACGCGTTTGTCCACTCAGCTACCGACCGGTCAATGTAGCCTTTTTTGTAATAATTTCATCGATTGCCCGTATTTTCAGGTTTTTTCCTTTGGTTTGTTCAGGATTAAGCTGATGATTGTATGTGGGAGATGAAAACAAAGACAATACTCACTGAATTGACATTGTGTCATATTGACACGAACCAAATTGTTGTCAAACTGGACCATATTATATTTTGTAGTGACTACTAGGCCAGGTTACGTTGTAATAGGCATCTTTTAAAACTTTAATATTAAAAGTATTTGAAGGTAGCAACTTCAGAAATATATATTTTCTCTATTCTGGCATATCGAGGCAGAAATTATGCACCGAGGTTAACTACATCCAGATATGCATTTTGATACGCATAACGATCATTATTTTTGTGAGGGAACAACTGGTAGTAAGGAGGTCACAGAGGCAAGAAACTTGGTAGGTATTTTACAGTCATAAAACGCAGTAGGTTCTCCCTTTCACAAGATTAATGACTTAATGAAGATTTCCGTTGCCATATTTCGGGCTTTTAAGCAGAAATCTTGTAAAGTGAGGCTTTTGTGTAAATTGTTGATTGTCGTTAGTTTATTTACTAGTTTTAACCGTGAAAAATCACGGGATATAACTTGACTTTTCAGAAAAAAATATTGATATTTACATGCAATGATATATTATGCCTTTAACGTCATTATTTCCATTGGGTACATGACTAGCAACCAGTAGGAGATTTGCATAATTTCAAACAATATAAAATCAATGGCAATTTCTTTTAGAGTATGGAATTCGTTGTGATTAAGTTATCACAAGGGGGGCATTAATCTGTCTTAAGCATCTTGCGGAAGAATTTGTATTACTTCAGATCTAAATAATTGCTTACAACATTTTATATCCTATTCTAGAAACGAGAATAATTCAGGAGATCTCGAGGGATTTTTCAACAGAGACAAAAATATTAACACTGCAAAAATTATGTATGATCGATAGGCAATAAAATTCTCGGTAATTCATGAGATATAATCAAATTGAGTACAAAGTTTTCATGGCCATTTAAATTAATCGGAAAGCTCGATTCACGATAAGTAGGTATTGCGATTATTTACATATTCTACATACTTTTGTAAACTCGATTCACGAACGCATCGTTTGAATCGGTGAGTACGATTCAAGTCTAGTTTTATGAAGATTCGTTCAAACTCAAATAGCACGTAAAATAAATGTAATTATTTGTATTTTTTGATAATTATGTCACCTAAGCCGCTGATTGTAAGTGTGTACGCCATGAATACGCCATCATACTGACAAAGATCATCGGATCTATCAACAACGCATCCACCAACCTCTACCCTTTGCATTACAGAGCTACTTTGGAAGTTGTGATGTGGGGTATGGTGGCCATCAGTAAGAATGCTTTACTGGGCATGTGAATGCGGACCAAACAACTAATGACCCCATGTCGAGACTGTGTGAGTGTTAATGCAAGAGTATTACAATATTACATAAAACCATTGTTTTATGCCAACTTGTTGAATTGAACACACTTTAATAGTACAAAATCGAAATCTAATAAAATAATATTATTCGATATTTTCTGTGGCAGTGACCACCCTGCTCTTTCAACTAACCCATTTCCACAGAAGGAATAAAATTATAAGGCGTTATTGTACAATAGTGACTGCATAAAAAAATATGTTCAAGGGAAAAGGATGGTGTATGGAAAATAAAGGAGTTAAGGTGAAGTGGAAGATGAAGAGAGGCATTAAGTTTGTAAGGACAAAAAGTGCCTATTTAATTAGACTAGCAAATTTGCCATGATCTTCAATAATGCATTCCACAACCTTACTCTTGTGGACATTGACCTAAAGTAGAGTTCGCCTCCAGAGCAAGAAGTCATCCAATTCATATTCTTTACCGAGTGGGCGTACTTGGCATACTGCGCGTACTATGAACCTCCGACAAGTGGAGTTCTTATCTAGTCTAGTCTAGATCCGTGCTTTCTAGTTAGTGTGTAATGATGGCAGTTGTCGGGGGCATCATCAGCTCGCCCTTTGGGCTGTTACTGCACATGACACTGTTACGTAACGCAATGAAAAACATGGATGACTAATTACACACGTTTGATGCAATTAAGGATAACAACCTCTGATATGGTCATAGATTACTTCATATATAATACCTCCGTGGATATGGTGGATTCTAATTATCACGAGGAAAACAATACTGTATTTCGCTTTCCTAGATGTCCACAGGAAAAAATATATTTTCCTGTCCACGCTCCAATTTCTTGTTTATATTCGCTAAATACTGTATTTACCTTATTTGGCGAGATAAGAATATGTCCATTATAAGATATTTAGTATCGAGGGTCATTACAGTTCTAATACTCTGTCAAATAATCATAGCCCTTTAAAAAAAGATTCGCACTATCACCAAGTTCATCACGAAAAGAGAGAAATTAAATTAATAATATCGTATTTTTCAGGTTTCTTTTCTTATGTACAGTATCCATTTATTCCCGGTTTCAAAAAATATACATGCATCTACGGCACGACTAATAATGAAAACAGGTTAAGCATAAATTATAAAACGAACATACTAATAATATTTTGATAATTTGTATAGCGCCGTTTTTGTGAAAAATCACCTCAAGTGCGCTGTGAATTATATTTGCCAACATCGTGTGAATAACTTATAATTATTTTTTAGTGATATGAATGTCATTATGATCAATTCAATCAAATACCGGAAAACTCCCATTGTGAGTCATTTCATCAGATTTCCGATTTAAAATAATTTAAAATGAATTGTTAACATGGCAAGATAATTTGATGATTGTGTCATTGTTTCTAAAAAACAAAAACACGCCAGATCCCCGTGATATCGGTAGGCATGACCAGTTATGTGATTAACGGCGCTGCATTTATTGATAATTCGATAAGCACGTCAGACGTCAGGTCCGCCGAGATTGAACCCGGCGCACGGACCCGGCTCATGTGATAATCCCACCACTCGATTCACCGCTGATAATGATAACAGAACAATTCAGAGCAATCACGCTTTTCTGTGAGCACCAGACGCCAGGCATCTATATTAAAAATAAGGTGTTTATTCATCATTTTAATTAGACATACCCTCCCCCCCCCAGTAGAAGAGTATGCGATAAAATGCTGCACATGAAAATGAACTTAACATAAAGACCATAAAACTCAAAAACCATCGATGTGAAAACAATTCTTCATATAACGGATTATAGACAAGCAAATGATCCAAGTTTGCACGTTTTACATAACCTCGCAACGAATAAATACAATCAGTAAATAAAATAAGCTATTAGTAAAAATATATACGTTCTTCAAAGTGTTTTCATGTTTACGTAAATGAAAATAGTGTAAGCGTTTAAACCGTGAAAAATTTTTATGACCGTTCTAAATAACAGGAGACGTGATGCCAGAGTGAGAGTGTGAGTTTCAAATTAATATTATGATACGTGTTTAGGATCGATTTACTTTTAAGCTGTTTAAAGTACGAGTATTCCATACAACGACGGTGAACGGAAGGAACTCTACCAACAGCACTCAAATACTGATAGGAAAATAAATAGGTTACAACTAACAAGCATACAAACTGTATTGAAAACACGATAAATAAGGTTTCTTTTGAAAAGTATACGTTTTATAGTCTCCGTAGATAGGTAACATTTGAAAGTGGTAGTATATGGTAGAATGCAATGATTATTTACGATGACATTATAATATACTTTATGTATCTATCAAATAAAGGATAACTGCGCAAAGAATAATATAGCACTATTCATCATTCATGGATGTCAAGTCATTTCCAGAGTGGTACTCTAAGTATCGCCCTGGTGAAAGACCACCATTCAGAATTGAAACGTTGCTTGAAATGGCTTTAGCCGTGTTTGGTGACCAGATCTGAATAGCCAGGTACTTCCCAACCTTCCTCTTCCCAATCTCCTTCCCCTCCGCACTACCTTCAGCCTCACAACATACCCTATTTGGGGATGCCATAGTCTCTCTGGCTCTATACGGTTGAGAGCAGTTGAGACTCTTGTGCGGTATTCATATATAAAAAAAAAAGTCATTGATGAAAAAAAAACAATTATATTCATACTCAATCGATGACAATGATTGTTTTCAATAAAATAGAGCGCGATCAATCAATCAGGGAACATCCCAGAAATACTTAGCAATACTAAAAGAAGATTGCTGACATGGCAAAAAGCATATTTTCTGAAAAATAAATTGTAGGGCACATAAGTCATCGTATTATCGCGCATGAACTAATAATCAAAGGTAATAAATAATTATCTATTAGAATTTATCATTGCAGATATGAATATGATAAGAAACATATTTTTTTACTTCCAGTTCACTGCGTAAGGATATAATAATCATCATTGGAAAGTTAAAAAGATAAATCTAGCTGTTAATAAAGCATCATAATAAGCTGTCGTGTATCAGTTCCATCACTAAGAGAAGGTTTTCCCGAGAAAAAATCAAGCAAAATTGAGGAAAACATTTGGCTAGGTAAGTCACATGAACATAATATTACCCAGTGATTACCCGATACGTGCTAATGACCAAACCTGTTAGTGACAAGAAGCGCAATAAGAATGAACTGATGGCAATCGATTTTCGCATCGGATGGTTTTAGCTAGTCAGCCGGACAAAGCTTTCATTTCCTTCCCGTGAGAAAATGCGAGGAGAAAGCTCTAGCGAGCCGCTTTGTATTGTACGACGGAAATGACACCACTGGGGCAAAACCGCGACAGAGGTATGAACTTCATTCACAATAATAATAATAATAAATGGATTACTTTTATAGCGCCGTTTTTGTGGGAAAATCACCTCAAGGGCGCTTTACAAATTAATTTATCTAACGTATAATTTATCACTTAAGCTTATAACTAAAAACTTACAGTTAAGATTTATTACTAATGGCTTACAACTAGTGACTTTCAACTAGTGACTTATGGCTTGTAACTTACTACTGAGTATAACTTATAACTAGTAACTTACATCTAAGATTTCATTATTATTACTTCATCACCTCTTCATTATTGCTCCACATTTGCATTACTGTTCAACTATTATTTTCTTGTGTAACGACAAATAATATAACAAGTTTCAAATTCTCAACAAAAACAAAGAGGAATGAGAATTATACATGGCAAAATAGATTTTAAAAAGTAGTAAAAATGTCAGACGACAAACTAAATTGGCTAACAGGAAACAGATGCTAACATTAAAAACATTAATATTTACACATACAATAAAATACAAATAAAACTTATTACGAACTTATTACTAAATTATTGTAATAAGTTATAAATGGAGTGTTTAAGCGAGTGTCTTGAAGTAACAATATATGGAGGGATAGCTAATTTGTTTTACCCAACCCATCCGAAATTGTAATAAATCACTTTTTCCGAGTTTTTACATCGTACACCATGAGAGAGAAAGAGACAACAAATTTCTTGGAACGCTTCTATATACTGTCGTAATGATCTTAAGCTGGCTATTTTCGCTGGTTAACGGCTGGACTCCGCCCACATTTTTTATTTTGCCACTAAACTTGACACAACTAAACGGTTTTTTAGGTTAGATGCTGTATTTTTGTTGATAAAAATACTGTGAAAAAGTGGCTATACGAATACACAAAAACATTATGTCGATATGTGATATGAATGGATGTATAAATACCGTAGCCTTAGTCTTAGCCACGCCCATTTGCGCCGAGTCATGTTAAAATCATCAAAAACAAGTCCAAAACTGACTTCACTGCCTTGGCTTGGGCTACCTCTTGTATACTCTAAGGCGAGTGTAATTTAAGCCATCCTGATTCTGTACGAAATCTGCCAGTTAACTTAGTAATTGAGCCTCATTCGCTAAAGAAGTCTTTAATCGCAGAACAATTTACGTAATCATGATTTTGTAGTGCATCTGGTAGTAAATAGCTAGGGGTTTTTTCGGTTCTATGCTTAGGTGGCTACTTAAAACTCTGTAGAACTCATACCTAGTGCAACCCGAGGAATGCGACAGATAAATGAAGAACAAAATACATTTTGGAACAATTGAAAATTATTTTGTAGTTAGTGCATTCAAGGGTACTTATCAATGATCCAAATATGCAAGTGTGTACAAATGAACTCATTGAAATTCAAGTTCAATTAGCATTCAAATACAGGAGTACCTACTTGTAGTAGAAACATACTTGTTTGTCGGGTAGAATAAAAATAAGAGGGTTGAGAATAAACTAAAAATATGAAAACACGCTCATCCAGAGTATAAAGTTAGATGAATGCAAAATACGTAGATAGCTTCAAATAATAATAAATAAAACAAATAAACCTTATTTATAACCACTTTATTATTTAATACTACGTCTACCGGTTTCGGAAGTACCCTTCCATCATCAGGACAATATTAAAATTAACATAAAATACAAAATGCTGAGATATATATACATATTTACGAGTTGGAATGGGAAGGAGAATGGGTAATTGAGGGGATTATGGGAATAACCGAGCATGAAATAATAAAGTGGTTATAAACCAAAGTTATGTATTTTATTTATAAATATGGCAAACCACAAAGTAAATGCTTTCTCGAATATCAAATAATAATAATTGGCTGATTTTTATAGCACCATTTTCGTGAAAGAAAATCACCTCAATGGCGCTTCAACTTTAACGAATGTCATTATTCAAATTTCACATTGATCAACGAGTGTTAACGATTTTATTTTTTCTGCGTTCGATAGGGTACAAATATAGAATTTGATCAACTTTATCTATGATAAAAACGTTGGCATCGTTTACTCTCATTGTACCCGTCAGACAAAAAAACTGTCGGAAAAGGCGGGTAGGGCGGATGGGTGGAACGGCGCCAACAACCACGTGAATAAGAATGTCTTAGCGCTGAACATTTTCCTCCATTGTGAAAAAGGTTTTAATTACTAGTGACATTTATATTCTGCTAATAAATTAAAACTGGTGGTGTGTGGAGGAACGGGAGATTTTATTGACTTTTATTTATAATTAAACAACAAAAAATGTTAAATTTATCAAAATAAACTCTTTTGTAAAATATCATCATCAGCAACTTCATCCAATCGATGATGGTGGGTGATATCCCTATCAATAATGAGATAGTCCACTAACCATGTGGAACCATGCGGGATCACCTACCTTGGACATGGAAACCGGTATCCGCATAATGAAGAAACGACAGAGAAGAAGAACAAGAAAAGATGTCTGCAGGAGGGAATGGTGAATAAATGAACTATTATTAAACCAATTAAAAACAGATCTACTATGATGTGATGAGACGGGTGGTTACATCTAGGTGACCTTAGCGACCTCAGACTTGTAATTCCGGCGTAGTTAGTGATTCACATTACATTATTTTTTTATCGCATGATGTGTATTAAATAATCTAGATTCATAAACAAAATTCTAAACATAAGAACCTTGTTCTTTATGGTGAGGAACAGCTTATATGATTATTTTGAAATACTAAACTAACTAACTAACCATCACGCCGTTTCCCCGCAGGGGTAGGCAGAGAGGACGGACCGCCATACAACTCTGTCTTGGCACACACTTCTTGCTTCATTTACATTCATACATCGTCTCATACATACTCTTCTGTTATTCTGACTCTTCACATGACCCGATTCAAGTATTTGATTTATTTGATCGTGCCATGTCTTTCTCGGGCGTCCTCGACTTCTTCTTCCATTCACTTTTGCATCATATATTCTTTTCACACTCCTTTCTTCGTTCATTCGCTCTACATGCCCAAACCATCTAAGCGTCCCTTTCTTGATCCTATCCATTACGCTCATATCAGCCTTGCATTCTTTCCGGATATCCACATTTGTAATACGGTCATACTTGGTTTTACCGCACATCCGTCTCAAAGATCTCATTTCCACAGCATTCAGTCTACTTTCATTCTTCCTCTGCCAGTTCCATGCCTCACTGCCATACATCAGGGTTGGGATAAGCACTCCATTGTGGACTGCTAGCTTCGCTTCTTTGGACAATTTCTTATTTGCCCCAACAGCGTTCAGTCCTCCATTGATGGAGTTTCCTGCATTCACCCTTCTTTCAATATCCTTATCTATCAGCCTTTCCGTCTCTTGTAAACACTGTAATACACTGTACAAAAATTGTAACAATTACCTTTAAATATTTTTGTAAAAAAACTTTTATTAAATAAATAAAAAATTTGATTATATAATATCTACTTGGCATATTTGCAACAATTATTGTATTTTTATCATTACGAAATACGCGAACACAGGACGAGAAATGCTAAATATTTAGACTGTCAACAAATCAAGCACGCAAAATCACTCATGTACCGGGCAGTCCAAATATATCTAAAATAAAATTCCAACAGATATTAATGCAATATTCTTCAATTTAAAAAATAAATTTGAAAATATATTTTTGCCATAGCCATTTATATGTTTAAATTTGCAATCGAATATTCTTAAATTGATAAAAGTTAATTATAAAAAATATGCAATAACCGTGTCTATATACCTATTTAAGTTTTTACATTAGAACACACAAATGATATGATACGATGAATAAATTCGATCAGTTACTGTGATACAGGATCACTTCTTTTGTGAGTACATGAGTAGAAGTGTGAACTTTTCAAATTTGGAAGGGACGGATATGTTTAGAAAATTATCAAAAGAATCTTTTCAAATCCCTACCCACCTAATAAAGTACCTACCTATAATGCATTTTAGACAGTATTCTATATTTGAAATGGGTCGATAAAAGCAACATCATTTTTATTAGTCGTGTAATTATTCGCGGGTAACAACAAAACTAGAAACTTAATAATAAATCAATGAGCGTTTAATGTTACAAGGTTGGATAATATGGAGGAAAACGTGCAACAATAAAATAAAACTTTAATAATATATGTATATTTGTACTTGTTTTTAAATATACCTTGGTCTTAGGTAGTTCCCAATGTAAGTACGATTTTTTATCATCAACTGCGCAGTTAAATTAAAATAAAGGCACATACAATTCCGACACATTAAGCAAGTAGGTACTTATTTAATAAATAAAAAAGTACCTACACACGAGTACATGTGACGTCTAGTGGTGTGACATGATACTTTTAAAAATAGTATGATTCGATGCATTCATTTAAAACATAATTCGATTAAAATGAATCGATTGATGTTGAAATCAATATTTTGAAAAAAAAAATGAATCGGCGACTGACACATTTGAATCGGTGAGATCGATTCAATTCGATCATTACATTACTCATTTTAAAATAACAAATCATTACAACACAAATAGCACTAGTGACGTGGCTTGAAAGTAGCTGTGTGGGGTGATGAGGCGTACTTTCAGATTGTGGCCACAATATGGCGTGATGTGGAATGGGTTTGGCTGACGGAATCAGAAAATTGTGAGACGTAATAGTAATGAGAATTTATATTATGTTTCTACTCATAGAAAATAGTTCCCTCGGCTGATAGTAAATTAATTGAATCAAATAGAGCTAACAGTAAAATATATTTGCTATAGAAAACGACATATTTTTTATAGATTATACATTTTCGTATCTTTCAATACCTACTACACACAATTTGTCGCAATAGCTAACAAATACAATAATAATAATAACAGTGAACTTATTTAAAATTAATTACGCTAATAAGACTAACAAGGAGAAAATAATATGTATACAAATTAAAACTATCTAAAATCACGATCGTAAAATACAAACTATTATTTAGGTATAGGTCGCGCAATTAGAGTTGATGCGAACACAAACGATTATGTGTATTGGTGCATATGTATAAACTTCCGAAGGCGATGTATTTGAGAAAAGTCACTGAGAAACAGCCCTTTGTCTTGCTTACGCCTTATTTTTTTAGCGAAAAGGGGACAACAATTATTATACACTTTGATCGAATTTGTTTATGCGAAAAGTTTTACAGTGTGATCTTTTATATTAAAAAACTAGTATTTTTTTTCATTTTAATTGGAATTTTCTTAAGTAGAATAACGTTGTTTGAAAACATGCGGTATGCTAGCAACACATCTATGTGAGTATTGTGTTTATGTCAATATTCGCTGCGTTACATATAGATAGAGCAAACAGTAAATATTAGACACGGCAGATAGATTTGATTTTCGTATTTTTCTACGCCAAAAAATACAAGACACGTCATATTCATACAAAGCTTACGAAAAATGTAGCACCATTAATGTAGCACCACTAAATGTTTCACCCGCGTATGAAAATGATAGCCATTCAAAGAATATGTGTGTGCGGAAGAAATAGCTATATGAAGCGTGTTTCGAACGTATGTCTCGTTGACTTGGTTTAGTGCTACCAGGCGCGCTGTCTCAGTAACGTATCTACATTATTTAATTCATCTAAGCCGACAGCGACGCGTTTGCGACAGCTGATGACAGTTGGTGACAGCTGGTGACAGCTTGTCTGTCGAACGAATGTTTGTGTGATACTAAACGCAGTAAATCCCAGGTATGTCTCGCGGATTCGGTTTAGTGCATTCACGCGCGTTGTCTCAGTAACGTATCTACATTATTTAATTAATCTTAGTATTTAGGTACTGTTTGATCTACATTTCTTCAAAATAAGTTTTTTTTACTCCACATCGTGTTTGAGTGGTGTGTGCAATAAAATAAATGCAATGCTAATACTTTTTTTATCTTGAGTTCGAAAGTCCAGTGATGTCGCTCGAACATTAACACCGTCTCAGACCAGTAATGGGTCATCGATTTTTTGCCGGGTCAGTATCGAAATACATGAATAATAATTGAATATGATACCATGAGTAAGCGGCAGAAGGGCGTCCGCCGTATCACATTATTGACTTGCCTGTATTCAAACTGTTGGAGATAATAGAAAACATCCGATATTCCGCCTGCGCCAATTTAGTAGTAATATTGTCGACTGTCCACAGTTTCAGTGATCTCCGTGACCGAGCGGTTAAGATCCTCAGATACGAATTCGGATGTCACGGGTTCGGGTAAATTTAGTTTAATTAATGTTTCATTTAAATAATATTATACATAAAACATATTCAGTATATTCTCGGCACGTTCCCGAGTGGTAGATATTCTCAGTATCGCCCTAGTGAAAGACCACCATTCAGAATCGAGACGTTGCTTTAAATAACTTTGGTCGTGTTTGGTGGCCAGATCTGAATAGCCAGGTACCCCACCCTCCCTTCAGCCTCACAACATACCCCAATTGGGGATTCCGTAGTCCTACTGGTTCCGGGCCCTGGGAATAAGCACTCAACTAGCGATGGGGCATAATCAAAACACCATGAGTATGAGACACCGGAATAATCGAATTATGTTTCGAATTAATCGGCATCTGGTGCACAGACAACGAAAATAAATTCTACTCCATATCATTAAGCATTATGGAACAAAAGCTTAAATAAAAAGGAATTATGGGTAAACCACTACAATGGTTTAAAAGCTACATGAATAATACGACCCAGGGTATTAAACTAAAAGTGAAGCATCAGTAATAAATTATAGAGTTCCACAAGGTAGCACGCTCGGCCCGATTCTATTTCTAATCTATATCAATGATCTATCCAACCTGAAGGACAAAGATGACGCTATAATTAGCTTTGCAGATGATACAGTGGTTCTAGTCGAAGAAAAAACTTGGGATGAAGTACATGTAAAGGCTGAGCATACTATGAAAAGAATTAAATCATGGCTCGACCGTAACCTTCTTACCTTAAATGCAAGTAAAACCAAATATTTAAACTTCAGTATGAACATGAGAGGTCAGCCAAGGTCCTACCCTGATATTGTTATGCACGCATGTGACGCTACCAGAGAAAACCATTGCAACTGTGAGGCAATCAAACATGCACATACTATTAAATATCTAGGCATAACAATTGACGATAAGCTTCGTTGGGAATCGCACATAGAAATTTTAACGGAACGTGTTAAAAAATATATTTACTGTTTTAAAATACTAAGGAATGTACTTGAACTGAAAGAGTTGCGTAGTGTATACTTTACCTTAAGTCAAAGTCACGTATATGGAATAGCTGGTTGGGGGGGAGTTGCTATTACCTTCCTAGGTCCTCTTATAAAAATACAAAAAGTAATTTTACGAATTATATTTAGAAAGCCCTTTAGGCACCCAACAACGCCACTCTTTTAACTTTTAGGAATCCTCAATATCAGACAGTTATATCTTAAAATAGTGTTAAAAATAACTCAATCTTTAATGTATATCACACATAATAAAAACACAAGGGCCAAAAAAACGAGAAAGACTTTTAGTACCTAAATACAATACAGCTTTTGCACAAAGACATCATATGTACATCGCGCCTCACACTTACAACAAACTCCCACCACAGACTGTAGCCATCACCAATATGTATTCCTTTAATCAAAACATTACTAAATGGCTAATGAGTAAGGACCGCAAGGAAATTGAAGACCTCCTAAAATAGCAATTGAAATTCTTCACCATGACAAAATAGAACATTGTGTAACAAATATCATCATTTTTTTTTTAAAAATTATTCTACTTGTACTCATTGTCACTTACCTCAGAACAGGTTCTTATGACCTAGTGAGGTAGGTAATGTAAAAAAAAAAACCAAAAAAGTTAATAAATAAAAAAATAATAAAAATAAGTTGACTAGAATTTCGATAGTTTTTTCACAATGAGTTAATTATCTTAATGGTTCGAATTCTTATTAAATGGTTGTATTTTAAATATGTACTATTATTTATGTACGTACTATTTAAAAATAAATATATTTTTATTGATCACATATTTTTAGAACTGCAATGTTTCGAATATTTTTTTGTAATTATTTTGAGAATCGATTGTTGAAATGATGAACATTCCCGGGTTAATAACCCTACAATGTTTGAATTCCTCCTACTTTCATTGTAAGCGGAAAATGTTGCTCGTGCAATGATGGTTATGGTGTCTCTCCCCCAAAAACAGTGAAAAATTATTTGTTGCCTCCTCTGTCAGATAGTGATGCCTTCTTATTTCAAGAATTCATAGTTTTGAATTATTTTTAACAGTGTTAACTTTTTCTTCTATTTATTACAAAAACAATTATACTTAGATGATAAGGAAAATAAATAGGCAATCCCAAGAGATGCCGACTACAGTGGTTTCAGAGAGCAGGGACATTTTGAGGATAGAAATAAGCCTACATTTAGTATTGTGACTAAGCACCGTCGAGGGATCTCTAGACACTCGACACAGAAACAAGCACTCGACAAATAAAGAAGCCGAGAGATAAACTTTCTAAGGCACGTACACATGAATTTTCGCGGTGAACTGAGAATTTGTGAACTTGAGATTAAAAAAATAAAAAAAAGCCGAAATTTCCGACATTAGACAACTACGCACAATGTCTGGAAACAAAATTAATTCCCTAGTCGAGCCAGTCATTTTTTTAACAGCTGGCATGATCGAGTTTTCAGACACTTAGAAATATGGCAGTGTCATGGAATTAATAAAACCAACGATACATTATTATTTTACAACATTTTGTATTGTTTTATATGCCCATCCCACTTTTTTCATTAAATATTATTTTCATAACATATATCTAATAAGTATTTAATTATAATTTTATGAATGGATAGGCTTTTCATTATGAATATGAATGTTTATTTGTATAGTTCCGTTATTATTTTATTGCTTCTCATCTTTTTTTATACATTTCATTAGTATTTATAAGTTTATAACTTGTTTTCTACCAACCACCTACATTTTGTAATTTTTTATACATAAATGTAATATTTTATATAAAAGCTCTCAAGGTGTAAATAAATAAATTCATAATGATCTGCTTCAAACAATCAATCAAAATATTCTTTCAATAATAAATACCTATAAACAATAATAATAGATGCGTAGAATAATAATAGCAGATGATATAAAATGAGATCAATATAGATGACATCTAACAGTTGATTGGTAAATGCATTTGTAGTATCACAATGATCATTATGTTGTCATTGCTGCAAATAAAATGCAATGCAGACTTTGCTCCATTAGCAAACAGTGGTTATGGGACAATAAGATATTTCACGGTGAGAGCAATATAAAAAATAACTGTAATTCTTTATATTGACATTTGACATGTCTGTGTCCTTACTTGAAAAACCTCTTCATATTCGTTTACATTGTTCGTTGGTCAGTAGTCATTCTAAACATGGGAACTGCTTGTAATTCCTTTTTTAAAAATCTGGAGCAGTCAACATTATCTCTACGCTGACTCCACTCCAGTTCTAGACAAAAACTCATTGTTCCATTCCAAAGACCTGATTTAAACAGCTCTAGCCTATATTCTATTTTATTTTGAGCAAACTATTTGATTTACACCGAAAAATAACACATTGAGTTCTGCAACCGTAAATATTGAAATACCACAGGCATTTTTGAGGCTTCCCAACATAAATAAGTTGCATCGAGTTCCTTTAAATATATCATCTCAAGAAAGCAAAACTAATTTAACTACCACTACCTACATACCATAAGATAGGATTTTTTCTACGTTGACCTATCAGATTCTCGTAGCTCTATGAATATTACCCTACAGCACAACTAGTTTAAAAATTGGTTTAAAATAAATATTTTTTAAAACTCAAAGCTCTGATGTGTTTTATTGCATATATTAATGAATGCCATGTAGTAAATGGATCATAGCACTGTGTGGGTGGCTTCCAGCTACTTTTAAAAGGAAATGTGGTACCTATTTGATTGAAATTAAAGTTCTTAGTTTATGCTCATTTTTCATGCAAGCTATATACAGGCGAATTCTGCTGAAGGGATGGTAGCCAGATATTAATGGCATATTAGCTGATGATTTGAATTTAGTCATAAAAAAATTATTATTAATTAATGTTTGTGTAAACAAATTATTATTTAAGATGGAAAAACATTAATGAAGTGAATTATTTAAAGGCTGTACTCCAGTAATAATGTAACATATTATAATACATAATTATTACCATAGGTAATGAAGACATTTTTGGGTAATGTGCAAGTGACATCTTAGCTGTCAAGTAATAGATTGTAAGTATATTTGTAACGTCATTATGATATTGATTTTTTTTCGGCAGTATCAATTTATAATTATTAAATAATCAGTGAAGTGAATATATTTATATAATTATAATGCACTATGTTTTTGAAAAAATTTAAGAAAACATTTGAGTCGCATCTATTTAACAGCAAATAAAACACCGGTTCGTTAGTCATCCCCGGTAAAACATCAAATAATTTAGGTAAACAGAATATGTGTTGGACATTTTTATGTATGTTTATACTTGGATAAAGTAAAAATAAGCGACCAAAAAACCGTCATGTCTCATATTGTGATTTTAGGTTGACGTTTTTTTAGAAATGTCAAATTAACCATCAGATTATTCACTTCGTTTATGGTAATATAAATATATTACTGTTAAGTCGACCAAACGTTGTAAATACATTAATTTGAATTTTGTTGAGGTTAAAAATACAAATCTGAAAATATAACAAAATACTGTAACAAAATAGTTGTAGACTTACCGGAATAGCAAAGATTTCAAATAGTGTTTTATAAACACTTTTGGCTCGAGTTGTATCACTAATAGTTGGTCACTTTATCATAAAATAAACAACACAAAAGTTAACTCGTTGCACAAGACCATACGCACTCGGCCAAGTATTTTTAACCTCCGCGAAGCCGACCAATGAGAAGGCTTATTGCTCACTGGAAAAGTGGCGTGATGTCTACGTCACACGAGGTATCTGAATATTTCTAGGTTCGTTGCTACATGATTCCCTGATCAATACTCCCGAAAAGTTGTTCGTCGCGCGCAGGTGTTTGGAAAGCGTAAAAAAGTAGTGTTATTATGATTAATACATATAAAGATGCTCAATTTATGTCATTAATTGGTTGGAAAAGAAATGTTAAATAATTAAACGTCAGTTGAAAAATCAGTAAAATTTTAAAAACAAACCCTCTGACAAAACCGTCAACTAGCGGACTCTGTCGGTACAAGTTGCAAAGTAAGCGATTCCTTTTTTACCTACTTTCATATTTCATAATCGACTTAATTTTAAAATGCATTTTGTAGATGGCGTAAAGAAACAAAAAATCTTCTAGTTATAAATTTATTTATTTTTCGTTTACTGTGATATTATTTGTTAAATTTTCAGAGTAATAATATTAAAATTCGTGTATTGTTAAAAAAAAAAAACAAAAACGTCAATGCGCATCACAAATTCCTTAATGATTTGCAAGTAGCTAGATGTTTCTACTGCATTGTTTTTATATCCTAACTTAACATGTAAACCAATATTCAATAATAATCTTTAAGCTGCTTTAAATACGTTTCAAATCCGTGTGCATTCACGTTGTGAAAAAAAGTTGTCTTAAGTCAAAATAGTTTGCTCAGCTGGAAGAATGGGCAAGCACTTTAAACTTATATAGCGCTCTCTCATCCTTTAATTTTATCATTTGCACTGCTTGTATCTGCATTAATTTTGTCACCTTTTCACACCATTTGTGAATTTTTCACTCAAACAATATATACAACGAAAATAATAAATATATAACCAAAATAATATATATATATAACAAATTATCTGATGAGAGGCGCAAATTTTTAAAAATTAAAAAAAATTACTGGTTCGATTGCAGTCCATGGATAGTATTTTCATTTAATACAATGGTTTGATGATGATTTTTCCATTAAGTAGCACTGAGCACTTACAAAACAATGTAAATAGGTACCATTAGCACCTTGACAATGACATTAACATTACACCTTGACATTAAAACCTGGAACAGACTGCTCCAATTACGCCTCCTCAGGACTGGCCTTATGGACAACTCTGACGAAGGTATTATCGTAGTGTCTTTGCTATCTAAGGTGGTAGAAAGAAAAGATCGTTCCCATATTTTTTGGCATTTTATTATAATTTACATATCGTTTAGCAAAAAAAACGCAGAAGAACTTAAGTTGAACCTTGTTAAAATGACCAGAGAGTGACATCTCACAGTCGAAATTAACCAGAGATATATGCAAATTTATCAGTTTTAAATAAACCACACCCCCATTTGGAGAAAATTAGGAAAAGCAGGTATTGAAATATCAGGTACAATCTAATGAAAGTCAAAAGTATTAAAAGGGTTTCTGGAATTGCATCAATTTTGTAATAAAACCGCTACGTATATAATACCTAATACATATGACCATGGCTGTACATTGCATCTTTCGACATTTTAAGTTAATTCCTTGATAATATGTAGAATATTTTAAAACAATGCATAACTAAAACTTTACATCTTCCAGAAACTTATTTTTCATTCAAATCATTCATCATTGTTTATCATTACACCAAGAGCCATACTCATTATTTCTCATTTATCAATGTTTTCATAAATCTATTTTTTTTAAAAGACCAATTATTTGTAAATCCATCTCTTTATTGTCAATCCATCTCATTATATTACACTCATTAAATTATCATAGGAATCTTTAGTTTTTTTTTACAATCACATTGTATCACAATCTTTTTGGTATATTTAAGAATTTTTACATAATTAGATTTTTTTTTACAATAATATACATAAACATATATAATATAATGTGAAACTTTATTCTAAAAGGACTGCATTCTCACAATGTGTTTAACGATTTATTTTGGTTTTTAAAGGGCTTCTTCACCCAAATGGCATTTATTGATATACGAGTACTCGCACTAGCATTTTTTTATTCAATAAAATTTACAAAACTTTAATAACCACCCCCTTTAAATATCCAAATTTGGCTTTTCCAAATAAACATTTTGATCGTTATTGTCATGCATTTAGCTTTTATATTAAATAACGATTTCTTTTAGAATACCTTGTAGGCCGATAAAATATTGTTTTATATCTTTGCCGTATTTCAAGATCTACCTTTATTCTCGATGTTCTAGTACTTAATTTGTATCCATAATAACTAAAATAATATATATTTCATTGAAGGTGTCCTCATTAGCACCAATAAAATATGTTATTGATTAATTTTCTTAAAAAAATTATCTACATAGTAGAATTAATAAAATAGCATAATATAAAATTCATAACAATAATAATGAATTGTTTATTAGGTTTAAGGCCACTACACACCTACAGTTTTATCGGTATGATAAAACTGTACAATTTTATCGTCCTTGTGTATGACAAAAACTGTTCAGTTTTTGAATTGTACAGTAGAACTGAAGTCAATCCGAAATTTGATTAGATAAAACTGTGCAGAATAACTGCGCAGTTTAAACTGCGTGTCTGTAGCAGTTAACTGCGCAGTTCTGTCAGTTGGCCAGTCTCATCGTCTCATCGAACGCAAATATATCTTATTTCATCTTATCACTTAAGTCACCGCGAATGGTTGGAAGAATTCATTGAAATTTATTACGGCGAACCATGTATTTAGAAAGTAAAAACCAAAGATTACCAGCATTAAACTAAAAGAGAAGCAGCTTATATGAGTTTGCTTCATAAATTTATAATGATTCTGGTATAATGTAGGTAAGCGCCCGAGGTGAGATTGTTGTGGAAAACTAGTGGTTTTCGTAGCTTCTTCCAGTTGCCAGGAAACGCAAAATTGCTGTTAACCTTTCATGAAGGATTTCCAAGCGTTTCGCATTTAGTATCTTGCTTTTTAATCAAAGGTGTTACTAGTGCAAGGAGGTTTTAGTATGTACTCTCGTCCATTCGTAAATAGTTATGCCAATCTTTTGGAGTAATTTTCAATTCATTCAACAAATTAACATGTGAATAAGTTATTTTTGTAGTAACCAATGTTTACACCATATTATACGTTTTTTACGCTGTTTGTTTTTCAAAACACATAGCAATCCGATCACTGCTAAAATGTCATTCGTCGATGCCATCATCAAAATCAGATGAAGTTCTACCTACACAGCTGGAACCATGCAGCCTGATCCCACAGGTTTAAGTTTTAACTGAATGTGTGTAGGCACAACGGCAATGCGATAACTGTACAGTTTTATCGCACCAATAAAACTGAAATTGTGTAGTGGCCTTTACATAGCCTCAACATTATCACATTCTTCCATGGCTGCCAAAATATTTAACGTTATTTTAGGCTCTCCATGGATCGGTTTCCTTGTACATTCTTTCAATATTGTCACGTAGCATTTGTTCTTGCTCTGGAAGTAATAAACAAAGGGATTAAAGTTCTGCGTAAACACAGAGTCAAAAACTGCTGTAAACTGTATCATGTCAATGCGCCGGTAATTTATGTTGAACAACATTTGAAAAATTGTTCAGGAGATAAATAAAGCAATGTATCTCTTATTGACTATGGATAAAAAAATTAAAAAATATACATGTGTTAATTAGTAATAAAAAAATAAATGAATTTTGCATACATAGTATTCATAAGAGAAATTACAGAACGTTATTACAAATTTTTAAAGACGTTACTTAACAGATATTACTGGCGCAGCGACAATCAGTTGTAGCCATTGTTCGTTTCCATATAAACCTTCACTCACACCATCAGTTTTCTATGGACCCAAACCAAACAGTCATTGGGTACATGCCTACAACTGATTTTGTCTATGATTTGGATTATGTAGACTTTTATTCAGTGTGTTTTGCTTTAATTTATGATCCTGTCTCTATTTTTATTAGAAATAAAGTTTCAAGAAATAAAACAGTTTTCCATTTCAGTGATCAAATTGTTCAAAACTTTTGAAATTTCAAGAATACAGTCATAAATAAATTTCTGCGCCATTAAAACATTTTGCATTGAAAACTGGCATAAAAAAGTTTACAAGTTCTCTCATGTCATTTATTTATAATTATTATTAATTGGTAAACAATATGAGGGTTTTTTTGGTTTTGCTGCACTATACCATTTTTGGTTGAGTGAAATAAATAAATTCTTCAATGAAAGATAAAAATGTCACCTTTACTTAAGTTAGCAATAATGCATTGCTTCCTCAAAAATTCTGTGCTCAATTCTCTACTTAATCCAAAAGCGTGCATGTTGTAAGTAAATGTTCTAAAATCAAACATAAGACATATTTGAATTACATTTTAGTTCATATATAATAATAATTTAAATATTTATAATTTGTATCCATGTATTATTACATGGCCAAACAGAATTACCTCACTGCTTTATTATGTTGAATCGATTAAAAGTGCGGAAAAAAATCATGTTAAGTTTAATAAGTTTTTTCCGGAACTAGCGGTAAACAATATTTATTTGCATAAATTGTATGGTCAAATCTGACAATCATTTTCTCTTACCCTAATTGGCCAAAGGTAATGTTTTCTTGATACTGCTTGTCATCATACAGGGCTTCCATATTATTGGATGTCACATCATCTTTAGTGGCAATCGGTCGGTGAATTCTCTCACACTGTAATGCGTCAAAGAAAGCGGCATTCCAGAATCTGAGGGAATGCCAGATCGGCTGATCTCTCAAGTAGGTGTAAAGATATTCCTTGTAAGGTTCACAGCCTGGCACATCAACTAGAATAGAAAATAAATTAAGTAAAACATCATACTTGGAACATAGAGTGTGAGAAAAATCTGATGACAACTCAAAAGTCTAGTAAATATTGAGACTGAAAATCTAAAAGAGTATGTTTGCCGTCTGGTTGAATACCGATTAATTTATGGTACCAATGGCCCGCTTTGAAAGGAAAAAAGCTGACCTGGGGAGTCATGTTGGGGGTAATAGACAAAACAAAATATAATATTTCCATACCTTCTAAATAAAATGTGAAGCACATATTCATGAGGGACTTTGCAGGAGAGAAATCATCAGCCTCAGCACATTCGAATAAGACAATGGCGAAATATTGTATCAGCGAATAAAATGTAGATTCACTAACACGTCTTGATCTTCCTCTTTGGGCATTCACAAACCTTGAAAACCACAGCCTTCCTGTCTCATTCTGAAATCGTAAAAAAACTTCCTTTTCTAACATTAGATGGATAATATTGTGGTTAGGAGCCTTGCATTTAAATCCAGAGTGTTTATAAGCTTTAGTTTAAGATTTTCATGGGAAAATTTTTATGCTGTTTTGAATTTTGAGGTAGTGAGGCGTAATGCACCTCTTCCTACTAGAGCCAATGTACCAGACAGCCTTACAGTATTAATCATCAAGGCTGATGTGTAGCGTAAAAAAAATGCAAGTTTTTTCAATTTTCCGTCACATTTATGTAACTTCTGTAGAAGTCAGTAGCCCATATTAACAAGGTTTAATCGATAAGTTATACAACATAATTGAAATATTAAAATGATCAGTTTCAAAAATATACATACCTGACAAAGTTGTCCAAATTTAGCCTTTTGATCTAACAGAATTGCTCCACTGTCCCTGAACAATTGAGAGACAAAATGCCTCATAAACTCAACGGTGGCCTCATCTGACTGACTATCTAAACTTAAGCTGGAAGCCCATGATTGGACAGAACCCTCAGATCCTGCAAACAAAACATTAATAGTTTAATAAGATACATGTAAAAATACATAATATGGATTAAGAGGGTTTTCATTAAACTGCCATAATAATGAAAGTTCAATCAATTACATTCACAGCAATTATGACTTCACCCGTTGATTGCGTTGCCTCGTTTGGGTCAAGTCTGTGATAGTACTGACAATACCCATGACAACTTCGCAAATACGTCATATTGGATAAGCACAATAAAGAATCTGTTCTAACGATATGACAGAAAAAATATCTAGATATATTTACCTGACCGCACCCAAAACTTTTTTCCATCTTTATCGGAAGAATCTAAACTAGTGCTCGGACCATAGCCATCTAGATCGCTTGCAGAGCCACTGCTCGGGACCTCTGCAAGAGAAAGTTATGCAATTTTTATGATTTTCTCGCTTTTTCAATGTATTGGTTTATATGTAACTGTTTTTGTAAAACAAATAATTTATAAATTGAAACAAAATGTGTCTACTGATCTATTTTGTGAACAGAATAATACATATACAATTAAATCCCACTCCATCGTATCTACATTCTACATTTAAATATATATGTACCTAATATTATAAACATATTTTATTGGAATTTTCCTGCATTGCAGTTCCAGGTTTTACTAATATCCTTCCGATATAGATGGAGAGGATCATGCAATATTATGCACTTTCATATGTTTTCAGGTGGTGGTATCCTGGTGGATAGGTGACCCGAGTTCTCACAGCGGGTATTGACTTACTCCCTTTTCAAAATAAGTTATGGTTAGTGAAAAGGTCTATATGTACTATAAGTATTATAGTTTTTTTAAGGGTTTGTTTAAAATTACATTACTTACCCATTTCTACTTTGAGTTTATCATATGGATCTGGGCCCGTGGCTACCAGGCTACACTCCATGTTGCTGTCGATAGACTGGGAGAGATGTAAGGAGGAAAGTTCCCTGTCTATATCAGTGCTTCCTTCGCACCTCAGACTAGCATCCTCGTGGTTATGAGCAGACTCGCACTGGGCAATGGAAGTGGACAGCGAATCTTCACTTTGCTCTCTACTAAACTCGCATTTGGACCTGGTTGATAAAATGTGAAATTATTATTTACCAGGGAAGTAGAATTTTTTCCACTTAAGGATGCAATCGCTTCAGTGAGTGTGACAGGGGGATTATACTTAGTGTAAAACACGAATGTATTTTGGTGTATTAGCGACTGTTACATTACTGAGTAGACATTAGCTCAGATGGTTTGTATTGCACACATTAAGCCCATCGCAACACTTTGTGAAAAAGTTCTACATACTACTTGAAGATTTAAAAAAATGTGCAGATGCTTACTGCTCTAGTAAAATTTTACGCTTATGTTTAGCCAGGGCTTCCCTGTCCTCGAATGTGAGCCCCAAGGAGGGTAGGGCATGCAACTTTCTTGTGGCCACCACGCCCCCGGAGTGCAGGGGCTCTGGTGGTGGGGCGCTGCCGTAGCTGAAACCTTCCTCAGTGGAGTAGGAGGAAGACTGGCTCATGCTTAGGGCGGATTCCAACTGAAAATATAATTAATTAATTATATTAATGAAATAAGTTTCAAAAGATTTACATATTAAAAAAAAAATAGATATGTGTAATGTAGTGTTGTGTTAGAATAAAATGAATCTATTTTGAAAAAAAAAATGTACAGGGACATTATGCGCTTTGCACTATCCTACCCACGGATTAAGGCATGGTTATAATCTTCCTATCGCAAACCAATCAATCTATGAAAAAGATCAGTCATTCAATAAAGTTAGCTTGAAAAAAAATATTGGAAAACCTAAAAATTATGTTTTTATTTTATTTGGATACCGAAAACAAATAGGGTGCAAAAAACTGAATCAAGATAATAATGTAATTATGCAGTTTTTAAATATAATTTTAAAAATGTGTTTTACATAATTTAAGAGAAATGCACTCGAGGCCTGTTTCATACAAAAAAAATACCCAACTAAACTGAAAAGTTTTTTTAATTCAAAATATATTATTGCGAATATCTAGTACGCTTGGGAGATATTTTACTTATTTTTATTTTAAATTATAAAATATAGGCCATAAAAGAATTCGAATTTTCTAGAATTTTCACGATTTTACAGGTAACTTTGGAAATTATTTAGGCTAAATGCTTAAGTTTTTTTTAATAATCTTGTTATAGCTACTTTTTATAAATGTAATATATTATATAGCCATGGTCTTGAAATTTTTGGTAGCAGTCTAAATGATTTTCGTCATTCTTTACGACTACCAAAACTTTGACTAGACCATGGCTTGAATGTTCTCTCTCATGTTTATTTTGCCTCATTTCTGTCATCGCTTCATTTATTTTAATGTATATGCTATTTCTTCTCTGTTGCTCTTTTTTCTATTTCGTGTTTTATATGTATTTTTTGTAATTGGACTTTAGTCCGTTAATTTATAAATAAATAAATAAATATATTTAAAAAAACAAACGTGTTGAAGGGTTGAAATTTTAAATAACAAACAACAAATTTACGTTAGAACACAAAATAGTCGTTTGTAATTTCATATTTCACCCAAACGCACGCTTGTTCCATTGTTTTATTTGTATTTCATCATAATATTTCAAAAGTAACTAGATCATGTTTATGTTTTTTTTTTTAATTACTATTTAGTTGCAAATAATTTTGCGAATTTGCCTCTAAAATCATGAAAAATCGAATTCTGTTATGGTCTATATTTTACAATTTAAAACAAAAGTAAATAAAATAGCTCTCAGGCGTACTAAATATTTGCCATACTTTTTTTTAATAAAAAAGTTAATTTAGTTTGGTTCAAAACAAATGTTTGGATGAAACGGGCCCCGATTGCGTTTCTTGAAGACCTTTCATTAAAAAAAACGTCAAATTCAGAACCGTTTATGAAAATTGGAGCAAACAACACAAAAAAAAAACCATTTCTAATAATTTTTCATTTAACCCTGGAAAATAATGATGTAAAAATACCACAATACCGATAAAAAAATATTCCTAGATCGTTTTAAGTAGTATCACGAACATGAAAACTCCAGGTGTGAAAGCTTACGCTCTGTGCATATCAAGTGCTGATAATAAATTCTATCTGTATCTGGAGTTACTTCACACTAATCTGGTGTTAGAGGCCGTAGTACGCTAAATTATTATTAGGGTCTTTGTTACCAATAACACATTGGAAATGTGTGCGCATACCAATGCCAATGACATATATATTTCTAGAACCTATTTGTAATCACAAAATCGGAGCTAACAAAAAGGTTTGCATAAATAATTTTAAAAGAATTGAAAAAAAACGGTTTTGGGATAATATCGTATTATGTTAATAAAACAAAGTTCCATTCTTCTTAGTACAGTAATGCACGAGTCCACATTAATTTCATCAATAATTTCGACGGATGCGAAGTTTAGGATTTTTAGTTTTACTATAGGTTGATTGTTATCGAAGTTAAATAATATTTCACGATTAAAAAATTGACACTTTTGATGTTGCCATCTGCAAATAATATTAATTTCGGGTTCAGTTTTACCATGGCATATCTTTTTCTCAATTTAAACTGTAAAGGTAATCTCCCACATGAACAATAAAACACCTACGTTGCCATTATAACAATAAAATGTATGGGTATTTATGCATCTATTCTGCCCTCCGATTTCATATTTTTTTAACTATTGTATCACAAATTACAAACATTTAAAGTTATCCCTGTGGTACCTTGATATTTTATGAACAAGTAGGTACCTACAGTACGTACTATACAGCCTGCCATACGCAACATGGCTGTCTACCTTCATACGCTATCTGCCCCAAATACATAACTAGGCGAAAGTACATAACATAAGTATCTATTATCAAGATTATGCTAATACCTACCGCGTTTAATTATTATTACATTCCCCGTGTTTTTAAATAATGCTAACTACAAACTGCGTGTTAATATTTTTAAAGAATTTTCATGTGACAAATTTTTGGCCATACTTATTATTGTGTTTTACTTGATTTATCAATTACCTGTGTGATTCGCGTTATAAAATTCATCTACTACGTTCATAAATAAAACAAATCATTCATAAATTTATGAGAAGCACGAAAATCGGTAAATGAATCCGTGAAAAATCACGGACTGTAACTTGACTTGCCAATATGAAAAATGGAAAATTTTGTTTCACTTATCAATTATAGATCCAATGTTGAAAAGTTAACACTCGAACGTACTCGCAAGGAAATTATGTGACTCGTGGATGTGAATCGATTGTCGAATACGCGACCCGCATTTCATTTCAACGCTTGTGTCGCGCGTCGCATTTACCTGTTTAGAGTATGATTAAATGATTTATGCCGCGGAGTTTTGTCATATTCAGGACGATATATTATTTATTTCGTCGGCACAATGATAAGGGAGAGATGAGGGACACGGGAGGTTTTCATATTTATTTAGCCCAACGGGTATATTTCCGCTACTGATCGACAAAAAGTCAACACATATTTACGAAGAATACGAAACTAGGAGAAAAAAATCCTTAGCAATTCAATTTGGGTCTAAAAACTTTGAAATACATAAAGGACAATATGCTTTGGGCACATTTTTTCTGACCACGGTATTTTTGTATTCATATTAGTGATGGAAAAGCGCTTAAAGGCTGATTCACACCAACGTCCGGTTCCGCTCAGTGCCGATATTGTTCCGCAAGAGAGCTTATTGATATGGTATGAATATCGATCAAGGAGTATGTGCCAAGACAAAGTTGTGTGGCAGTATATCCTTCTGCCCACCCTTGTGATATTTAACTACTTAGTTAGTTAAATAATTATTTTTAATTGTAAAAATACTAACATCCCAGATTTTTTTTTAACCATTTTTTTATCACTAAATACTATTTTTAATAATTTATAATTAATAAAAATATTATTTAGTGATAAAAAAATGGTTTAAAAAAATATCTGCGTTGTAAGTATTTTTACACTTCAAAATAATTATTTGACTAAATAAGTAGTTAAATATCACAAGGGTGGGCAGAAGGATATACTGCCATACAACTTTGTCTTGGCACATACTCCTTGATTGATATTCATACCATATCAATAAGCTCTCTTGCGGAACAATATCGGCACTGAGCGGAACCGGACGTTGGTGTGAATCAGCCTTAAAGATGTTTTATAGAGCTATAAAATTACCTAAAAATATATATTTTTTTTTTTTATTCACTTTTCAATGATTTATGAAATAAATGAAAACGGTACTTATCTACATATATTATTTACACGTGTTGCGAATTCTGGTGAGTAGGTTGTGAACACTGAAGAGCTAAACCGATAGAAGTGTATTATTGGCGCTGTGTCCTGTGTCTCAGATCTCAGACAAGCCAATGAAATAAATTTTCCGTTCAAGAAATAATTTCAAAATTTTAAAAAGTTTGATCAATTTCACCCGAAGTGAGATAAAATTGACCTTACTTCGGTCACCAAGTTCGCTAACCGTTGCTTAACAGGGTTCAAAAGGTCTTATGTAAAGTAGCGACATCAGTTTTCTTTAAAATCGGTATAGTTTACACTTCTTGAGATTATCTGTTCAGTGGTTTCAATCCAATTATCTATTTATGGAAATGACTTTCTGAATAGACGTCTTTTGAGTTCACTCTGAATTCTGTGGAGTAAGTAAATACCTTATCTAAAATGAAACCATTTAGAATATTTTGTAAGTTGCTACCCCAACATCATTTCTAGACATCGGATTTAAAAAAATATATATACCATATAGTAAATACTTCACAAGAGTCCCAACTGCTGCCAACCCATACCATTAAATGATCCCCGTCTGAAGCCAGTGGAACTTGGGTTTGGGGGTATGTTGTGAGGCTGAAGGTTGGGAGAGGAAAGATATGGTAAAGAGGAGGGTTGGGAAGTACCTGGCTATTCAGATCTGGTCACTAAACACGGCTAAAGCCATTTCAAGCAACGTTTCGATCCTGAATGGTGATCTTTTACCAGGGCGATACTTTGAGTATCTACCACTCTGGTATTTATGTATTTGCATATTCACAATGCAGAACTGATCTATTGCAGTCGTTAGTACATATCAGAGCCTTTTTTTTTGTCTTTAATGCATATTTCATATTTTATTCTTCGAAATTGAGCTAAACACGTAATAAACTTTCATTATGTGGGTACGGGCCTCCCTACAAATTAAAAAAAATCACTAGATTTCGGTTTTATACAAAAACCCGGTGTTTCATTTTTCAACCCCCCGCCGTGGAAAAAAATATCAATTTTTTAGCCTTTTCAATTATAAACATGCATATTATGGACCTTTTTCTGTTTTACCATATGTTTTGAAATTGTTGACACACTATTTCGGCATTGTTAGTGCAGATTCGATGTCTTATCTTGACACATATTGTAAGAAGTAGTATCGGTACCTACCTTATTAGAGATACCCGTGATGATGTCCGAACTGTTCCCGAGGAAGGACAGCATCCCGGACCTGAGCATGCCCTGCGTGCGACCCATGATGCGCTTGATCTGCTCCCCGTTGGTCTCCTCCTTCTGGCCGGCCGGGTCCACCATGGCGCCGGGGGCAGCTGACTGCTGAACAGGATGACAGACCATATTATATATAACGGATAAAGCTAGAAAAAATAGCTGAAGAGACCATTAGACTAAGAATTATCAACACTTAACTGGTCTACATATTATTAATTGAAAAAAACATAAATCACGTACCTATAATTCGAAAAAAAATCCTCCACAAAACGAACATTAGGACTTTTGGAAATAAAAAATCACCTAACTTATTTTATAATATTGTCGCCGGAAAGGAAAAAGGGCTGAATCGCCATTTTGAAAGGTTAACACAAGAGCACTTTAAAGTTTTTTATTGTTTGAAAATAAAATTCATAAGTCTTCGGTACCTGATTGGATTTTGAAAAAAAAAGTTTACTCAAAATAGTAGTACCATATTACTAATAATAACCATCACGAGGACATAACTTGAAAAAAATGATCGTGGTCAAAGTGTTGCAATCAACTTAAGTACAAGAACCGTCCACAAGTTTTTTTTCGTGTGGGAATATCGTACAACCATTTGAAAAGGCGCTGTAGTCTGATAGTAGACTGCCGTGGGCCTTCTTTCAACAGAGCACACTATTAAAATATGAATGCACACTCTGTTCCGCATAGCCATACAAAATGTTAAGTTTGACAAAATATACCGGGTCTTTTGGCCATGAATAATTTCAGCACTTTTCTTCGAGTTTTTGGCTCGTATTTTTTCAAACAAAAAAGTTTACATATTCGTAAAAAGCATTTACTTTGTAGCTTGCCATATTTATAAATAAAACACATACACTTTGTTTATAACCACTTTATTATTTAATATTACGTCTACCGATTTCGGAAGTACCCTTCCATCATCAGGACAATATTAAAATTATTAATAAATCAGGACAATAATAAAATTTTAATATTGTCCTGATGATGGGAGGGTACTTCCGAAACCGATAGACTTAATATTAAATAATAAAGTGGTTATAAACAAAGTTTATGTGTTTTATTTATAAAAAAGTTTATTTTTTAACCGGCTAGTAGCTGGTAAACGACACTATCAAATTCTGAAAGGTCGAATCATAATCGTTAATTCTTTCAATAGGCAGTAATTTTCTTACTGAAAGTCGAACATTGAAAATTAACTTACTCAGCATCTACGAACATATTTATATCGGCTGGAATGCCAAAATTATTTTTTTAGGAGTTTCTACTTTCACCAATTTGTGGCAGTTTACCGATGAAATATAATGTTTTATTTATAGACTGCCCATTAATAATATTTTATAATGATGGATTCTACATCAATGATTGACATTTTTGGCACATCATATTTACGAGGCCTGTTCAAAAGAAAAGGTAAATTTTGAATTTTCGCGGGCTGTGTACATTCGATTATCGTTTTTTTTGTTATGTTGGTACATTTATGTTTATCATATGTTAGCATTATCAGCCATTTTGGATTAGTGGTTTGTTTTTTGGCAACTGGAAAGGTTAGTCACGTTTTTGTGTGTTCTTAGATTTTTTTACTTTTGAAAAGAAATGGATCAAAGAATATGTATTAAATTTTGCGTTAAAAAATGGAATAAAGTGCTCCAACGCACTTAAAATATTGACTTTGGCATTCAACGAGTCTACTTTGTCTCAAAAAAGTGTTTATAAGTGGTACAAGCGCTTTACAGAAGGCCGAGAAGATGTTAATGACGATGAGCGTCCTGGAGTTGTGAAAAAACAAATCATGGATTTTATTCTTTAATCCATTTTTTTCAAAAGTAACACAAAAACGTGACTAACCTTTCCAGTTGTCAAAAACAAACCACTAATCCAAAATGGCTGATAATGCTAACATATGATAAACATATGTGTACCAACATAACAAAACAAAACGATAATCGAATGTACACAGCCCGCGAAAATTGAAAATTCACCTTTTCTTTTGAACAGGCCATGTACACACTATTTGTAATACCTACTCAGAATGTGGTTTTAAAAGGTAAAGTTTAAGATTCCTAAGTTATAAATAACATAATTTCCAAAATAATGTATGAATGTCAAAGGGATCAAAGGGGTAAAACAAATTGTATTTCAAACTTTTAGTTTTACGATGCATGGGAAAATTCAAGCCTTAAGGATAAGCACCCAAAATATACACTGTTTGGCTTTCTAGTACAAGCAATACTACAAATGATTCATATGTTAATTCTATACGGCTGGTTAGAAAAATATCTGAGGTTTCCAGTGAGTACAATTATTAAACAGTAATCTTTAAATTCTTTATGAAAAGCATATTAGAATTTTAGATAAAACATTCAAAAATGTCTTTTCTGGTTTTAAAACAACACCTTTTACTGACATTTTAGTATGTTTTTTCATAGAATTTAAAGGATTGCAGTTGTAAAATTGTTTTCACTGGAAACCTCAGACTTTTTTCTAACTACCCATAGAAAATTTTCAGATACATCTTAGAATGCTAGAAAGAAACGTTTAATGTCATTTTAAGTGCTGACCCTTAAATTGCTTATCTTCATATACCTAATTATATTGACCTCTGATTGTTTATTATGGCAAAACTGTAGGTACTAGAACACAACGAAAGTTGGTGTTTTGATATATTATATTATAAATTATTTTACTAAATAAAATAATATATTTTATTAAACCATTTATTTTACTGTACAGTAATATTAGTGGTGCAAAGAAGAGTTATTGTTTTGTAAGTATCTGATATTTACCTACTTATCGCACGTTATATTAATACTAGTTATAATGAATCAGATTTTTTAAAAATAAAATAATTAATTCTACGGCATACATTTATTACTGAATGAGAGTAATTTTGTCCTCCAGTTGAATTCTTTCGGAATAAATTATTGATAAAATACAAATCAACAGCTTTACACTGCGTTATCTGCAAAATCGTCAACACGCATTTTCTATCCGTTTTCTTGTAAGTGTAGAAATATATTCACATATAGGTCACGCAATAATGTTGACAATGTCCTTGCAGTGTGACAGTGATGTCCTTGCGAAACGTCACCGAGAAACGTTCGAAAATAATACTTTTTCAGTGTGTTATTTTATTGTGATAAAAATTCTGAAATCGAATAACGAGATGATGTATGCAAGTAATGCATCTGTGTGAGTACTGTGTTCGGGTCAACTCCGGCTGCGATACCTATACTCGTAGATGAATTTCGTTATAATCAACAACTAGCATAAAAACAAACTTTTTTTATTTCAACAATGCAATATGCAATTGAACAGTGTTATGAATTAGGTACAGATAGATACACTCGTAATATTATTTCACTAGCTCCGGCAGCATTAAATCGATTCACAAAAAAACAAACACAACCGTTTCACTTCCTAATGACCTGTCATAATGACTTTCGCAGCAATCTCCCTATTCCCGTAAACAATAAACAGCTGACGAATTATTATCACACAGACCTGTCATTAAATCAAAAACGCTCACGTCACACAAACACAAAATACCACATGATAGTTGTACTGAACGAGTTATAAAATGTTTTAACGTAAATATATATTGGGGAATTAACTCAATAACAGTTATTTATCGACTTACTGAAGGACTGCCGCAATATTTTGACAGGAGAATAGGCGGAAAATGTAAGCGAGGGTGCTCGCGATATGACGGCACGGTAGACACTGCATTGCCCAATGGGAGAAGAGGGAAAATAGATTTGTGCCGGGACTCAGTTCGATAAGGCTCTGTAAGTTCATAGGAATTGAAATAATAATGCCACTGATGTGTCTAACTATGGAATGAGCACGTTATTTACTGTATGCTGGTGCCGCGATAAAACGTATATATTTCAGCAAGTAATTGAATCGGAAATGACTAATTACGAGGTATTTTTAAGTATTTGACCACAAATGTTCTAATCTCACCGCAAAAACGACGCCCAGACGGGATATCTTTTACAATTTATTGAAATATTTGAGTTAAAAATAATATAGGTTCTTGTATTATTTTCTGGCATTTTAATGAATATATTATCAAAGCTCCATATAACATAGTGCAAATAATACTTTGCAGTTTGCTAGCTAAATAAAGTGATTAGCAAAAGTTTCAAACAGTGCGCGATTTTCATTGACATTCACGAAATTTACAAATAATTACGAAAACCGACACTCAGAGTTTTCACTGCTTTAGGAACATTTTAGAACAATATCAAATACACTTTACTATTGCATGTCTTTTATTAAAACTGAATAATTTTGTGTGAACTCATAGGGAGTGCAGTATTATGTTATGAATTATTTTTAGTACGTAATTATGCTATTTTAATAAATTAAATAAAAGTCGTTGGTACCTACGTATTTAGGGGTATCAAACTCATTTGCCATATTTAGTTTGTGTTTTATTTTATCTTATTTATAATATGAACTCTACTTTCAGCACTCAGAGCCTTGTGATTGTAAAGCTCCATTGCGCCACGGGGAGAATGGAGGGTTGAGGAAGACCCCCCCCCCATCTCTCTCCCGCCACACTACGCCTCCAGACAATACCGCATTCCTCGGAAAATTCATGTATAGCGTATGAGGCAAGGCCAACCGGGCCATCGCAGTTTTAAATCAACAAAGAATACCCTCGTAATGTTTATTTCCAAAAATATGTTTATAGTGAATGTGTATGGTGTTTGACTTTTGGGGTGTTAACCGTTTAAACTAGCAGAATTTAATAATAATAATATTAAATTTGATAATTAATTAAAAAAAAAATGAAAGCCGTCTTGCACTTCCTTCTTCTTGAGCCAACACTTCGAAGAGCCTTACAATATAAAAAAAAAACACGAAAAACCTCACAATATAAGTAAGAATATTTTTTAGTGGATTGAATAGTAATTTTTATATTTATTAATTAAACGATTCTTATACTTACTCATACTTCTACTTTACTACTGATTTTTTAAACTCTTTTTTTTTTATATTATTGTTTTCTTTAAAATAATTTTCTGTAGCATATTTTGCTTTGTATTTACATTTTATATTACTGTATTGCTGTATTGTGCGAATTATACTGATAAATATGTTAAATGTGTATGGCTTAAATTATTAGGAGATAAATAAATAAATATGTAAATTCCTTCTACTTCCATCATTATAGGCGTAAAATTTTGCTTGTGAAATGATGGAGGACTGAAAGACAAGGAGGCCAGCAGAGAATTGAACCCGCGACGCCTGGGTGGGAACCCGAAGCATTTATCCACTCGCCTAATTGTTTGTGTAATTCTAATTGTTTGAAAATGTGTTCCTATGCCTACTTTTCATCTCTAATTTAGTTTGTTTTATTTTTAAAGTGTGTTATTATGTTTTATGATCACTGCAAAGATATTGATTGTCTTTTAAATATGACATGTTATGTTATGTATTACGTATAACACTCACATAAAACGTTGGAATAAAATTTATATGAGGTTTAAAAATAATAATTATTAAATTGTAATATAAATTTAAGAACTAAGGCAATAACTACTACCAATGCCACAGCACCCAGGTCGAAACTCGTATTTTGAGAAACACATTTTACGTAGTAAATTAACTTCAGGTGCATCATAAAAAATAAAATAAAACGTAGTATCACAATTTATTGCTTTAATCCACGCATTTCAAATATAGAATAATGTCTGCTGAAATACATTACAGGTACTGTATTAGGTAGATAGGGATAAAAGTATTTTTTATTTTGAAAATTTCAATTAAAAACAGTTCCTTATTTAAAAAAGTATACACCCGTGCGATCGTACGTACTCAAAAGTTAATTATTATTAGTAGGTAGAGTTAATTAAAATAATAGTTTAACAATTATTGTTTGTAACAATTGTTTTGCTCTCATTATATTTACGAGGTTTTTTATGTGACACTGTATCAGAGTTCTAACTGCCCGGAGCCAGTGGAACTATGTCATCCTTAACTAGGGTATGTTGTGAGGTTGAAGGATGTGGGGGAAGGTAAACAACCGCATGCCGTCGGTTCAGAGCTAAGGAGCTTACTGCTCCACCACATCCGTCGTCAATATTAAGGTCGTCAACGGTCAACGTCAAGGTCGAGGCTGTTAATAATGAACCTTTTGGAACCATTTATTTAGATTTATAAAAAAAAAAAAACAAGGAAATCCGTGTTATTTGTTCGGGACGTTACCATATGAAAATTACCTGATTTATTGTGCTCTTTGTTTATTTTCATGAAACTTTACACCGAATGTTTTCTAATATAGCCCCGTCGGGTCGGGCTTTGAAATTAGACATTTAAAATTGACAGAGAAATCGACGATTTTGACTTGCCCATGTTGTTTTTTGATTACTTGATTTATTTAATCAATCTTTCACCTTCTGCTAGTTAGTTAAATACGTGTTAAAAAAAGGCTCAATTTTACTTAAGTTTTTTTTACAGTTCGCTGGCAACACTAAGCTACACCCCTTTTCAGAAAAGTCGTTTAGTTACCTCTTACACTGTCCACATGCAAGCCGGTCGTTAGGTTGGGTTGTTTCAATTTTTTGTTACATTTGAGATTGTCACAATTCCTCGATTCATGTCATAGACATAAAATACAAGACACGTCACATTCATACAAATTGAACGATAAATATGGCATGCTCTGAATGCATTAAAAGGATAGCCATACCAAGCAGAATATGTGTGTATGAATGAGATAGCTATATGAACGTCCCGCGTTACATTCTCCGCGTTACAAGCCCTCTCTTCCCTAACGAACTTTGAGCGAAGTAGCATGCGACGTACTCGTGTACTGTCGCTAGGTTGTCTTCCACACACCTATGTATTTCTGCATTCGCTATCTCACTTATTTGAATAATTGTATTAATTGAAATAATAAGTGATTTGTGTGAATTTCGCATGAAAAGAAACTCCATGAGATTTGTTTTTTGTTCCCGAATGATTTTTACACTTGTCAAAAGCACAGGAAGGCATTTTATCTCAGAAAAGAGCTTACAGCGATGCGTTTGTGGCAGCTGGTGACAGCTTGTTCGTCAAATCTCAGGTATGCCACGTTGGCTTAGTTTCGTACAGTCACGCGCGGTGTCTCAGTAACGTATCTACATTATTTAATTTATCTAAGATTCATGTATGCTTTACGGCCTATCACAATTTGACAAAAAGCTCAAATAAAACCTAGAATCGGAGTTTAAGAGGTCATACAACTCCAAAAACGAAAGTTTTGCCCGGAATTCACATGTGAATCAATTTCGATGAATCTGTAACAAAAAGTAATTTATATTTTAGATTAATAAAAACTCACCATTACCATTCACATATTTTTTTAATTTTCCAAATCGCTTTCCAGCAGTAACATTAACAATAACCAACTATTATTTTTTTATGCAATGAATTAGATACTTCTCGGAAGATTCCTTTGAAAACAGTTTGTGATTACAGTATTTTATTCATCAAAATTAATTCAAACCTCGGAAAAAACACCCGTCTAGGCTTGCCACAATTTAATAGAACATTTACGATTTAAAACAAACGAACGCAAATATTTTTTTCTATTTTAAATTCTCCGTCCTTTTTTTTGGAAACGCCCCACACCGATTTAGTTCTAGGGTAGTGTGCCTCTTAACATTTCAAATGAGGAAAAAACAAAATGAAGCTAATCGATGAATTGTGACGATGTCAAATATGACGAAAGTTTATACAACCCAACCGTAAAAATCCTTCCTGATCTGAAAAGAAATTAATCAATTGAAATGCTGACTGTCGTCTGTTTCTAATCTTTATTATGGGTCTATTGTTAGTGATGGTAAAAGTTAACCCTCCGTATGCTTGCTAAAATTATACTGCGAATTATGCTTGGTGGAGTCTGTGGGACCCGGCGATACTAAATCGTATTTTTTTACTAGAATACATTATTTATATTGCTTTATTTTCTTTTTTAAACATAATTTCTTGATAAATAAATACAAAATATTTCATTTATAATTATATTTCAAATTATATCTCCTTTATTCACTATGAGCCAACAAACCGTCTTATTTTTATCTCACAGAAATGTAACGCTTTTCTTATCATCGCGGAAAACTTAAAATATAGTAAAATCATTAACAAAATAATGCATGGTGTATCATACAGTAACCATTTTTCCATATTTAACTTAGAAAATAAGTTTTCCGATTAATATTCGTTAGAATTTATGGCATGGAAAATGGCACATTTTTAGCACGAGAAAATTCAGTGCTCTAGATAAATACTACCCGCGTGGAAGTCCATCAAAGTTAATGACGTGTACTTTCGAGCTTAGCGCATGGACAACTATCTTTTCTTTAGCGATGTAACCGCTATGTAAGAATTACTACAAATAACTACTTCATTTTGGGGCAATTTATACTTCACACATTTCTCACTGTGCAAATGCTTCAATTGAAGTACTTCAATTTTATTCTTCTGAAAAATCGCCGCACTTTTTTATGGTGTGAAGTTCGTGAACAAATGTATAAACTGCAAACTGATTGTACAAACGAATTAACGAACGATGTAGCAGTCACTCGAGTTCCTACACTATCTACTACGGTGCGAATTGAGCGATTGAACTGTTAGTTTAATTGAAGCGTTCACCGGTTCATTTGAAATAACTTCTAGATCGTGAAGCGTTCACAAAACTTAGAAGTTTTTCCTATCGCCACTTCTCGTTACGTAATGCTAGCGCGGCTTATTAGCGGCAGCTACTGAAACGTACGACATTCGCGCGCAATATTTGTAATAGTTACAGCTGTTTTAAATTGCCCCGGGTCTGTCAGACCCTACCAGGAATGCGGAGGGTTAGTTAAAAAATATTCCTTTCTTGTAGGTCTGTTATCAAGTTATCATACTTACATGATACATAGATTAGATGTTGAATGATTGTTTATTATAAAGATAAGCAGTTCTAGCGATAGGCCACATTTGTAATACTGTAGAAGTGCTCGGACAGAATAATCCCTACAAATGGATCCAAAATCTGAAAAGCCCGTAGTTCTCGTGAGTGGTTTTGGTCCGTTTGGTGAACACAAAATAAATGCTAGCTGGTCCAGTGTTCAAGAACTTTTAAAACACGATTTGGAAAACAAACTTAACATCAAGATAGTACCAGTCGAGATCCCCGTTGTTTACGATACAGTTGACAAGCTGGTTCCAAGTCTGTGGAAAACACATACACCCAAGGTAATGCCCTTTTTACAATAATTCTACCACAAATTCTTGATAAATTAGATATTATATATCAACTAGTTTATTATTGATACACACGTCAAAAGGGACATGGTAAGTAACTTGCGAATTAGCGTAGTCTGAATAAAATGTCAAACTTTTTTCGTGTGAGCGAAAATTACCAGTATTGTTTTTGCAGACATTAGCGCCCCGCGCGGTGATCTAACGAATCGTGTACAGAAGACGACTTAGCCTATTAATACTATTAGATGAAACACCTACATTGAAATGCTTATTTTTCCAGCTAGTTATTCATGTCGGTGTATCGGCCCAAGCCCAGATGTTAACATTAGAGGTTTGCGCTAGTGGACATGACTACAAGCGGCTTGATTGTGATGGGAAATGTCCACCGAATTCCATAAGTTTTTCTTGCGAAAAAGAAAAAGTTCAATGTGGGTTAGACGTCCCACATATTGTGGAAGAATACAATAAACTTGACAACCCCATTCAAGCTGTCGGGTCAGCTAATGCAGGAAGGTAATTTTTTGAACTTATTATTTGTATGTAACTGGAACTGGTTCCTCACCTCTCACCACTGACTTCTGATGAAAAAGAACCGGAACCGGGTTTACCTCCTCCGTTTCTACATACACTCATACATTACATTACGAGAAAAAACTTTATATTTATACTTCCTTGGGGAGGGGGGTTTGTCTAAGAAATTCACAAATTTTGAAACCAGTTACAAAAATAGCATTTTCAATAAAAAATCTAAATTAATGGAATCACTGGCAGCCAACGTGATACATTAAAAAATAGTACATAATTTATAAGTATCGCTGCGAATTTTGAGTCAAACACAGTACTCACACAGGTGCATTTATTGCATACATCTAATGCTAAAGTTATAAGTTATTACTTTTATCATTTTCATAATCTGCCTCACTAGGCAAGCCTGTGTTGAGGCAGTAATTGAATAATAAAGGCTGATTCACACCAACGTCCGGTTCCGCTCAGTGCCGATATTGTTCCGCAAGAGAGCTTATTGATATGGTATGAATATCAATCAAGGAGTATGTGCCAAGACAAAGTTGTATGGCGGTATATCCTTCTGCCCACCCTTGTGATATTTAACTACTTAGTTAGTAAAATAATTATTTTGAATTGTAAAAATACTAACATCGCAGATTTTTTTTTATCAAAAACCATTTTTTATCACTAAATAATATTTTTATTACTTATTAATTGTTAAAAATATCATTTAGTGATAAAAAATGGTTTAAAAAAAAAATCTGCGTTGTAAGTATGTTTACACTTCAAAATAATTATTTGACTAAATAAGTAGTCAAATATCACAAGGGTGGGCAGAAAGATATACTGCCACACAAATTTGTCTTGGCACATACTCCTTGATTGATATTCATACCATATCAATAAGTTCTCTTGCGGAACAATATCGGCACTGAGCGGAACCGGACGTTGGTGTGAATCAGCCTTAAGTAAGTGAATACCGCACCAAAGTCCCAACTGCTCACAACCGCCTGGAGCCAGCGGGACTAAAGCACTCCCCACTTGGGGTATGTTTGTGAGGCCGTTGGATGGTAAAAAAAAAAAAAAGTTTTTTTATAAAAATATTGTATTTTATGAAATATGTTTTTCTTTAAGGTTCTTATGTGAATATACGTACTACACTTCCTTATGTATTGATCCCTCGAGGACGCTGTTTGTCCATGTTCCCGACCTCACCGGAGAAGTGACTGCTCATCGCATTGCTCTTGGATTGGGAAGCATCATAGAGCTATGTTTGCAGCAACTAAGTTAATGTTAACAGTAAAAACACACATTCTTTTAAGGACCTCTGAAATTATTTTCCAATATTATATATTGGATTATTAAAGAATTTTGTAATGTTATTATGATGAATAAAGACGATATGTATCATATTTCCAAAACTTGACCATAATTATTTCCATGTGTCAATAATCTAGGTAAGACAGCCCGCCATTCAGAATGCAGCGAAACTGCATGCAGAAAATGGCGAAGCTTGTAGTTTTACCAAAAAGTTACCAAGTTTTCCAAAAAACATTTCATTTGTTCATAATTCAATGTTGTTACTTGTCTGTCATCTTTTTATGGGTTTATATAGTGATAAGGGGTTATTTGATATTATATTAATATTTTTTAGTGTCTGCTCGTTCCCAAATGCAACTTTGGTACGTTACTTTCACAATCATTTTGTAATTTCTTTTTTTGTTATTTTCTAATGTAATATCATTGCATTGAATAGAAAATACCGAAAATAAAGAACCGAGACACTGTTTGGACAGTGGACTTGTTTTTTGTAGACTTAATGGAATATTACATGAAAGAAAAGGTGACCATTTACTGTAAACACCTGAAATGTATAAAAGAGCGAAACAGAAAATAACAGCTTCTCATTTATTGGAATTTTATTAATATTATTCTTTCTATACCGTTCATATTCATCATATTGAATTCGTACAACATCGCTTCTTACGCGGTATTGCATGGAGATTAGGGCGAGAAAGAGGCCATTATTCTTATGATGAAATTGAACAATTATTGAAAATGTCTTCATTAGAAAAGCGCAGGAAAGACTTTGATTTAATTTTTATTTATAAAATTATTAATTGTTTTATTGATTCACCTTCTCTGTTGCAACTTATCCAGTTCAACATTCCTTGCCGTAGACTCAGAAACATTGAATTGCTGTTTCTCAATCATTACAATACTAATTATGGGTATAATTCTCCAATGTCCAGAATGTCAAGACTTGTTAACTCAAGCCATGGTCTTGAAATTTTTGGTAGCAGTCTAAATGATTTTTGTCATTCTTTACGACTCTACCAAAACTTTGACTAGACCATGGCTTGAATGTTCTCTCTCATGTTTATTTTGCCTTATTTTTGTTATCGCTTCATTTATTTTTATGTATATGCTATTCCTTCTCTGTTGCTCTTTTTTCCATTTCGTGTTTTATATGTATTTTTTGTAATTGAACTTTAGTCCGTTAATTTATAAATACATACATATTAATTTACTAATGATGTTTTGTTTATTTATTCTATTTGTTGGATACATGCAGCAGTTGCTATTCAATTCTAATTGTGAGGTTTTATCTCAGATTTACGACAGTAGCTGTATGTCTTACAGTCGTCAAAAACCTATTTACGTAATATTTTATATAGCATTTGTGTCTCCGTACTAGGTTTACTTAATTTGGTATTCTAATGATTTTCTGCTCACCCCTTTCTTCCTTCCGCATACAGATAAATGGACACCTAAATGGGTTTTGAAGCATCTGGCATTTAAGAAATTGTTTTCTATTTGTCAGCTGAACGTAAAATGGTTTTGGAAACGATTTAATCGTAGTTTATTGTATTTATAAAAATATATTCATCATATTATTTATTAAACTTAAGCCGAATTTTGTGTGGGAGTGGTGCTTACAGTACTTAAAAAACAACAATATTTATAAAACAATGGTAATTTCGGTTTTTATCAAATTAAAATTAATTACAAGTATAGATATGAACACAATCTGTGTAGCATTAAACTACATCACATGGGTGCCTTCGTTAATCTGAGTTACGTACCTGAAATTTCAATTTTAATATAAACTAGCATAAACCCGTGAAAATTGCGGGATATTACAAATGGCGTGCTATAATCGTTGGGGTTTAAGTTGAGAATTGGTATAAAAACGCGTTCTCCATTTATTTTACATTTTTTAATTTAAAATGTTTATTTTAAATAGGATAATTAGTTTTTTTACACAATTAAAATTAAATTAAATCAAAATTAAATTAAAATCCAAATCAAAATATATATATATTTTTTTTAAAACAAATTAAAGTTAAAATACATTTTTTTTTTAATCTAAATTTTATAATTAAATTAATAAAAAAACGGTGCACTCCAAGTTAACCAAATATTATTATTATTATTAAGGTATAGCAACCACGAAAGCTTTGCTTGTCACAGAAAATTTCTTCTTCGTCAGTATAAATCCCAGTTCCAAAGGCATGTTGTGTTTAAATTGTTTTATCCTTCCCTATCAACTTTATCGTCAAACATTGTTTTGGTTGAATACTTTAAAAAAAAGGAGAATACTGCACAAGAGTCCTAACTGTTCGGATGGCATCCCCGATTGGGGCATATTGTGAAATTGGAGGTAGGGAAAGAGGGGAGGTGCCTAGCTATTCAGATCTGGTCATCAAATATGGCTAAACTCTTTTCAAGCAATGTTTCGATTCTGAATGGTAGTCTTTCTCCAGGGCGATACTTATATTTCAAAATGTAAGTATGAAAATTCACATTCAGTTATCCAATTGAGGAATCAAATTCTTTAAAAGGGCAGTTTGAGGCATTTGAACTTTTTTTCAAAATTGAAAGTTTCAGGAACTCGATAGGAAAAAAGTATACTGGTGCGGTGGGTTAAATAAAATATGTACTGTAATAGAAATTGGGGTAAGTAGTTTCCTCAATACTTGAATACGTTCCAATTTTGGGAAGTACCACTTTTGACAGTGATGTCCTTGCGAAACATCACCGAGAAATAGCATTTGTCTTGCTTACACCCACTTTTTGTTTTCAGCAAAAAGTGGACAGTAGACTTTTATAGCCTGGAAAAAGGCACCATGACCAAACTTAAAAACACACAGCGATGGATCGGCAGTGTTAAATTACAAGTATTTTTTTCTTCAATGTTGTATTTATTGTATTATTTATCAAAGAGGTACTTCTGACGGGAATTCTCATTGTTAGATTATTTTTTATTTGGAACACAAACAAAAAAGGATAGACATGAACTAAAGGAAATTTTTCGTTCCATTTCAGATGGCTGGTTGACTCGTCAAAATAATGACCGCCAGTATTATTTTGACTTGGGGCTAGTGTATTTGTAGAGAATAACAGGTAATTGACATATCTTAACATGTAAAAACGAAAAATAAAATAAAATTAACCACCATTGCGTCACATACCATACTTGAATGTTATTTAACGTTTGTATTACAAGTGATGCGGTAATAACACAATTAACTGTGATTAGTAAAATATGAAGGGTCAATACTTTTACCACCCTAATGTGCAAAAACACTATTAAATGTATGCTTTCACCAAGCTGAAAATGATGATTATTTATTTGTCATAGATAACATTTTGAGACCTTAAAGTCCTTCCAGGTGTTATGACACTAGTAATTAGCTTAATTTTATAAGATACAATAGAAGTACCTACCTATAGTTAAATAATAAAAATTATAGCAAATATTAATAAAATGGCAACACTCACAAATGATGTTGATTTCCCTCCTAATATTGAATGTCAAATAACTCTGTCTGAACATTCCATTTTTAAGTATGCCTTCTCATTCTTTTTTTTTGTTATTCATTTTCTGAATTTTATTAATGGCTGTTAATCATTCAGACATTTGTGTATTCGAAAAATAGTTTTGTTTGGGAAAATAATGGATGCAGTTACAAGGACTGAGTTCAATCATTTCAACGAGAATGATATGTTGATAACAAATGATATTCTAAGAGAACAAAAGGTAGTGTAAAAAGAACTAATTTTGAACAATTGCATTTCACTGTTTTAACTGGCACTCTTATTTAATTTATAAGTAAAAGGAATTCTTTAAAGTGAAATTTATTAAATTACATTTGTTTTAAAACAATTGCAGTTGAATAAACTAAAATGACAACTTTACATTTATTCATGGCCATTAAGAACTATGTATTAGATCGATATGTTCATAATACTCTGTAAAAATCAAAATATTGTTCAAATGATCTCTTACAAACATCTATTATACCATTAACAAAGTGTTGTCCACAATTCAAATGATATTGTTTATAAGAAATTGCTTTTTTTATTTCTCGAATAGAAGATTTGATCTTGGTTCTTAGATTGGAGATATTTTCATTAAGAAATGCTAATACGGAAGGCGCTAGGAATTATACTAGAATGTTAATAGCATTGTGATGAAAAGAAAATTCTCAAGTGATTAATAATAATATGTGATAAATTTGAAAGCTTAAAATGCTTTGTCAATTCTCTTTTAGAATTTAGATTTTCATCCGACGCCCAATGCCAAAGTTGACAAATCTGACCCACGTTCCAATCAACATTTTGTCAAGTTTGTCAAGCATCGTGGTATCACTGTTAAACTGTGGGAATGCAGCATCTGTAAGTCATATGTGATTTATGTATTTAATTTTTCTTATTAAACATTTCATATAGATATTATACAACTAAGTAAATTGATTTTCAAACTTTTAAGTAAGCAACATGCTCAGCATCAAGCTAAAAGTTCTCATTGAACCATGCATCCGTCTATCTTTCATAAGGGATGACAAAGAGTTAGACTTGATCATATTGGAATGTTGAAAAGTTATTCTTTAGTATTTCATAACATGGATATTTTATTGAATTTTTATTGTTTTAATTTCAAACACTACTTGAATACTATTTATTGCAGTCAGTTTTTTTACTATTTATACTGTAGGTTTTAGGTGTATTCAAAGTATTATTTCAAATTATCAGAGCGTCAGAGTGTTAAGAAAAACACATTTTTACTGCATGAAACATAAATATGTATTTATGAGATTTCAAAGCATTTTTTATTAGTATGATAACTTTAAAATTTGCATGGAGAAGTACTGTGATACAAAAACTTTACCTTCAATATCACATAGTTAGAACCAAGCATTTATAACAAATACTTTTTTTTCCCTTTTAACTTTGTGTATTTCACTATTAAATCATTTAACTTTGATTCCTTGGAAGTCAATTAGTAACTTGTAAGTCATTACCTACCAATGAGAGTTCTATTGTAACCTCTCTTCATATTACATATACCATTTAAGGGAAGAATAGGTTACAAGCGAGCAAGGAAGGAATTAGCGGAATGTCTTTATGCTCCACTATTGAAATAATGCTACAAAATGTATTCCGCAGGTGGGCGAGAATTCCAACACCAGTACATGCTGAGGCGCCATCTGCCGGGCCACACTGACGAGCGCAACTACCACTGCCTGGTCTGCGGCAAGTCCTTCCGCCAACTGTCTACTCTCAGCCAGCACCGCACCATTCACTCGCTGGCCAGGCCCCACACCTGCATTGTACAATATCATTTGATCTATTTACTTTTTTAGTACACAGTGTTTGCATATACATAAATTATATTGCAATACTTTTTTATTTCTTATGGATTACCACCGCACGAGAAAGTCCCAACTTGCCCAGAGCCAGTGGGACTATGTCATCCCCCTTATTTTCAAAGAACATTCAGAGGAAGAGGAAGGTTGGGAAGTATTCAGCTATTCAGAGGTGTTCACTAAACACAAATAAAACCATTACTTGCAACATTTCCATTCTGAATAATGGTCTCTCACCAGGACGATACTAAGAGTATCTTTCGCTTTGGATCAATACGCGGGTGTTCTCACAAAAGTTATCTGAATGCAAGCTCAAATGCAGAATGCAGTTCAAAAATTGTGTTTACCACAGATTTTTATTATGTCAACTTACTCAAAACTGCAATAAGTAAACTTGAACTGGCCCCTCCTTTATAGCAGTGATACACAATATTTTTAGCAGAAGGGCCAGGCCGCATATATTTATTTACCTATTTTTCAAATGTTTGCATAGAATATAAGTATGGGGTGGCTCACTAGCCACCACTAAATAAATAAATAAGTTTTGGAGATTTCTCCCTGGAACCATCAATTTATCCATTCACTTGGTAAGAAATCTATAAATACCCACTACCACCATTTGGGAATTTAGATTTAACAAAAAATCTTTTCAAAATTCAGTTTCATTCAAATGTCACGTCAAGCAATGGCCCATGGGCCACACAAGCCCCACGGCTTGTGGGGCGCAGGTTGTGCATCACTGTTTTATAGCTACCAGACCCATTAATCTTTTCACTGTATTGCCAATTGATGAGCATGTAATAGCTTAAATTGCATAAAGATATGTGCATGCAACTGATTATTGACGCATAATATTATGCGTTTATGAACAGTATATTTGTTAATACAGGACCAAAATGTTATGAGTTTGTGGGTTTTTTCAATAAAGATATTACATTTATGTTGGCTGAAAGTGCTGAGCTTGAATATAATTTTATCTGTTTATAAATATCATGGCTTCCTTAAAATAATTATCAAATTAATAATTAATTACAGATCTGCGGCAAGAACTTTAATCGCATATCCACTCTGATATCTCACCGCAAGACTCATTTGGATGAAAAACCATTTAAATGTCACATCTGTTTCAAAGGTTTCCACCAGAAAGGTAAGAAAAGAGATAATTAGTTTTAGGAAAAATTGAAGATATTAAATAAATATCAGAAGTAAGTTATCAACACAAGCAAAGTACCAAGTTTTAAATATTTACAAAAATTTTAAAAGCCTGTCTGTGTAACACAATCACACATACAACATGACATGCTTAATTTTGCAGTCAATGACATCACTGCTGTATATTTTTTATTAATACAAATATACATATATAATTATATAAATCGTTTTTTCATTGGTAAGTTTCTTTTTAATCGCCTGCAAAGCTAACTGTATTAAGCTGTACATCCAAATCATAATATGTAAAATTGCTGTACAAAATTCATAATTCATATATTGTCAAAAAAATATAAATTGAAAATCAAGTAAGCATCCACCTTGTTTTGGATGGTTACATTATGACCTTTTAATAGTCAAGTGGAAAAATGCGTCGGGTTCCTACCCAGGCATCGCAGGATTAATCTTCTGCTAGCTTAGTCCGCCGCGAGCAACACTTTCAGTTAATAATGATGGAAGTAGGAGAAATTAAAATACTGTCAGCTTATTAACCTGAGAATATTTGTATTTCTTTTAAAATACTAAAATAAGTATTGGGTTCTTCAGGTTCTTGTATTTCCTAAATTTAGTCATAATTTTCGGTGATCAAAACCTTTCACAAAATGATTTTGAACAATTACAAACCATTTAATGATAATAATATAACCAAAATATAATGTTTTATTCTATGAAGGAAACCTCCGCAACCACCTGTTTAGCCATACCAATGAGAGGCCATACCGTTGCAGCTTGTGCAATAAGGGATTCAATCAGCAATCCAACCTCACGTGCCACATGAAGAAGGTCTGTTCCAAACCACCTCATAAGATTTCCACAGTCATATATTTAGCCCATGCAATAAGGAATTCAATCAGCAATACAACCTCACATCTCACATGTCATATGAAAATCTGTTCCAAACCACATATAATTTTTTTAATGCTTTTGAGTAGATAACTATTGAATTTCAAAAAATAATTTAAAAAACATAATGCAAAAATGTTATTGTCAATACCCATACGTTTTTTGTTAAATATCAATTTTACTTCTAAAATAAATTTCATGGGTAAAAAGCATTTTGTGGCTCTTAGGTGTTATTACTTTATCTATAAAAAAAGAGTAGAGGACTGTAAAAAGATAATTGCAGAATCAGTTTATTAAAAAACACTAATGGAGAACAAAACAAAAAGGCGCCGGATCTCCACTATCTACGAAACGAACATAACCTCTAAGTGTTATGAGGTAGTAAACACAAAATAACACAGATGTCACTGTCTCAATGCATCAAATTTAAATATGTTTATTTATCTCAACAGTGACATCGTATTACATATACCAATGACCTCCCAGTCAACATTGTTTTTCTATTTCAGTATTTTTTTTAGTCTATCTTTTTTAGAAGGTATTTTAACACGATGCATCTACAACCATTTCTATAGGTCCATCCTGGCAAAGAAAAGGTCGTGATAAAATCTGAATTTCCCCTTGGATTAATTGAGCCGATTGTCCCTTATACTCCTGCAGTACAATCGCCATTCTCAATGGATATGAACAAGTTAGTTTTATCTTTGTTAAGCTATTTTTAATTGTAGTCCCTTAAATATAATGAAGTATGATACTGTGTAATAAATATAAATGTATGTATTTAATCTTGGGATATTGCCACAGTTTTACAAAATTATTTCATGATGTCTCTCTCAAATCTCATTCAAATCTTAATCTAATAGGTCTCTAGTTATTGTCACTTTTATTTTCCATGTGAATAAACAGTGGAATCATGGTGGACCCTATTAAAACTCTCGAAATGGAAAAAATTCTGCAGCTTCACCAAGTTCCCTTTGCCTTGTTGAAACACAATGGCAGTCAACCGGTTCTTGTGAAAATATTTACCTCCACAATACCCGAGGGAAAACATGTGAGTATACTCGTATTGGTATCACAGTAAATTTCGAGTCGAACACAGGTGCATTGCTTGCATACAGCATGTTTCAAACTTGTTCTTGAAAAAAAACTTTCCCTTTCACTTTTATTCAAACTAATGAATAAAAATAAAACACTGTAAAAACTTTTCGAATATTCAAAGTACAAATACAATATATACCTTTTCCACTAATAACAATAGGTAGGTGTAAGCAAGATAAAAATCCGTTTCTCGGTGACTTTTTTCAAGGACATAACTGTCAGTAGTGTATACATATGCACCAATACACACAATCCTAAGTAAGTTTTGTTTACATCAACTCTATTTGCGCGATCTATGACAACAAACATTGTAGAATTATAATTTTTAATAAATGTAAATTTAATTATTATAATTACAGATGCTGGTGCCAGTGACTGCTCAGGATTTAATTAATGGTGGAAAACTAATCTCCGGACAAAGCCAAGATGGTGCAAATGATTTCACGGTTGGGGGGCTGGTACAAGTTTGAGCTTTAGAATTCTTTAACAATAGCCATATGTCTTTATTACACAAGTGTTTACAATTCAAACTGATGAATGTGTACATATTTATTATTGTGTGCAGGAGCATCTGAATGCCGGTGGCGCACAATTTCGACATCTTCAGGTGCCACTAGCCGCCTTCCTGGACTCTTATATTTCCCCCAATGGCCATCACAACATTACCGTCCACCCACCAACCTCCTACGTGGACGTCAAAGGTACTTAATGTCTTAAAGTTAACTATTTACCTACTCAGTATTAATTACCCTAGTAGTTTAATATATTTATTACCCTACCGTGTGTATCCATTCTATGCCCAAAAGTTTAGTGTGATGTATGTAAAGTCTAATCGCGGTTATTCCTGCAGGTACTAAGTAGCGATATTCAAGTTAAAATGATACAATATTTGTACCAAGTAGCAATATCTGAGTTAAAACAAATCATTATTTTTTATGATACTTCTTTAGCTCGACTTGAAGCCAACTCACAAATTCAAACGATTCATTTATGAAACACTTTTTGTTTTTGGAAAAATATTCAATATTGACAATCAAACAACAAATTGTGTGCCTTTTTCTGCAGGGATAGAGACAGTAATTTGTTTCTCTCTGTGTTTTCATATTAGATGTATATAAACCATCAAATTAATGTCAAAATATATATTGTATAACTTGAAACCACTAGCATCCTCAGATAAATCCTCAAGACAAATTGTCTTCTGGGTGTTAATTTGAAACTCTAGTTTGTATTATGTAATTTGCAAATTCATTATTTTGTGTTTTCTAATAGAACAATGATAAAGTGGTTCATTGGATTTTTTATGTGAAACGGTTTTCAATAATATGAAATGCTAATCTTATGATGTTGCTCGTTTAAATGGTTTTATTTTTATTATTTTTTTTTATTATTTAGGCTCACTAGCAGACTGCATCAAAGTTGAAGAGACTAACATGCTGGAACAATATTGTTCATTTAACAATATGCCCCAGAATCATGTTCCAGGTTGGTATTATTTTGGTCAAACATATTTATATATAATGTACTTCTCACAATAAATTAATTTGACGAAAAATCAACTGATTGTGGATCTAAAACAGTGATGCACAACCCGCGGCCCGCAAGCCTATTTCGTGCGGTCCATTTAGTTCAGCCCACTTGGCATCTATAAAGATTTTTTTTTAATCCTTATACAATAAGTGGTGGTGGTAGTGCTTATTTTTAGACTTCTTCTCAAACTTATGAATAAATAGATGGTTTCAGGGAGTGTACTCTATGCGGTCTGCGAAAGTTTACAAAAAATGGTAATGCGGCCCTTTAGCTAAACAAACTGTGCATCACTGATCTAAAAGAATCTAGTGTCGTGATTTTTAACTATTATTATATTGTTGGTGGTTTGAGTACTGCACACACCACAACCTCGCTGGAAATGAAAATTTATAAATATAAACGATAGTATTAAATATAAATAATGTAACATATTATGTGTGTACATAATATGTTACATTATTTATCAATAACTTAAAATATTTGTATTTTTTATACCCTTTCAATTATTTCATCAGTTTTTTTTCTCTCATTCAGAATATATTGTGGGGGACACTGAAAATCTAAGTAATTTACACAACCTACGAGTGAATAAAACTCATCCCTTGAACAGACTGGAAAATTTAGTGCATCCTACAGCAAGAATCCCTTCAAAAGATCCAGTTTTGAATGATGTTCAACAAACAGGTATTTTTATTCAACTATAAAAGTATTTCTTATGAAATCATGTTAAATGTTTCTCCTTACCACAATTTCCTTGGCGCCATAGTGAACATGCCAGCCTTTGTCAATCTTTTAAGATATGCTCTCCACCAAAATCAAAATTCATAAATTACTGTACCACACAACTACATACTGACATATTTATTAAATAATTATGTACCAATTAATTCAGTCTTGCCTAAAACTGGAAAAATTACAACATAATAAAATATATACATTTCCTAATTTTCCAAGGATATATTAAAAGGCTTAGGAAAAATAATTCAATTTTTTTATCAATACGTATTTTTTCATTCAAATTCAGTTTTACAAAAAAAAAATATAACACCCGCTTCAAGGTAGCTATGTCCGAGCCTTTGTTGTCAGTGATACTGAAAAATCTTCCACTGTGGATTCGAAATCATTTAGTTTTATAGATTCTGTATAAATGTATCAACTGTGTTGATCAAACACATTATTCCTCAAAAACTAAATTTTAGATGGGATTTATCACTTTACACATTGTGGCACATTCAGAAAAATACGGTTTTTGTATTTAAAAAAAATGACACATACTTGAGTCGTCGGGTCATGTCAAGAGTGAGAATAACAGAAGAGTACGTATGAGACATGGCGACTCATCCTCTCTGTCTGCCCCTGCGGGAAAACAATGTGATGGTTAGTCAGAAAAATACATATGCTAAAATAATGTCCAAAAGTTTAAAAGAATGCACAAATACTTACGGTTAATTATTTAATAATTTAAACAATCATAGAGAGAGCGTATTTGCTAAAAATGTGTCATTTTTTGTAACTTTGATCAAAACACAACCGATATGTGGGTACTTACATATAGTTATAAAAAAATGACTGCATCGATGGATTATTGAAAACAGGAGAAGGAAGTGGTCTGATGAGGGCGGAAGTGCAGTTCGGGTCCCCGCAGTACCTCTTGGACCCTCAGGGGCCCCCGTCCTATGCCACTGACTACGACTGCAGAGGCCTGGAGCTTTTTGAACCTCTGGATTATATCGAAACAGGTAACAATAACCAATTTCTGTAGATTTTTTTTTTTAATTCTAAATTCTTTGCTATTTGCCATATTAAGAATTTACTTGATATGAGCTACTTAAATATTTATTCTTTTAATGGATTTTGAAATGGTTAAAAAAAACCATTACTCGTGGATTAATTTAGTTTTATCTCCATAATGTTGATGATTATCAGAAAGATTGTTATTGTTTCCCAGGTAAAATGAAGCATGAGATGACTTCCATTCCTTCGGGAGATGGTACTTGGTGAAAGACTAATATCCTGCTTGTTTATTTACTAACCTATCGTTTTCTGCCTTTCTTCTTCTAAGCACTACCTTCGTCTATTGCATCATTATAATCATGTCCAACTGATGAAAATATTTTATTACCTCTAAGTACCTATTATGTTGTACTACCTTTAATGAATTATTTTGTTTGTTTGATTTATTATTATTTTATTTTGCATCGACCTAACTAATTATTTTTGTTTAAAAATATGTTTTCTGTAATGAATTGATTATGTTTATCTGCATGAAATAAAATTTCTTTCATTCAAATATTGATATTACTGTAGTTTGTTTAGCAATTCCTTAACTACTCAAAGCACATTGATATATTATTGAGGAGCTTCTTGGCAGATGGGTAAGAGCTATAACTCTGCGCAATGCTCTTTGCATCGTCATGATGATAGACCACCATTCAGAACCGAAATGTGGGGGTACTATGGTACCACTGCTGAAAAGTTTGCCCAGGAGCAGGATGGGGTAGGCCCGAATAGCTCAGGAAAGAGAAACTACCAGGCTAGTGGCAGGTTCTGAGTTCAAGACCCGGATCCAACATTTTTTTACGAGAGAATTTCAAATTAAAATCACAATTTAAACTCAAATAAAAACTGCGTTGCATTCACCCCTTGCATTATTAAAATGGGTTCTTAAACTTCCTCGACCCGCTATTGTTACGAAATATTGGCGCTCTACCAAAAATTATGAGGCAAAATACCGTTTTAATAGTTGGGCCGCGCAATCTCACGAAAATCTTAATGAGATATCGGATAAATATGGCGCCTTCACCGCTGTATTTATAGCCCGATTTAAGTGAATTATTTTAAATAAACCTCGAAGATCGACATGGCGGAATCTAGAGCACGGTATATTGGTCGCTTCGCACTATGGAGCTCGCCATACGCACGCCTAACATTATACATCGGGAACATGCGCACCTAGCAGCTAGCAGCATCTTCCTGGTGCAGATAGGGCAGGCTAAATTAAAATAATTGCGGAAAACAGCCCTTACAAAGTTGGTCAAAGTCTCTCGCTACATATTAAAACCCTTCATCCCTTCCCTCCAAACACTTCATTCATTCGTTAGCTCCTCTTCTGTCGTCTGTAAAGTCAAGGCTTGTAAAAGTGTACAGTTGCTCAGAAACTTTCAGTAGGTAGGTACTTAACTAGAAATGTTTACATTTTCGCCATTTAAAAAAAAATGGTTCAAGATTGGCATTTCAGAAAAAATAATCCCCTCTATTTTTTTGCATTCACTTACTCCTAAAAGGGAACTATAAAAACACCTACCGGCAACTTTTTCGTAAGTCCGATCCCACACGATCAATCAAATTTTCTATAATTTTAGTATTGGGAATACTCATCGACCAAGTATCAATATTATTTCGTGCTTGGATTGACAGAATTATTGATTAATTCCCGGAAATTCTAAATGAAACAACTTAATTTCCTTTGTGAGTAAGTACGTACGAGTGTGGACTTTTCAAATTTGGAACTGGTGTCGATTGACATTATCATATTTAAAAAGGAAACTTTTCAAATCCCTACTTACCTAATAAAGAACCTTCCTTTAATCTATTTTAGCAGAGATTATTCTACTAACTAATATGAACTAATATTTATATATGAGGGGCTTAGAAGCAAAGGCAGCAATCTCCAAAAACGGTTCTGTAGCATTGTCAACTTTTGAATGATTATTATTAAGAAATGGAAAAAGAAGTGTACGAAAATGTTAGTGCACATTAAACTAGGAACAATTTGAAACAATTACTCTAAATTTATCAACATATTCACAAAAGAAAAGTGCATTGAACGTTAAATCAACTTTACAAGAAATAATTTAAAATGAAGGAGATTGCTGCCTTTGCTTCTAAGCCCCTCATATTATTTTTATTTGTGTTAAATGGAGCCCGTATACTTTTGCTGAAGAGATTCCTCTTTGGAAAACTGTACGTCAAAAAACTGTTTTTTTAGTAGTGAATCTTTTTTTACCATTACTTCGCAGTTGAACTGTTTAGTTGATATTACGCGAAAACTAAATTAATTAAACAAAAAACATATCTATTTTATTAAACTTAATAAGATCGAAAATCATGATGTATTTTCCCATTCTGTATGTGAATACCGTGCACGAGTCTCAGTTGCTTCCAACTGCCCGGACCGATTAGAACTATGGCATCCTCAATTGGGGTATGTTGTGAGGCTGAAGAGAGTGTGGAAGGGAAGAAGGTTGGGAAATATCTGGCTATTCGGGTCTAGTAATGGTGGTCTTTCACCAGGGAGTTACTGAGAGTTCTACAACTCTGGAAACTGCCTGAGGTACAAAGTGAAAAATAGATGGTCGGCCCAATTACTGATTCCGTTGTAAATTAATTTAACATCAGTACCTACTGACTATCTGGATGATTGGCACTTTGACTCCTTTTACAAAAGAGTAAAGTCTGCAACGATCGCCTACAAAATTCTCAACACATTCTTACCGTATGTGTGTAAAGAAAAATACGAAGTAGTTGGCGCGGGTCCAAGTCCCGCGGGCCAAATTTAGCAACGGAGCCGTAGACACGCGGAACTCTAGCTGACTGCGGCCAGGGGTGGCCAAACAACCAACTTCAGGAAAAGACCTTTTGGGTTATATCGCGCCCTAAATGTATACAAATATCAATTTAAACAAACGTCTCCGTTGTACGAATAGAACAGCAATACAAATACTGTTGTGTGAAATGAAGCAACGCAGAAAAGGCCACAAGATTTAGGAGACAGAGCTGCACACAAAACAGCAATTAACTTTTTTTAAGTATCCAAATTTCCTACAATTCTATGCGCCATTTGGTGCAGGGCAAATTGTTGATGCTCATTCAATTAAAAATGTTTCGCACATATATTATGTTCACCTTATTTCTGATTTTTATTTTGTGTTCAATACCCATATCAGACAAGTGATTTAGTGACCATCCGGAGGTTAGGTTAGGTTGTTTATTGTACCAATAATATTTATGTGTGGTTTTAATTTTTTTACGGGGGGGGGGTTATCTAGGGGGAAGTTTTACAACTAAATTATTTATCTGAAAAATACATCTATAACTCAAATTGAAGTAGTGGCCCTGCGCATTAAACGACATACAGTTTTATCCAATGTTTTATTTTGTGTATTATCACCCTCTTAAGCTCTCTTTAGAGATAAAAAATATATATATATATATTTATATTTATAAATATATACATAGCCTGTTCAAAAGAAAAGGTGAATTTTGAATTTTCGCGGGCTGTGTACATTAGATTATCGATTTTTTTTGTTATGTTGGTACACATATGTTTATCATATGTTAGCATTAATAGCCATTTTCGATTAGTGGTTTGTTTTTGACAACTGGAAAGGTTAGTCACGTTTCTGTGTGTTCTTCGATTTTTTACTTTTGAAAAAAATGGATCAAAAAATAAAATAGACCAACCTTTCCAGTTGTCAAAAACAAACCACTAATCCAAAATGGTTGATAATGCTAACATATGATAAACATATGTGTACCAACATAACAAAAAAAAACGATAATCGAATCTACACGGCCCGCGAAAATTCTAAATTCACCTTTTCTTTTGAACAGGCATATGCATTTTGAACAAGAATTCCCTTCCTAGATTATTTTCAGAATAATGAATTTTGAGTAAGCAAGCTAATAATATTTATTATATTATGTTTTACAATGTTTCAAGAAATTTTTGGTTTCGTTCCAGTACTGGCGTCAAAAATGTGACCAACGTAAATTACTACGTGACCTTGGAAAATGCTTGTGCTTTATATAATACTAAACATCCGTACGGTATGCATATATATACGATACTATTTCGGACGTCGATACTTTTCTTACGGAAAACATCATTGTGTGTGTGCTTTTAAATATGTACGGGTCTGAGGTGTGAAATATTACCAACACACGTCACTATACATATTACGCATACCTGCCTGCTTTAATCATATTCGAAATATTTCACCAAGTATCGGTTGAAAGCTGCAAATGTTTTTTAATAGTTTTTTATTGTTAAATAAACAAGAACAATGTAATAATTAAATACCAGCAGAACTTCAAATATCACATTTGATTTAAATATTAATAACAATAAGTTATGATGGAGATAATACAAGCTAAACTAGTTTAATAAAAATGAAATAATAACTTTGTAAAAGACAACTTTTTTTTTATGATCGATCAGTTTTGCTTAGCCTAAGCATCATCAGGGTACAAAATTAAACGAAACAAAAAATGCCTCTTTCATTTCATATTACCTGTCTCTTTTCCTTTGTTATAATTTAAATGATATTCTATTGTTTTCTTCTTTTTTTTAAAAAAGAAAGACAAACTTTCCCGTGTCACGAATAACCTGTCAATATTTGAGAAACTCCTACTGCCGTCATAATAAGCGGAAGATGTTGCTTGTGCAATGATGTAGGACTTAGCTAGTAGAGGAATTGAACCCACGACGCCCGGATGGGAATCCGACGCGTTTTTCCCCTCAGTTACTAACCGATCAATTTTTATATTGTGTTCTCCCTCTGTATGTATATATAACCGCACATTTTGTATTTTTTGTTTTGTTTAATTTTATCATAAAAATTAAAATAAAATCTGTAGTCTTATACAAAGTTATTATTTCATTTTCATTAAATATGTCAAACCACAAAGTGGTTGCTTTCTACGAAAATATAATCACTAGTATTCTAAGTTTATTCTATTTTTAGCTGTTTTAGGAAGATAAGAATATTTCTCTAGTATTGAAGGCTACCTGCATGATTATAAGCAAAATACTGGTCCAGGAAAAGGAAGCATTCTGCCATTGAAATTCATAATACTTATACAGATTGACATGGATTTCTTTGCAACCGGTGGCATACTTAGGATTGTGTGTATTGGTGCATATGTATGCACTTTCGGCAGCGATGTCCTTGGGAAAAGTCACTGAGGAACCGCATTTTATCTCGCTTATGCCTACTTTTTTGGGATTAACGAAAATGGGACAACAAGTGAATGCATTTGTTTTTGTGTGTTTGAATATTAATTTTGGTTCATTTGTTCTTTTTATTCATTAGTATCGAAAGTTTTTTCTTTTATGTTTGAAGCATGCTGTATGCAAGCAATGCACCCCTGGGAGTAATGTGTTTGACGCGACATTCGCTTCGATACCTATAACTCAAATAGTTTACTAATACACAAAACAGCTTATGGTACTTTATAAAGGGATGAAATGTAATAATGGGCTGCCGGAAACCATCAAAATTATGCCAATTAATACATTTAAAATAGCCTGCAAGAAGCATTTAAAATACTTTAGTAATATCAAGTGGTATATATGCTATAATATTATTATTAAGTCAAAAATAATATAAATTGTAATTAGATACTTTATAAACTTTGATGTACAAGCAACTAAAATAAAATAAATAAAGCTAATGCGAAGTATAATAAAGGTGAAGTAAAAAAACTCTATTCGTTTTTTAGCCAAGAGTTAAATTAACTTTCTAAATATTATCACTAAGATGATAGGGAGTATGTTTACATAATATATATTATTTATATTGCACAAGTATTTAGATTCATACATATGTTTGAATATTGATGTCCGAAATTAAACACGTTGTAGCTAAATAAACCTGGTAAACTATGGATTTTCTTTACCTATTTATTGTGTTGTTTTCACTTCACTGTATTGCTGCGAGCGAAAAGTTATGAGTTTGGCCGAAATATAGTTTAATGGATTCAGTTTAACTACTCACAACTACCAACTTGTTCTGATTGCAAATAGTTCCGGGAGATCATAATCCAGATGGCGAGTTAGCTTTTCTAGCAGTCCAGCAGTCTTTAGCGGATAGTCACAATACGAGTACCTGGTCGGTTAGTGGCTTACATTAGTTGACTGGAAGCAATTAGGTAATTACTTTAATTGTGCAGACATGTTATATTTACGTAGGTTGATATAAATATGTGTGCAATAATTAATTAGTGTGTGATAAGCATTTCATTTCGTTTGTTAAGTTTTGTGTTCTCTCTCAGCCGATTTTAAGAATGATAACAATATCTTGTTTACCACAAATGATCCACCAAACCAAATAACCAGTGAAACTTTTAGGTGTCTCACTTTTTACCATAGTGGAAGTTTTCGATAGAATTTGCGATATAAGTACGAGTGACTAACGAATAGTGAGTTAGTGATTGATCGGAGAAATTTAAGAGATTTTAAGGTGGGTAGTTGATTCTTCAACCAATGTGCCTTTTTTTATATTTTAATGGTTTTTTTCAACTCAATTTGCTATCGCATTCATTTTATTTATTATTAATTCATATTTGTATCCGGAAATGACGAAGTATATTATAATTTAAAGTAACGGAGAGTGGATTAACTGGAAATCTCCTCCATTCCCCAATTGATATTTCAGGATAATGTTGATGAATGTCTGAGTAGAGGCCGCACCTCGTGGCTCCGATAACCAAGTTACTAGTACGAGTGCACCTACAGGAGAGAGTAATCATTGGAATTATCGATCAGAGGATATTGCGGAATTAAACGATATGACACCGTATTACTGATAGTTTAATAGAGTCCGGCGGACTGAAGGAGTGGGTGGGATTATTTGCGGTCTGGCCGACGGAGGCGACGCCGACAGTGCCACCGTCGGGGCGCCCGAGCAGACGCCGACAGCGACAGCGTCCAGCGCTGCTATTTGCGTGACGCCGCGGGAAAGCTTCCCTTGTTACGCGACCGACAAACGTCCGAAAGCCGAGTGTTTCCAGTCAATTTTCTAATGTTTCCTCCGAAAATAAGCAGCCAAACCTACGAATAAATTGGGTTACAACAATGAGTGTTAGTGATATTCTTAAAAATATTATGTGCTTAAATAGTTTGCATGAACGACATAAGTTTTATTATAAACGTCACTGACACCAATTTAAATTGTCGGTGCATAGGGCTTTCTCTCGAACACGTAAAACGATACTAAGTTTGATTTTCTCCCAACTGTTTGTACCTATCAAGTTTTGAATTGAATATTTTAAAAGTTTTCTTCACAGGTAGACTTAGTATAAATAATAAATTATGTTTAATTGTTGTTGAAAGCTCAGTTATTTGATAAGAAATAACTTGTTGAAGCAGAGCACCGTCCATTTCGCCCGGTTCCCGACGAAAGTCGAGCAGTGACTCAGTTGCGCTTGCATTTATTTTGAGATCGAGCGGAAGATGCTCCAAAGCGTAAATAATATCCGAATGATGTACGAGTATGTGTGTAAACCATCCTTCATCTTCTAACTAGAACCTCGCATCCCACTCCGACTGTCTACTCCAGACTGTTTACTAAACTTATGTTTCAGTTAGCCGTTGAACTATAGATTATTGTATACTTTCTCACATGAAAGATTATTGTTTATTTCATGTTGAATATTACTCCCGGTATAAAATAACATTTGCACATGGTTAACACACGTTTTACAGTGACGCCAGATTTTATTCCATTTTTTCTCGAAACGTAGAAACCCGTATCCACTGATTATTTCATATTCTTTCAGCAGAAATAAAACTGAAAACACCATAGATTTCGTGCCTACCTACTAAAAAAAATCTAAATAGTAGCACAGATCGACACACTTGACAATGCAATCGGTAGCGTCGCTATTTTAGGCATAGTGGATACAAAAATATAGAGCAGTGATAAACATGTGAAGCTGTACGAGGAAATCGGAAGCTAGTGGGAATATAACTCTTGTTTGTTGATTTTTAGCTTTATTCCCCGGCTTCGGCTGAGATTTTCATTGAAAAAAATGGCATATTTTTGACAGTTACATGGATTTCAAAACTCCATAGCTCGTGATATAAAATAACGTTGAAAGCTGAAAACTTTTGAAAGTGTTTGCAGCTTTAGTATACGGATTTTTTTTTTGTAATATTTTATATCCGATAAAACAATATGCAATTCGTTGATAAATATTTTGCTATTTATATTTCAGACGAATATTCGCTGGCCCATGCAGTTGTATCACTACAATAAAGCGCAATATAACCTAGCAGCTGCATTCCATTATAAAATCTTATAATTATGTCGGTTTTATTCGTAGTTAATCTTATAATTTCATGCTTCTTTGATGCTCTTATTGTTGTTATATTTTATTCTGAAACCAGCATTTACCACGCGTCTTTTTTTTAGCAACACAGCTGTAACTGGAAGACAATGAAATTGATTGAACGTATTAATGGGAGGATCACTAAACCTTGTGGTCGGGTATTTTTAAAACGTATTTTTATTTTTGACCACTCTGAGAACGGAAATGAAAAGATGACTTTATATTTATTTACGTTCCACGGCCAGTCGAGATCTTCACAGCCCACGATGTGAACTTTTGCGGCAAATTAAATTAAACTAAGATTAATTAAATCTAAGATAAAACACACGTATTCATATTTTGAAGGTTTAAACAATTACATATTTTTTAAGTAGGTACTATCCATAATGAGATCATTCAATTTTTTTTTAAATACGGGTGCAAGAATTTATTTTGGAGAAAACATTTAAATTCAAGTTATAGTTATATCGCCACCTGGCTGGGCAACGTTGTGAGGCGGGTTAAGGAAGGGGATGTAGAAAGGAATTTGTGTGTGCTGCCTTTGAAGAGAGCCGAATTAAATGAAGGACGAAAGACAGATGCCGGTAGCACGTTCCATATACAATCCGACTTACACAAAAACGACGGAGAAATCACACGTTTTCATGAAGTCGACATCAACTGTGTTCTGCTCGTGTCCTTCGAGTTTCACGCACGTGCACCGGCGCGTATATGTATTAATTATTAATTTTTGACGCGCTAAATATAACTATACCACGTTAGTAAGTATAGTAGTTACTATGGCCTTGTTAGACAGTTTTTTTTTATCAAAATGTTGCACGTAGTTATGTGACTCCGAGACGGGAGGTTATGGGTTATTAAAAAAATAAAGTAACAATAAAATTTTCAGCTTTACAGCCATCGCTAGAAACAAATAAAATAATTTTCAACGTTAAATGATTAATCGAGATGAAACATTATGCAACGTGATTTGGATTTGTCCAAATGCAATTATATTAAAAGATGCATGGGCAGCTTGTTAGAATTCATTCAGAATCTTTGTTTTATTAGGGATAAGAATTTGAGTAAATAAATAAACTATTGAATGAAGTTATCACTTTGTGGCTATCCATCGTATTATGGTATTCATTTTACTTTGATGAAGGAACGGTTGTTCCGAAACCTGTATGAAATAAAAAGTGGTTAAAACAATTTTTAATTGTTTTATTTAAATAAATAAATAAACATTCACAACGCTTAAAAATATGTGGACAGGGGTCCCCAGCACGAAACATCGATATCGATTTTATCGAAAAAGTCGGTTATTTGGAATCGTGTCCGAGCCTGACTGCAGATCGCCAACGAAAAAACAACAACGCACGTCGACTAAACATGCTAGTGGATGTGAACTGCTTTTTGTTCGTGGCGACAAATTTTCCCAAATTACCGACATTGTCGATAAAATTTAAATCGATGTTTCGTCCTAGGACCCCAGATCGACAACTATCTTTGTTGCCTCGACAATTATACACGACGGTGTTGATTTAACAGTGCATTAAGTGCACAGTTAAAAAATAAACATTCCGGGTTACGAATAAACTAAATTTTGAATTCCCCCTTCTTCAATCATTATAAGCGGAAAATGTTGCTTGTACAATGGTAAAGGACTAAGCTAGCATATTATTAAACCCGCAACGCCTTGGTGCGAACCCACCGCTTCGGACCACTCGGCCACCAATCGCTCTAGTATTTGTGTGTTGGTAGTCAGGTGTTACAGGTTTCTGTGTCGTGTTGCAGAGACCCCGAGAGCAACCTCCCCGGCCGCTGGCGTCAGACATCGGCGCCAATGGCCGCTTCAGGATGCCCAGGATGATGCCGCAATGGATGGTAAGATCGCTGCAAGTCTCTTACTCTAATTAAGGCAACTAATTGATATCACAGGGGATAAGTATGTAATGTTATGCAAATTGCCTAGGCGCTAGGAGTCAAAATACTGTGTTATATTAATTTATAACAAAGGGGAAAAGAAAATGTTCCAAATTTATCTAATTAAATGTTTTTTTTTGTGAATACACGCGTTACAAATTTTCCATTACAATTGTCAACATTTAATATGAATTAACAATATTACGAAACGTTGATTCCAGAATGCAGGATCTTGGCCCGTTGCAAATTCCTTGAAACTATGTTTATTGCCTTTCACTAGTGGCATTTAAATCAAATGTAGGATGAAACATCGACGATCTTAAAATAAATGTTTATTTTATATTAATGATATGACTTTTGATTACTGCATCTAGTGAATATAGCCATTATGTCCTCCAACATCCAATGGGAGAATATAGTTAATCTTGGTATAGTGTGTCCGTGTCAATATTTTCGACAGTTGTTTTACAATAATGATATTCGAAGAGTGTAATTTTTGTGGAAAATGACCTCAGGGGCGTTTTATCTCACGTTGAAAGGGATGCACATGCATTGGTAGACCCAGCATTATAATCATATCCGATTTTCATTTTCAAAATCTCATTTTTGTCACCCATGCAGCTAAATTGCATTATTATTCCTACACACTGCTGACAAGAGAAGTGCATAGTATTGCGATGAAGATATTAAAATTTAAAACCTGATTTCTAGGATTTAAATTTTCAGCAAGTGGTTTCCGGAATCCCTTGGAAAACTGCTAGCTGACAGATATGAATATCCATGTTCTTCAAACCTGCCTATCTTATTTTCGTATCGCACCCAATCCTTCCTTCATGTAACATCCAACAACCAACATTGGCATGGTTCAGGGTTCAGGCCTGTTGTCCAAAGTAGTGATACAAAAATAAATGTAATAGTTATTCAAAAACCCCGTTTCCTTCCCAGCGGACCACCGAGGCCGGGCGCTGTGGTCCCGCGCCGCCCCCTGCCCCCGCCACCCCGGGCTCCAGCAGGAAGGTGCCCCCAAACATCTCACCGGAGCCCGACTATGAAGTGATCGAATTCCCAACGCAGCAGTACATGAATGCTACCCTCAACCCTGCCCCAGGTAAGCTACCTTCTCTCTCCTTCGCACTCCCTCCCACTCCCAACATACCCCAATTGAAGATGCCATAGTTCCACTGGCTCCGGACAGTCGGTAACAGTGCGGTATTCAAATTTATAAAAATCAAAACTGACAAAAAAATATATTCTCAATCTTGAATTTACGATTTTTCAATTGTTTTCGCTTGTTCGTTAGCTTTTTGCTGACTGCACAGTCCAACTGGCAAGGTTCAAACAAATTAATGATACATCGGTTCACGGAAATGTGAGCTCTGTGCAGTCTAAATAGCCGCGACTTTTGCTTGCGTCAAATAAGTATCTGATATTATAATTTCAAAAGCATCACACAATCCAATTGAAAAAACATTTACCTTTAAATCTAGAAGAGTATATTTCTGCCTTAACAAATGGACACCCCTAATATGGCCGGTGAGAAAATACGATAAATTGTTCAAAAACCGTATTTGGATGTGATAAAAAAAATTGACAAGCTTAGTTGCAACATAAATTTCTAAGATACATTAACTACAAACTCGGTCTACCTATTGAAACCATAAATTATAATTATTTAATGAAAGAATTAAAATTACTAACACTTTCAGACAGGAGGCTTGTTTCCGACTTAACTTTTATTTTTTAAACTGTTAATGGTATTATAGACAGCCCTGATTTACTTAGCTTAATTACCTTCTATGTACCTAACAGATCCACTCGATCCAAAATTCTTTTTAAATGTAACAATAATATCAGGACTGAGTAATTTAAATACTCGCTTGTACCTAGATTGCATACAGTGAGTAATTTTATCGCTGAAATAGTAGATATATTCAACTGCACTGAATCTAGTTACAAGAAGGCTATAATAGCATACCTCTTTCAAAAATACTAGTGTTAATTTGCATTATAATATTTCTATCAACTTAATTATGTTTTTGGGTGCTAATCATTGTTATTTTTTTATGTCACTATTATTTTGTGTTTTATATCATATGTTATGTAAAAGCCCATGAGGGCGTATATAATTAAATAAATAAGTACGTTATGTTTTTTTGGATTTCAATAGTTTTAATTTTTCCAACTAGTGTATTCCCTTTTTAATTTCCTGAATCTATAAATTTCTCATATAATATTAAACAAATACGCATTCAAGCTGGGGCTAACTTTGCCGGTGGCTAAAGGATGATTTAACTGCCCATATAATATTCTAAATGTTCTTCAAATAACTTTGTTTTCCAGTCCCAAAGAAGAATGACGGGCGCCACTGCGACCTCTGCGGCTCCTCGGAATCCAGTGTCCGCTGCCTGAACTGCAATGGACAAGTCTTCTGCGCCTCCTGTGACGACATGTACCACCGACACCCCAAGAGACAGACCCACGTTAGAAAGGTACCATTCACCTCATTATCATTCCACAATGAGCATGCGTGCATTAGAATAATAATACCCTTTCCTGCCAATACCACAGACAGACCCACAGTAGGAAAGTACTATTCCCTCAATATAATTCTAAGAGCAAGGAATAAACCCACATTAGAATGGTACTATTGACCACAATATCATTCCAAGAGTAAAAGACGGACTAATATTTTAATGAAACCATTCACCACATTGTTATTCCAAGAGCAGAGACTGGTTTATATTGTAGCGAATGGTGCCATTCTAGAATAGCTCCAGTCGGCTCAAGAAGATCTCAAGAGCAAAACAGAGCCACGTTAGATTGGTTTTATTTATTTCATCAGAAGAGCAATAAAAAGATCTATGTTAGAAATTACTATTCACCTCTTAATGATAAATGTTCAGAAGGTGGTAGATACACTAAGTATCGCCCCGGTGAAAGACCACCATTCAGAATCGAAACGTTGCTTGAAATGGCTTTAGCCGTGTTTGGTGACCAGATCTGAATAGCCAGGTACTCCCAACCTTCCTCTTTCCCATCTCCTTCCCCTCCCCACTACCTTCGGCCTCACAACATACCCCAATTGATGATGCCATATTCCCACTAGCTCTAGACGGTTGGGAGCAGTCGGGACTTTTGTGTGGTATTCACAATAAAAAAAAATTAAAAAATCATAACCTTTTTAAATTTTTCACTAATAATGTATTTATTATAATAATTTTAATAACACTCGATTTTTTTTTTAAATAATGCATACATTGATACGCATATGTACTGTATAGGTGTAGGCTATGAGGAAAGCCTGTGATTTTTTTAAATAATCAATGCTCCTGACTGACGACGTTTCAGCTAGGTTGTGCCAGCCGTCTTCGGGATCTCACTTCGGTTTATATTTATATCAAATACTGAAACCATGAAAACATTTATGATTGTGTTATGACTGACGAGTTTATGAGAACAATGTTAAGACAAACTGATTGAAAACTATGACTTTGAACTATTCTAGACTATCCCAGGCATGGGACAAGAGAACATCCGCCCCCCGCTACCCCCCAAGGGAGTTTCAGCCCCCCCTGTGCCGCCCCCTCGACGCAATAAGGTATCACCATCATGCAATATATCTTAACCAACCACCAATCAAAATTAATGCATGATTGTTGTAATGTTAATCTGAGTACCAGTGATTAACTCTATAAAGACTCTTCAGAACTCATTACATAATCTATTAATATTTCTAAAGTTTCATTCATTCGATATTAAGAAATATTAATAAGAAATCTTATAACTTTAAGTTAACATAGTGCTTCTATTTTCTACAACATGGAGCTTGCGCAATAACCTTCTTGTATTTCAATGAATTCCTTCAAAATAATTTTCCCAACTCAAGTTTTCATTAATCTACCTTCCTAGTCTTATTTTTTATATATTTTAACAAGTTCACTAGTCCTTTTAGTGATTATCGTCACTTTTCCTTCAAATATCATCAAAGAAAACGCTTTCGGGTGCCTACTTAATAGATGGAAAAAAGAAATGGCCAAATAACACGTTGCCTACCAATAAAAAAATCCCTTAAACAGCAAATTGATCACCACACGAGCATGCTTATTGAATGTGTACAAAACAATTCATGTGAGAAGATTGAAATATAATAATCTCACGATAATATAAATTGTTAACCATAACAAATTATTTTTAAATAATCCTTACAAAAACTTGTAATATTTACTATATTATACTAACACGAAAATATTTTTTATAAGAGCATCTATTTTTTTAATATCCATCTATAATAATAAAATAAATAATTATAAGGATAATTTTTTTTTTTTTAATTATTGTTCAAATTTGAAAACCTACTGTGATTGTCTATGTTTTAGTCATTGAAAATATGTGAAATTATTGTGATGTTAACACTAACTGTGCTGTAAAACTTATGTTCTATGATAGAAAATTCTTTTCAACATAACTATGTGATGTTATTATAAACTTTTGAAATATGTAAATATATATTTCAGAAAGAAAAAATTAACTTTTTTTAAAAAAATTAACTATCATATTGCACAAGTTAAAATGTTTACTGTAATGTAATGCTTACGCTATTTATTTCTTAGTTTAATGAGAATAAAAAAAATAACAAAAATTCCTACATTTTTATTTTTGGTATGAAAACACACAACATTTTATAAAATAATAATTCGGTAAAGAAACTTACACATCTATACGAAAAAAGGATTGTGATAAATCTTTTAGGTACACAAAATATTTTTACATCTAGTCAAAGAATTATTATTATAAAAGCTTATATTCCTGGTTTACTTGATCATGAAGATAATTTTAAATTTATTACTAGAATGTATGGATTTACATAATATGATTGTATTTTTTATTGTGTCCATTTCATGTGCAATGTCTCTTTAAAAATCACCCATCACAAAGAATTTTTGAACAGGTTTCATCGCGAAATGATAACTTTGGAGGATCCCTCAATAGAAATGCTATGAATCTGAGCCCAATCAATGATAGAGCGGCCACAATGCAAAGAATGACAACTCGGGCTTTGCCAGCTGTTCCCACAAATCAATTCAACAGTGAGTCATTTATCACCATCAAATAAAATACATAAAAATATGACATTCCTTATAATTTTATTTGACTATAGCCCTTGGCCACAGGAAGTCCAGAATTATTTCAGACCTTCATCTGTCAGCGAGTTACCAATTTCAAATAAAGTAAAAGCAAAAGACATGTCAATATTTAATATATTAATTTTATTTCTGTCTTGAAACACAGTGTGAGGATCATTAATTTCTGTTTCAGAACCATTTATCAACACAATAATATTTAATGCCACAATTATTCAACAATAATAATGTATATTTATGCTTGGTATTATTTGTTATTTCAAGCAATGGGTCGACAAGATATTGAACGACAGGAAATGAGGCGGCAAGAAATGGGAAGACAAGAAATGGGAAGGCAAGACATGATGCGACAACAAATGGGAAGGCAAGAGATGGGATCACAACAAATGGGGAGACAAAATATAGGAAGGCCAGAGATGAATCGGCAAGAGACGGGACGGCAAGAAATGGGGCAGCAAGAAATGGGGCGGCAAGAAATGGGGCGGCAAGAAATGGGGCGGCAAGACACGGGTCTGCAAGAAGTGGAAGAACAAGAAATACCCATCAGTAAACAACAGTCAACTAAAGAATCAGTAGCCAACTCAGCTTTGCAGCAAAGGTACAAACGTCATCAGGAAATGATGCGAGGAACTGCTCCTGATCTATCGCAAGATTTTTCCAATATGAACATACAGACAAATCAAATGAACCGTAAAAATCAGGTAATAATTTTAATTTTAAAAGCTAATAAGTAGAAATGCTATTATTAGGGTAAAAATATTATTTTAACGCATACCCAATTAACCTTAACTGCTTATTATCATGTATAGGGGATGGTCCCAATTAGCAGCTAATAAAATTATTAACCTGCCTAATTTCATCAACAAACTCACAAGATTTGACCCCTTGTATTGCAAGTTTGTATAAAATATCTCACAATTTTTTTTTAATTTTCAAGGTACCAATGGATGAACCAAACAATAATTGGAGAAATGATAAGTGGGCTCCATTGCCACAGAGGAAATTTTCAAACATTTCTGAACAGAATGTATTTAAAAACAATGCCCAGTTCGAAGATCCAGGGCTAGCAAATGACTTTGATCAGCAGATGCCTTCTGCCCCGAGTCCTCAAAGATCTCTGAAGCGAGGGGCCATGAGTGCATCTGTGTTTGACCTGAACAGCAGCGGAGTGCAGCCTCCGCACCCGCACTCGATCATGGCTCATCAGCACATGGCGCAGCAGAGACTTAGTCCCATGATCCAAGTAAGCCCATTTTTTTTATATTACAGTAAAATCAGCATATAAAGTTTCCATATTTAAGTGGTTTTCATGATAATTAAGTTTTGTTTTCACGGTCCTTTGAATACTATTATGAAAAATATATTTTATTTGGAATACATATCGATGCCAGAAAAGCAAAAGGGCTGAAGCGCCAAAAAGCTAAAAAAAAGTCCCAATGTGTCCCTTGAGTCAAGCCTTTTCCCAAATGGTACATATATTTTAGATGGCTGAAGCGCCACAAAAGCTTCAGAATCAAATGAGCATTCGATGCAGAAAAAAAAACTGCATATTTAACTAATTTTTTACCAAAGTGTCGCGCCCTTTTACCTTTCCAGCGTCCATATAGATCCTTGAAAAACCTTGTAAGGCAGTTTCACTAACATACATGTACATTATATTCGTATGTGTATATCTGCACATAGATAATTTTATTAAATAAATTATTCAACTGAAACTCAAAATTTTTTTGAATACTAAAATATTTCAGAACTTTCATTCTGTTTTCTCTTACGTTCGTGACCCAGGCTAGTTTTTTAAACAGATTTTTCTTATCTGAGCAATCGGGTATCAGAAGATACAAAAGCCATTAGTCAATTGTATTAGCAACTGAAACTTAAGCTCTTTCTTTCTCTATTTATGAAAACTGACATATTTTATAAGTGCCCTTGAGGTGATTTATCACAAAAATTGCGCTGTAAATGTTTTAAATCTTATTATATTTTAGGCTCAGTCGATGGCGCAGTTGGGCTGCATGAACTGCCAGCACCAGATGATGTCTCCGGGCCCCGTGAGCCCCGAGTGGATGCCTTGGGGGGGACGCTATGGCAGCAACATGAGCCTCAACCTGCCCGCTGAGGGTTACCCGCAGCCGCCCATGTGGATGGGGCCATGGGGTGCCATGCCCATGTATCCCGGGGCTATGTTGCCACCACAGCATAATGGTAAGATCCTCGCCATTTACTAAGCTAATCACAATATTTGATAAGCCATAGAACCTAAAAAGTAAACCTAAAATCAAACAACTACATAATAGCTTTATAAAAAAGCTTATTATATAGTAAAATAGCATTACATAAATTTACAACTTTCCAGGGTTTAATTTTAAACCTCAGCCTCCCTTTGCACGCACCATCATTCTCCAACTATACGAAGAAAAAAGTATTGAAATTTTATTTTGCTTATTTCAGGAATGAACAGAGCGGGTACAATGAGTAGAACCCATTCCAGAATAAATTCTCGGGCTGCGTCTCCCACAGCAAGTATTAGATCCAGGAGGTCAAGAACAAGCAGAAGAAATGTAGAACCTGAGGATATCTCTGATGAAGAGGACGATCGCAGATCTTCAGCAAGAAGAGCGAGCATCAGATCCGACAGAAGAAAACTTTCCCAGTCTAGTTCTGATTTTCCTAAAGAAAGTGTCATGAGACCTGAAAACGTTCATCAGGATGTGAGACCTAGTCCAACCATTGAACGAAAGCAGTACAATAATAGACGAACAAGTGATACATCAGAAGGAAAATCTTCATCACACATGTCTCCAGAGATTCAAAGGCCAAAGAGTCGCTCCTCTGCCGTTAGAGAAATGGTCCAAACCAGCACCAGCCCACCATACACATCGTCAGATATAGATTCAGATAGAAGAAGTGTGCCCAAAGAAGATGTTGTCAATGTAGCTGACGTATTGGAGGCTCCACCACCTCCCACACCGCAACATGCGTGGGTGTGTGAATATTGTACATTTGTTAATGATGCTGGAACAAGAGTATGTGATGTGTGCTGCAAAACACCAACAGCTCCCCCTGCACCTACGACAACTGCACCACCCAATATAATGCCTCCAGCCAAGACCATTTCTAAACCTATTGAGAAAAAGCCAATGGGAAGAAAGTTATCTAGCAGTGAAAGCTGTGCTAACGAGTACAGCGATTCGGACGTGCGCTTTCGTCAGAAGTCCTCGCACAAAGAAGCCCCCAAGGCTTCCCCGGAATCAGACTCCAACGATGAGTCAGTATCAAAATCACAAGTTGCCAAAGGTAGGCTCAGAAAAATCTCATTTTTCCCCGGTACCAAGTAGTGTGACAATCCCCGTGCCTTCATTCCCGTGTATGTGTTTTATACCCTAGGATTACTTTAGCGTAGTGAAAACATTGCCAAACTTCTTCAATCAAAATGGCTTCATGCTTGATGCTTCATGTGACTACTGTAAACATGCAATAATATTAAGTTCATATGCCGTTATTACAACAATCATTATAAAGCATTCATTTATTTCACTGTATATGACGAAAGGTTAATAAACAAATTGAAGAACAGAAAAGACTATTTGCTTAATAAAAGCCATGGTGTAATTATAGGTGAAAGTGCCGGAGCTAAGTCCTCCATGTCTTCGAAGAAAGGTTTGCGGGCACTCTCGCCCCCCGAAACAGTTCAAAGTGTCGAGGAAGATTCTCCAAAAGTTTCCAGGATATCAGAAAGCAATGTTGTTGTTAGGGTCAAAAATGTCAATCGAAATCAATCTCAAAAAGTATCAACCGGCTGTGGACCATCGCCACCCAAGGAAATAGAGCCTGCCAAGTCTCAGCCTGTCAAGGAAACAGTTGTAGAACCAAGTCGGTCGAAAACTCCCCTATCTGATTCTGGCAGAAGGGAAACAACGTCTACTGGGACGTCCCCACTACCCCAAAGCATATCAACACAGGTATGCAAGATGACCACAATGTCAACTTTAAATTGAAGTATTCAAATATTGTAGTTCTTTTGAGAAATAATAAGTATTTGTTCATTTTTAAATTGGCAGACATATGATGTAATTCAAAAAAAAGCTCCATCGGAGGCATCCACAAAAGATGATGACACAAGTCACGATACCAAATCAACAACAGGGATAGGAAGATCCAAAAGATTCAATAAACCTATGAAAAGATCAAATTCCTTACACAATTCAAGGGCCAAAGATGTAGACCAATGGACAAGCTCACATAAAAGCGACAGATCAATTAGTCGTCTATCTTATTCAAGCGACACCCACGTAAGTGTTGAAGAGATTGATGTTAAATATGTGTACATTATAAGATATATTATGTATTATTAGAAACATCTGATTTCAGAGTATTCCGACTACGCCCCCGAGAGACGAGAGCCCGTCACCTTACACACGATACAATAACTTCTCACGGGGAGAACCCAAACAGCTCGGGCACATGGGGCCATTACGAAGTCGCTCCAACTCCCTGTTGGCCACTAACTTTGGAATGGGAATGGGCGCCCCTTCTTCCTACAGGAGCACCATGGATTTACGGAAACCAGATTTGTACCGAGACAGAGAGGAACAGTGGAGAAATAATTTTGTAGATCCGTATATGTACAACCAAATGGTGAAATAATTTTTGTTTTTGAGCATATTTTGATAGGCGTAATAATACTACTATACATTTACTTATTTTATTAAATATTTTACAATATTTATATATAAAATATAAATTTCCTTATTTTATCTATTAAAATATTATAGATTTGGCTATTAACAATTTGATAAAAATGTGTGGTAATCAATTCTGCGAAATATTTCATCCAGGAGTAAGGTGGGGAAATGTAATTTCAATGACCCTAAGTAAAATAAATATTGTTCCCAACAGAATGACTATGGTTACCCCGGAGACGCGCCTCCCCGAGATTCATCACAGCAAAACTTCATGATGGAGCAATTGGTCCACAGAAGACAAAGTGATGTGATGAAGTCTCAGGGGATGGAGCTGGTCAAGCTATTGAGAGTAAGTATTCTTTTCATGATTCACAAAGTTACAATAATGGCACAATAACAGGTGGCCTGATTTTTGTTCGATTTTCAAATTGTCTCAAAAGAAGTACATATTAGTATGAGTAGGTAAATTAAATACTAGTTTTCTGTAGAAAACATATTTTGGATATTTACAAATTGCATAAATAATTCATTATTGCTGTTCTCACTAATAGGCCTTTTCTTTGCTCAATAAAGGAATATAATATATTGAAATAATAATTCAGTGATATAATTTGAAATTCCCTGGCTATTAACGATTACTGATTCAAACAAATTGAGATTTTTCCGGTCTGTATCCCAATGTGCCGAACATTTGTTGTACACCACACACTTTTGATTGGAAGAGTCAATCCCATTTAATACACCTTGGAAACCCTTTTATTACCCTTTTTATTAAATTTACTTTTAGGAAGCAGAATTAAACAATTTCTCAGCCGAGGAACTGCAAATAGCCATGACCAGTGGCGGAACACAGAACCCAATCATATGGTTGAAGGACAACTGGTCCTCCATGGTGGAGACTGTCCTCACGGTGGCGACCAACTACGGTCGAGAGAGCAAGGAGAACAATGTGGGCACCATCTCACACCTCGAGGCCCGGGACGCTCTCAAAAAGCACAAAGGAAGCGTCTGGCAAGCCGTCACTGAATGTGTTGAACAGAGGCAAAAGAAGGTTGATATTTATTCATGCAGTTATATATAGCAATCTCTCTCGAACAGTGAGTTAGGTTAAAACATCTATTTTCAGCGTGTAAAGTAATTTCCAAAAGGCGATTGAGCGAACAATGTACAGAAAGCAAACCTAATGTATTCATATTTAGACCGGTTAGTAGCTGAGTGGACAAACGCGTCGGATTCCTATTTGGCCGTCGTGAGTTAAATTCCTCTACTAGCTAAGTCCTCCATCATTGCACAAGCAAAATCTTCCGCTTATTATGATGGCAGTAGGAGTTTTTCAAATATTGTCAGGTTATTCGTAACCCGGGAACGTTTCTCTTTTTTAAATAGAAAAAAAATACTAAAGATAATAAATTGAATAACAAAGCATTAAATGGCTTTCTCTTACAGTATACCGAGCTTCAAACGCGGGGTAAGTTTACTCGAGAGGACATTCTGACATGCTTGACGGCGCACCACGGGGACATGGAGGCGGCGTTCCTGGAGCTCAGCAAAACACAGCTAAAGCCGTTCCTCATGCGCATCTGGGGGCCACCGCCGGGGGCTGATAACGAAAGTGGGAACACCGCGGTTCTTGGGCGCGAGCAAGAAGGTGGCACGATACACCTTCCCGCTGGAAAACTTGGGGAGGATGGTAAGAATCATACCATATTTATTCGCTATTTTCAAAAGACCCTTTACAAGTTTTGAACCCTACGGATACGTAGCCCAATTTTATTTCCCGCTTTAATGCAGAACACATGTACATAATGTTCAATGTGTAAATTGACTGAAGTCAGCCAAAACTTATCTCCACGATTCGTAAATGTGCTTTTTGTAGTACTGGTGTTGCAAGAGATGGGAGGAATAATTTTATTTTGTTTAACGCTTCCAAAAGGTTAAAATTCTTGCGTTATACCAGGTAACCTTTCCTAACAAACATGCAAACTGAACATTTTGTGAATAATCTGAAATTCTGTCATGAACTTGTGGTTTTTTTAAAGAAATGAGGAAAATGTGTTTTGTTTTCATTTTCAGTGGGTTTGTCGGGTCCAAATTCTCTACTTGAATACATAAGCACACATGCCGATCAAGCAACGTTGGCTCAAGAAGCCACTGTAGAAGCGGGTAGATCGGTAAGTTCAGTCAATACTAAAGTTATATCTCCGGAACCGACTCTTGCTCCGAGTATTCAGGTACCTGACACCCCATCATCCCTAAACCAAGTTTCTCAGCCAAATGAAATAAATTCTACTCCTAACTTATCTCCGCAACTCCAGTTACTCGCCAGCTTGAAGGAGCTGCTTCTCAATGCCAACGATACCAAAACTCAAAACGTTTTGAAAGATATTGGGAACATATTTAACAACTTAGAACAACAAAGTAAAGTTAAAAGCTCGTCACCCGCACGGGAAAGTGAATCTAATGACACAAAACTAATTGGTAACAATAATAATAAATCAAGTAAAATCAGTCTGTCTAAAGAAGTTCAGCAAATAAATTTACAAGCCGATGGAAATAACAGCAGTACCTCATCACGCGTTAATGCATCGTCACCTTCTGCAAGAATAAGTCCAGTTTGGATTGAGCCATCTAGTAGACACTGGTTGGATGAATATGTCGCATCTGATGCTGAGACTCCTGAAACAAATCAAAGTCTTGAAAATAATATTGAGGAAAGAAAAACCAATGAATCCGAGTCTGAAAGCGATTCTTCAGATAGTCCGGATAACCAAGGTGACGACAATTCCCATCAGGTAAGACCTCAAATTCTAGTAGAAAATGCAAATGTTAAAATAAATAAACCCATTGAAAATCAAATTGTTCAGCCAATTGTTGCAGATAAATTAGTTAAAACAGCTTCAAGAGAAACAATAGACAGCCGCAATAAGAACCAACGAAATATTAAACTACCCGCAAAATGTACCAAAAAATCTAAGAACAAAAATGTTCAATCAATTCAAAGTACACCGGCAACTTCCAGCACTCTGGTAACAACCAATTCTTTAGCAACATCCAACCCTTTGGCCACAACGAGTTCTTTAGCAGCATCCAGCTCAGGGGGTACATCCATCTCTTCGGCAACATCTGGGTCTTTGGCAACATCCAACCTTTTGGACACATCGAGTTTTTTAATAACCTCCAGTTCTGCAGCTACACCTATCTCTTTGGCAACATCAAGCTATGTGGAAACAACCCGTCCCTTAGCAACATCCAGCAATGTGGGAACATCCAGTCCTTTAGTAATATCTGGATCTTCAGAAATCAACTTAAAAGATTCACCCGCAGAAGATTTTAATAAAATTACCTCTCCTCTTAAACAAACTTCTAAAACACCATCTATAAATGATGTTACTGATTCGATTAATGGAGACACAAAAAAATCCCAACCCCTCTCGAACTTCATGGAAGACACCCACCGATTGATCCAACAGATGAGAGATGAAATACAATCAGATATTGCCACTTACACCGAGACTTCAGACGATGAGTCCAGTGGCGACGATGATATAGATGGACATTCTTCGGCTTCTTCGGCAATGCCTAATTCCAGTGCTCACGAACATGACAGCAATGAGGAAGATGACATTACTTCAGAAGGTGGCGAAGAAACATCTCAAGAGTCTGGGACAGAAGAAGAAGAAGAGGAAGAGGAAGAAGAAGAAGAAAACGATGATATGGAATCTGAAAATGGCCACGAAGATGCAGTTGCAGGACCAATAAATAATACTATTGTAGGGCAGGACAATAACAACAAAGTTCATGATTACACTTCTGATGAATATGACAAATATGAAGAAGCTGTTGATAAACACTCAGAGGCAGAAAATGATTATTTCGCCGAATCAGAACATGGGCCACTTTCTGATAATAAGTTACAAGTGTTTGATGATTTAATAGAAAACCTTCATACACAAGCTGAATCAATAAGAGATAACTCGTCTGTAACTAATGAGAGGGGCAAAACTCTATTGAAAGAAAATATTGCTACTCATATTGTACCTGAAGGAAATGTGTTTGATATAAGTGGAAGCCATCATAATAATTCAACTAGTTATGTAATCGACACTGTTCCTTCATCTAGCACTGCTCCAGATAAACACGTAAATATCGAAATATCTAATAACTTTGTCTTTACGTTGGATAGAAAAAGAACCCCATCTCCCCGTAATTTGGTTCATAAAATCGAAAATGGACTGCTAATTGATTCAATACAAGAAGTAAATAATAATAAACTTAGCCAACTATCTGCATTGGAAGTTGGTGAGCTAAAAACCATTGAACCAATTCCTCAAGAGTCAACTGTTGAATATGAATTAACAAGAAATACTGTAAAAAATATTGAAACTGTTGTTAATATTGCTCCAACATTAGAAGCTCACAAGGCAAATTCTAATGCCAAAACTTTGGTACTCAATGGTTTGATCAATGCCTCAAAACAACAAAGTGAAGCAAGTACTTCACCATCAAAATCCAATGTGCCTACTGCTCAACAATCAATGCAGGTAAAAAATAAACAAACCCTAGAAGAAGAAAGTGTTGCTCAATTACAAGAGTCTACTAATGGTATTGCAAAACTAGAAATAAATAATAATACTGAATTCAACATTTCAATTAAAAAAAACAATATCGAAGCAGTTGCTTTAATTCGAGACAGTAAAAATAACAACATTGAACCTTCACCAAGCCAGCAAAATATTGAGGAACCTTCAGTAACCCAGCCAAATATTGAAGAGCCTTTAGTAATCCAATCAATTATTGAAGAACCATCAGCAACGCAGTCCAATATTGAAGACACTCAAACTGATATTGAATTCAATTTGGATGGAATTTCAATGGTTACTAGAATTATTGATGAAGAAGAAACACATATTGAAAACAGCACAAACATTTCCAACGATGAATCTTCTGCTGCAGGTATAATGCAACAATCAACAGAAAATATTGATGTTGCCAACTTAAGTACAACTTTAGAAACATTGAATAATATAAGTGAAACAACTAATATAAATGATGCTCGCAATATTCCTTACATTGAAGATGAAAATGTTGATATTCTTCCACGAGATGTGAATATGAATAAAACCACCTCTGCAACCTCAAATTCTAATGCCACTGCGACCACGAGTCATTCTAATATGAATTACAATTCATCTATTGAAACTAATTCAACAGGTTCTATTAAAAGTGTAGAAGATGGGGACTCTCAAAACTATAAAAATGAGAGTGAAAAGAAACCCAACACTATTAAAAAAAGTTTTGTGTCTCAAATTCCAAAATTAGAGAAGTCAGCAAGTGTCAAACCTGTGTCAAAGGTACCTTTAAAAACAAACTCAAATAAGATTAGCATAGCACCCCAAACAGAAGCAACTCTCCCATTTGGAAATAATGTACAAAGTGGAATCGTTAAAAAGCTGCAGCAAGGATTGTTTAATAAAGTAAATGTAACCATCGGAAAACCAGGTCCTAAAATTCCCATCCCTGTTACCCCTAAACGCATTTTAGGATCGCCAGCTGGCTCAAAGAAAATAAGTACCCAAGATTTGAGCAACATCAATGCTAAAAACGACACGGACAAACCTAAAAAGAAGCCATTCTTTATGGAAACATGCTTAAGTGATGACTATTTCACTGATGAGGATGTTAAACCTACAAGAGTTAACATTTCCCAAAAGCCTAGACTGTCAATTATTAACAATGAGATGGAAGATGAGGAGAAGAAAAGGATATCAACTGAAGATGTATTATTCGTAAATAAGAAATGCATCGATATATCCGCAATCCACTTGAAGGAAGATTCTCCAGAGGTCAGTTTACGAGATATTTTTAGTTAGTATTTTATGTAGGGGTTGAATTCCACAAGGTACCTTAAAAACGTTGGTGATTTAATTTAAAACATGTAATTCCTTTATCTGGATGCTACTGTTTTGATATAGAAGTAAATAGGTAATACAATGATACGATTTTTTTTAAATCACGCAAAATAGTCTTATGTTAGTTGTTTTTAGGGTGCTGAGCCGGTTTTCACCTCCTTCTCCTGCTTGAACCAATTTTTGGAACAGTCTAGGAGTGTGAAGTGTGTAAGATCAGGATAGATGCGTGGTTGTGGGCACTGAAAACCTGTCCAAAATGTTAACTCAAGAAGGAGCAGCGCCGGATCCACCATACGTCCAAACTGTGCAAAAAACATAGGCGCCATCTCTGAAGGGGCGCCGTGAAAATAAAAAGATTTTATTTAAATTTACTTCAAATATTTCCTAAATCATATTAAAATTTCCCCAAATCAAAAATATTACCTACATCATGGGATAATTATGTTTTTTATTGCCCTGGCAGCATCGATGTACATTGAACGACTAGCGAAAATGTATGTAGAGTAGCTATTAGTCAAAGATTTTTTTTACGAATTACATAATGGTTATTTGGACGTAAAGTTTATTTTTCTATGGAGTGTCATACATTAAAATTATGCGAAGTTTAAGTTTAAAGTATGCGGGTTTATTTTTCAATCATGTGATACTTCGGCAAAAAAAAAAAAAAAAAAATTAAATCTTACACCTCCTTTATCGGCTTTTTTCTATAGCTATTGGTAACTGGTTGCAAAAGTAGTTCCTGGTAGTAACAGCCCATTTTAGATATTACATCCCTAAGACGCAGCTGTGTGATGTGTTGACAATAGTCTTGTTATACGAAAATAAACTCTAAAAAAAGTTACTTTACAGTTTGTTCTCGTATGAATTCATGAATAGGAAAAACATTAGGGTGATTCTTAGGAATTCGATATTTGTTTGGAATCATTCTTTGGATTTTTGATGGGGGGTGGGAAGGGGCGCAATCGGTGCTTACTGCAAAGAGGCGCTAGATTTCGTGGAACCGGCCCTGAGAAGGAGGAAGCCGAAAGCTCAACACAGCCCAGTCCGGCATCCTAAAAACAACCAAACATTAAAAGTAACAATAGCCTTTACTTATAATAATAATATCGTCACAAAAGGGCTGAAGCGCCATTTTAAGAAGTTAACGCCAAAGCACTGTAAAGTTTTTTTTATTTAATTTTAAAAATTAAATTCTTCAGTAGCTGGTTTGATTTTGATTAAAAAAATACGTTAGCTCAGGAAACTCAATGCTCTCACTAAGTTACTTGGAGTGATATCAATTTTAAAAAGTGCCAAACTTGTATCACTTGAGTCAAGCCTTTTCCCAAATGATAAATATATTTTAGATGTCTGGAGGGCTACAAAAGTCTTCAGAATCAAACGAGAGTTAGAGCATTCGATGCAAAAAAAATCTGATCAAAACTGCATTTTTAATATTTTTTTTACTTATGTGCCGCTTCAGCCTTTTTGCCTTTCCAGCGATGGTATATTATGTCAAAAAAATGTAGTATAGGGCGAAGGGGATTCCTTTGCAAATACATAACACTAAACTTGAAGTTTAGACCATAGAAATTTTTTCTGAGAACTAGCTTTTCACAATTTAGATTTAGCTTCCTTCTTGGCTTTTGTTCTGTTGTGCTGTTGAGTCTAAAATTAAGTAAATTCTGTTTTCATTTAAACTAATGTGCAAATTTGCGTGTGTTGATTCCTGTTCGGCATAATTTATTCAATTTTTATTTTAAACAACATTTTAAAATTAATTCGGCAATAATAATGCCGGAAACACCAATGATATTACAATAAGTTTGTAATTTCATTGGGAAACACGCCTAGAATACATCTAAGCAAACGCGTGGATTCAATTTATTCATTTGTAGAAATCTAATTGTACCTTATATTAAAGTTTATCACAACGAAACCATTATTTTTTCGATTATCTACAAAAATATTGGGTAGATAGGGTACTAGGAACAACTTATTCACACCCTTAAATAACGTTGGTGTAGGTAAGTACACGCATTTTAACCCAAAAATCTTACAAGTCGTCACGAAAAAATCGCAATTATTACCTTTGAACTCCTATTTCAGATATGATCCATCCATTAAGGTTTTTGGATTAATAGTGATATGTGAATTCACTTGGGGTATTCTTAAAATACGTTTTTCTGAATGCAGCAATACTTTACCAATGCATTAATATCTGATAATTGTTTCCTACAATCAGCGTCAAATTCGAATGCTCATGGCCGAAGGAATCGTGCCTTCGTGGGAGCAAGCAGAGGTGGCCCTGGAGCTGGTTTCTATGAAGTTTGGCAAAACCATGTCGCTGATGGCTGCCAACGAATGCACCACGCTAGAGCAAGCTCTGGCTTATCTCCAACAGGAGTGTGAGCTGTGCACCGGGAAATATCCCATGGAAGAGGTAACTTAACACACTATGCTTATTTCACACCCAAAATATAATAAATAATGTAAAATCTCACTAATCCAGCACTATATAAAATATGATGGTGCCAGGTTACTAGAATGAATGGAATATATATAGAACATTAAGATGTTTAAGTATTAATGGTTTTATTGAAGATATGATATATATTTCACTCAAATTCTTTTTTTTGAAATCAGTCTGGTCTTATGGGTAAGCGCCAAAAGGAATGTTTTTCTATTGTTCAATAACTTCTTATCGACAATTGTTTTCTCACATTCAAACCTTTACTCATAATAAAAACCTTAAGTCAATCATAGATTTAACCACAAGCCTTTGTAAAAGAAGTAAACCATTTTTTATTTGTCAAAGAATACACTTTAAAATTCTTACGTGCTTTGTATATGAGCTTAGAAGTAAAACTACCCTAATAAAAAAATAATCCAAATCAAGTATTGGAATTAAAATTACTTTGAGATTGAGTTTTAGGGTGCGCTCGAAATGATAAAATTCTTATTTTACAGACCCAACAAAAAGATTTACCCTGTTTTTGTATGGTTAAATCAAAAGTTACAAAAATTGACTAAGCCCTTATCACCAAGCACCAAAGAATAATCCAAGCAAAATTGAAGCTTGCATAAACCACTCGGTTCTTATTCCAGATGGTTTCAATGCTAAAATGCACTCACCGATGCTGCAAGGAATGTGCCAAGAACTACTTCACAATCCAAATCACAGACCGAAGCATCTTTGATTGCGCTTGCCCTTACTGCAAACATCCCGAGCTGCATGAACTTCACGAAGATGATATTCTAGAGTACTTCTCGAACTTGGATATCCTTTTGAAATCCATACTCGAAGAGAATGTACATGAATTATTCCAGAGAAAATTAAGAGACAGAACATTGCTGCAGGACCCCAATTTCAAATGGTGTGTCGAGGTAAACTTTTACCAAATCTTCACCTTTTATGCCATTTTATTTTTATTGAAAGACCTTTTAGAATTGAAATGATAAAAACAGCCAGGTACTTTCTAACCTTCATATTCTTCATCTCCTTCCCCTCCCCACTCCCTTCAGCCTTACAATACACCCACATAGGGGATGATATAGTCTCATTGGTTCCTGAACTTGAGACTCTTGTGTGATTTAAACAGTGGGATATTTGTCAATGAAATGTTCCATCTTGATGATATCGGGAATGTGTTGTAGTTCAAATTCTATGGTTTTTAAAGGTTATAATACCAAGGAATGGTAGCTTTTGCACAATAGTTACAATAATATAACATCTAAGCAACCAATACCTACTATGTACATATATTACTGTTATATTTTTACGTTGCCCTTTTAATTTTAAATATTTCTGTTTGTATGGTAATTTCTTATGGCTGGATATTTCTTGTACTGCCCAGACCACTCAACCACACTGGATTAAAAACCTAATGAAATAATTTTCACAAAGCGATCTTGTATTTAATAATAACATGTGATTTGTTTGCTTCCTCAGTGCTCCTCTGGATTTATTGCTAATCCAAGGCAGAAGAGACTTGTATGTCCCGATTGCCAATCTGTAACCTGCGCTCTCTGCAGGAGACCTGTAAGTTATTTTGAAAACTTCGTTCTACAGATTCTATGAAGAATTATAAATATATATACATTGTAAGAAAATACTAACCGTGGCATTTAATTTTGCAGTGGGAAGCACAGCATGATGGAATCTCTTGTGAGAAGTTCGCCGAGTGGAAGGAATCTAATGATCCCGATATACAAGTTGCAGGAGTTAAGAAGCATCTTGATGATCATGGAATCGACTGCCCTAAATGCAAATTTAGATTTGCTTTGTCAAGGTGAGAAAATAGACGATTCTACTTGTATATGGGCTTTGAAACCCACGTGACTAAAATGAGTCCAGTTCGGCTGAGTTGTTCCGGGGTGTAGTTTGTAGGATAAAGATTGCCCTGATGATAGTCAATCTTTGATAGGCGAGGAGAGGGCACCACAAGAAGTATTGTGGGGTTCAATTATTAAATTCAAATGAAAACTAGATTATTACTATCATGGTATTTTATATTTTAGGGGAGGTTGTATGCACTTCACATGCAGCCAGTGTAAATACGAGTTCTGTTGTGGCTGCGATAAGCCCTTCATGATGGGGGCCAAGTGTGGTTTGAGCCCCTATTGCGCCAAGCTGGGCCTGCACTCCCACCACCCTAGGAACTGCCTTTTCTATCTCCGAGACAAGGAGCCCAGAGAATTAAAAACTCTACTGCAGGTAAAGATATCATTAAATTATTGTATTCATGAATACCTTCATTTTTTTTAAATACGTACTTATTACCTCCATGAAAATTGAATATAATAAATCAATCACAATAGATCTATGCTTTTATCAGGGATGGTTGGACTATGTAACCATTGAAAGCACTGCTTGCCTTCCGACAGCGACAAATTGCCAAAAAATATAGCTTTTTTTAAATGAATGTTTAAAATATAATGTAAATTTCACATAACAATCAAAAAGGGCTGAAACCATGAATTTAATGAATAGACATAAACATAGTGCACGGAACCTTTTACCTTCTGCCTTCCCTTTGGCCATTTTCAAAGTCGCTTTCAGAAGTTCACCAATCGCCCCTGACTTGTAAAGATGTCTTCTTGGACCTTAAAATATGCAATAATGTAAGTATGTAATTTTTTGTATTTTATTTCAGCTGCATAATATTGAGTTCCGTGTAGACCCTCCGGAGACTGCAGAAGGAAATGCAGCCACTAAATGTCCCGTCCAACTGCAGAGAGAGACCCCAACAGGAATGGTGGACAGTGTCTGTCATGCAGAAGTTGCTAAACAACAAGCAGGACTATGCCAGTAAGTTGTCTTTAAAAAAATCTAAATAATAATATTTTAGAATGAAAATAGAAGTATTCATTAGCACACATATTTCCCCTTAAAAATCTGGGAAAAAAAGATATTTAACTGTATCATATATCACTTTTTCAAACATTTGGTATATTACAATAATTGTCAAAATTTTGTCATGGTCTTACAAATAATTATTATTACTTTGAAACCCGTCTGGAACTTCACAATGTTTAATGTTATAGATATGCGTACAGTTTCGGTCAATCTTTTTAATTATGTATCCATTTAAAAAAAATGATATCTCTCCCCTCACATGTGTGGTCAAAGTCCCCCTCCGTGTTGGATATAAATAAAAATTAATTCACTTGAATAATTTTTAATTGATTAGTGGAAGAATCGAAGGGTTTCAATTCTTCAAATAATCGATTTTATGAAATTAGTATCTTGATTATACTCATCCTTAATTACTACAAACTTCAATTGCAGGAACCATTATGTTGAATATCTATCTCGACTTGTGAGATCCCGCAACTTGGATCCTATTTGTATATTGTCTACTGATGACTTGGAAACATTAGTAAAACGCGCTAATATAAAGATGCCACCCAAACCTTACGGGTCCCTGGGAGGGTTGTTCAGATCCCGACTGCTAGAGGTTTAACATTATTGAACTTTATTCATTGCAATGCAAATCAATAATGCATACTGAAATAACATGTCCAAACAAAGCAATATTGTATATAAATCCATGTGTACATAATCATTGGTTTTCATATGTTGCGTTAGATATTCAAACAAGCGTTTAAAGAAAAAAAAAAGCCCACTGTAACTTATAAAAAAATTATAAATGGTAGTGAAATAACGCAGTTCAAAATCCAACTAACTCAATAAATTTCTGATGGGTTAACATTTTTGGGTGAATGTTTTTTATTCGTAGGGTTCATTATGTAGAGTACCTGGTGGCTTTAGTGAAAACCGTGGATCCCCTACCGATAATGGATTTAAGTGAGATGGTTGCCGAGCTTCGGCGAAGAGCCATCCCGCTGCCCGAACGTGGCCCATGGGATACCGACCCAATCTACACTGAAATGTGTGCTAAGGTACTCCACATTGTCAAACCCACAATGGACAAACCAACCATACTTGCTCTCTGTTGCCGTACACTATATTGCTTTGTTTGTACAACTTCTCATTCCACCATCTAATAACCAAAGCATCTTTTTTTGTATGTATATATTTACTAACAAGTATAACAGATTTTCTAATCAACTTCTTTGAATCATTATGCCTTAAAAAAATTGAGGAATTTGATACAAAAAGCCAAAAGCTTTAAATTTATATGTATATACAACCAATATGTAATAAACCAACTCTGAAAATGTTTCACCAACAGAGGGTAAAAGTTTAACTGAATATACACCCACCATTTCCTGGATGCCAGCCAAATACATACTTTTAAGAAATTCAGATGGCACTACATACATATTATTATAGTAAATTTGCCAAGTGCATTTAATAATATTTTAATTAAACAGAAAAGCTATCAATTTGTCTGGATAATCGAGAATATTTTGTAAAAAATGATATAAGTACTAACACCTTTTATAAGGACCATGATTTGTCTGAAATAACTATAATTGAATATTTCTACGGAATGATTAATATTATTTTTATTTGCAGATTATTAAAGAGCAGATCCCTCTGGAATGAAATGACAAAAATAAATAAAATATAACAAAATCATGAAGCTTTTTTATGAACGATAAGTAAGTTGCGAAACTATGATATAATAGAATATAAAGTCATTGTATTGGTAAAAGTCTAGTGTTGGGTCTTATTTATTTAATTTTAGTTTATAAAACAGAGCCTTAATCAATATTATGCTTTAATAAACCGGGGAATAGGTTTGATGAGGTTTTCTTCCAAACAACGTAGATCATTATAGGAATTTGGAACATAGATAAATAAACATATTTTTTACCAAAAATTCTTTTTATTTTCTTCATTCTCACTATTCTCATATATTCTCTCTGCATTGGATTCCTCAAAACTTTCTTTTCAGGCGCCCTTAAGACTGCATTTTTGGTGTCCATGTAACACCTCATAAAAGTTACCTGTACAACTCAGCACACCTATGTTACCGTTGAAGAATCTACTAGCCCTATACAAAATGCCAACCTTTCTGGAAGTTGTATTTTTTCGATAACTTAAGCTGTTCTGAAATACTTGCATTGCAGCCCTCCCTCCGCGCTCTGTACCATTAGAACTATGCACCTAAATTATGCCCTACCACACTCCAAAAGACTACTGGGACTGAAATACTGCATGTTATTTTTCAAGCACACGGAGAGACCTATCCACATATTGATTTGATCAACTTTCCAGTAAATCCTTAGCCACCTCCGTACCTCAAATATATCGATCCTCTTCTCTTTACTGATTCTAAGACTTCATGTCTGAATACCACAAATGAAGGAAAAAAAGAATCTTTCCAGATTTACAAATTTATTATTTAAAGATTACTCAATTAAATTAAGTAAAACATTTTCTTGAAAGAAATAAAAATGTATTTCTACAAAAGGGTAACAAATCATTTAAATATTAACAAATAATTATCTTCTATATTTTCTTAAAGTAAAAAATTGTCTAAAAAAATTACCATTTATAAAAATGGTTTTGTTTTCTTTTCTTTTATTTCATCATAGTTTTTGATGTGATATTTTATTAGTATTAACTTAATTCTATATTATTGACGGAAAATAAATGCCCATTTGATTAGAAACTAAATACAAGTGTCCAACTACCTCTTTGCGAAGTTGGTGTCCATGTGTCTGTTGGACCTCTGGATGTTATAAATGTTGGACTTAATTCTACTTTCTACACTAGTGAACTTTGCAGCTTCTCGTAGATGTTTCTCCACAAAATCATCTTTGTACTTATGTTTCTTTTCCATTGCTTCCTGTTTCTTTTCCTGATCTCTATAGTTAGAAACGTACTTCTCTCTTTCTTTATCCCTTTCATTTGCATTATTCATCATTTCTTTTCGCTTCTCTTCTTTCTCTGCTTCTGTCAGTTTGATTGGACGGACTTTTTCATATTTCTTCACATCTTTGTTTGGTACGACTTTTGGAGGAGTATGTCGTTTAGTCTTACTTGAGTGTATTTTGCTTCCGTCAGCTCTTACTAGCCCGTAGTGCTTTTCTTTAGGAGTTGCACCTTCTTCGTCACTGTCCTCATCGTACTTTTGAGAAATGATGATTGCTGGTCTACTTGAATTTTCAGAACGACCTTCATGTTTCGATTTCTTGGTTTCCTTGTGATCTTCATGGTGGCGTTCATCATTGTTTCTCTTATGTGATCTTCTTTGTTCTTCTTCGTGATGGCGTTCATCATTGTAACTTTTATGTGGTTTTCTTTGCTCTTCTTTACGATGGCGTTCCCCATTATTACTTTTATGTAATTTTCTTTGCTCATCTTCCCACTTACTATCATATCTATCCGGATGATGACTTTTATGTGATTTCTGGTGATCTCCTTCATTGCTACGGTCATATTTACCCTCATTGTAACTCTTACTTGATTTTCTATGGTCTTCCTCATCACTTTGGTCATACTTACTTCTTTTGTCCTTCGATCCACTTGTGTCTCTGTCAAAATCAACTTCTGAACGTTTATGACTTTCGTGTTTATCTTTTGGTTGCATTTCTTTTCATATTCAGATTCTGAACTTGAGGAATACCTCTTTTTCTTCTTCTTTTTCTTGGAAGTCTTGACCTTTACGGACTTAGATGGAGATTGCAATAAACCTTTCAAGTCAAAACTCTCCTCATGGACTTTTTTCAGTTTGTTCAACTTTTCAGCTAATTTCTTATCAATATCAGAAGACCCCTTTTTATGCTTTTTGCTTTTTTTTTTGTCCTTTTTCTTTTTTGTTTCAGCCTGAAAAATTAATGATATCAATTTAAATCCAAATACACATTTGTACATGTTGATGGGAAGAAGACCTTGATACCTGCGGAGCCATGTTGTGGAACATGGAGATATGTCAAACACTCAATGACAACCACGGTGAACTTCGTATTTAAAAGGACTGAGCTACTGTCGACAGAATAAGATAAAACATGGGAGATGGGAACACAATGAAACTTTAACCTGAGCTATGCAGACCGTCATCAATAATGGTTTTAAAAATCACCTGATCCATCTTCAGCAGCATAGTAAGCTCTTTGAGCTTCACGGGGTTCTGCAGCAGCTGCGCCCGGGACTCCAGTTCCCTCTTCCTGATGGCCACCAGGGGGTCCTCAAGCAGTTTCCTGGCCATGTCCACCTGACAGTCATTGGGTGCCACGTCCGCGCTGAGGTTCCGAATAGAGAACGGAATGCACTCGTGCTCCACGTGGTTCTTCGGTGGGGGCTTCACGTAAGACGTGTTGGCCTTCTCTTCAGATACTATTTTCTCAAATGTCTTGTCAATTTTCTTTCCAAGCAGGTATTGTTCACGGTCAACGCTTTCGTGTGGTTGCTGTTAATTATGGTTTGTAAATTAATTGAGAATAGTGACAGCCAACATTGCTTAAATATTTTTTACAGGAAAGCATTAATAATGTAAGAGTTAATAATGGAAAAATAAAATTTATATCAACCAAAAAACTTCAGTAATAGAGAGCCCTTTAGAAACAAAGGACCCAGATAGATCGACAGAGAACGAAATTAATTCGGAAGTGGTGGTCGTTACACCAGTTAAGCTTTATTTTTAAAATGTGGTGCTTACCAGTGACAAATACGTAAAAAAATCATACATGGATTTGTAAGACATGTTTTCCATTTTAAGACAGTGATTAACATTCTGGAATCCAGACATATTTTACAAATATTAAAAAAAATCCAAAATAAATATTCTAAACAAAATAAAAATAATGTCAACCCCTCCTACGTAAACTATTATATCTTCAAAATCCCGTTTGTTAAGGAGAGCATTTTGAAGCTTCTTTTGACCACATTAATTCCAAATATTAATTGATGAATGTAAATATTTAATATATGAAATTTAAATATTTGCTTAGTCTGGATTTCAACGGAATATTTGAATTTACAGTGATCAAAAGAAACGCTCTCCTCAACAATCGGGATTTTGAAGATACAATAGTTTACGTGAGAAGGGTCGATGTATGTATGTATTATATTTAGACTTTATAAACATAATTTTTGAGATACACTAAAATAATCATTTTGTCTTTCAATAATTCATAGCTAAAAGGTTTAGAGGTCAATTCAATTGAGAAAGGTAAAAGCAAGATAAAATAACTTATTCTGACCTTGTACATCCAATCCATCTTCTTGTTGGTTTTCTCCAACAATACTCCGGATGTTTGGCCATGGGCAGTCAGTTCTTCTCTGGACCGTTCGCTATCCATTTCTCTCCTTAAATCATCTATCCTTCGTTTTTCGTTTGCTTCTGCTTGCTCTGCCTTCCAAACCCTTTCCTGGTTCTTCATAGTATTTGGATGCCATGACTTTTTCGTGTTCTGCGATTTAAAAAGACAATTATTTGAGAGAGTAAGACGGATAATAGGAATGGGCAAAATTTAATACAGTTTAACATTAGAATTAATTCAGGAAACGCCTTCACAAAATAACTCAGAGGTTAGAATATAATACAATAATATTTGGACGATTTGTATAGCGCCGTTTTTGTGAAAAATCACCAATTATGATAAACACTTTAAATTCTTACCAAATCTCCGCCCCCCATGTTGATGTGTGGATAATAGAATGATCTTTCAAACTATTTGAAACGCTGAATCTTTCAACATGCTAGCATAGAATTCGTCGATACGAAAACGTAAATATAAATAACTTCTGAACTGTCAAACGCGATGCGTAGTCACCATAGATATTATGAATTTACTTTCGTAGATTAATAATATAATAGATTGGTTAAAGGCTTCATAGAGTATATACGTACCTACCTGGATACCTGGTAATAAAAAATACTATTTAGAATAGCGAAAGCGATTCTTTTTTTCGGACGGTGGAAAAAGCACTACTGAAGTTTATTTGAACTAAAAAAACAATATCAGAAAAAAAACATTTTGTGGTTTTTAATTTTCACTATCAACAAATCTACAATGGCAGCACAGTGCAACCTGTGGCCGTTTTATTCATCACTTCGGTGGCCTCTAACCCTAAATACGTTAAACATAATTTATATAAATACTTAGATACACTATGCAAGACCAACCTTACAAAATTGGCTTACGGGGTTCGCATTTTGAACAACAAATAAATATTACAGATACAGATCAAAAAATTATAATTTCAATTCTTTTTTAGTCTAATTAATTGTTTTTTTACTGGCAAATTTAGATTGTGTTTTATGTGATCAATGTTTCAAAGTGACAGAAAATAAGTTGTTTTTATTGTGGGAAAAAGTTCTGATAATGTTTTTTTTAATTATTGAGAAAAATATGATTTTAACATACGAATGAATCCTTAAAAACATATTTTTTAAACACAGAAAAGAATCATTGGTCTTTTCCTTTCTTATATAATATGCAAGAGCATCGTACATGATAATAGTAAAAAAAAAACAATGTGATAAATTAATGACAGGTTCTATAACATAAACCAGGAGTGAAGAGTAAATAGCCAACCTCGTTATTTTTTTAATTATCGCAAAATTATTGTTAAATATTTAAAAATGAAAAATGGTGTTTATGTGGTCAAAGTTATATTGCATTCCCAATGTTTATTATAAATATGTGGTTAAGCAGAAGGAAAGGGAAACACTTAAAAAAAATAACTTTAATTATAACCTATGTAAGTTTGCAATAATTACGTGATATATCAGAATAAAACCTTTGCCATCTAATAAATTCAATAAATGTATATAATTGGAATCGAATTCCAAACCTGTGGATCAACAGCTAATGCTTTCACTCCTATGAGCTGACTTTGTTCAGAGGCTAGAATATTTTTTTTCCTACTTGCGAGTGTTTAATAATTAAAATGTTCGTGTTCTATATAATTAAGATTTCGAGTTTGATAATTCCAGTAGTGCAGTGGAACATCGCATGAATAGTTAAATAATAATTATAATAACAAGTTGGTATGGTACACCGCAACTCTCCCGGAAGTGCCCAAGCCTTCAACATGGAATTCCTTGCTTGATGCTTTATTAGATAACGTGTAAATATAATAGCAAGTACTGCAGTCAAATTATGAAAACTGTTGATGGTAAGTGGAGGAATATTGATTTTTTTTAAACTTTTAACTCAACTTTTAACTATTTAAATTGACGACCTCCGTAGTAGAGCGGTAAGCTGCTTGACTCCGGACCTAAACAAAGGTCGCGAGTTTGAATCCCGACAGTGGCAACAATTAAAAAAAAAAATTACATTAGTTAATTTATATCCATGGATTTTAAAAAAATGTATGTATTTATAACTACACCTCGGAGTGGAAGATGCTCTTATTATCACTCTAGTGAAATACCACCAGGATGAGCAGATCTGAATAGCGGGATATTCCAAACCTTCCTCTTCCCATTCTTTTCTCTCCCTCCCGTCACTTCCTTCAGACTCAAAACATACCCCAAATGAAGATGCCATAGCTCCTTGTAACTTTTGTGCGGGGTCACATAAAAAAGCTGTTATTATTTTCACCAAACTTTGCTCCAATCTCTTATAAAATAATATTGTCATCATTTCAATGATGGGGTTTCAAAAACGGCCTTTAATTATTATTATACCTTATTAGTCATTGTTATTACGAAAGCAACAATAAAAAATCACCCCCCATCTGTTTGGCACGAACTGTGACCAAAGCAAATCCTCTTTACTCTTTACCTTCTACATCCTTCGTAACTTATTTGTTGTTCGAACATGGAGAACAGAATACATCTTCTCTGCACTGAAATGCCGTCACTACACAGGCTACACGGGCTACACGTGTCCAGGTTCCTTGGCCTCGGACACGTGTCGCTGCAGCAGGGCCGCAAAGAAATGAGTGGACCCCGCACTTGTGACAACGCTGGGACAGCATAAAATTTATCTTACACAATGTAAAAGTTCTTGGAAACTATATATTTAAAAAAAAACAATTCGTACCTAAAAATCATAAAGCTTAAGGATTTTTCCTAATTTACAAGATACCCTTTTACTCATAGTTTATTCTGAAAAGGTAAAACCTATGTCGGCACCCGCTTTGAATATTGAACTCGATCCGTCCAACTTCTAGCTTACTATCATATCCTACACATATTCAATATAATATAATGTAAAAATGTAACTAGTCAAATTATGTTTTCACCAATGACGTTACATTATATTTCAAGTCATTGGTTTTCACCAGTTTTACTCGTGAAAAATCTTGACTTGGCAGGATGAAAACTGAGAATATTTTGTTTTTTCAGAGTCAAAAAATAATAGTTGCTTAAATCTACCTTATTTTCAAGATAGCCGTTGAGAGTAAAATATCACGGGAAATATAAAAAATGACATTCTCTCAATGATTATGCTTTTTTTTACTTTACATAGTTTAAGATTGCAATTCATTGGAATTGTATCGTTTTAAGACCCAAGCCGTGCTGCCAACGAAAGTTTAGAAATTTCATTACAAAAGCAAAAAAACTCAACATGAATTTTGAGATGTAGTAAAAAACAAGTGTGGTCAGCCTGTATCAAACAGTTCCTACTTCTGGGTAGGTACTACTGTAGACTTTGTTAGCCCTGCGCGTTCCCTCTCCGTAGAGAGCCCGCCAGCCCGTGTACTAGATAACATATATAATATAGCTTGTACTAGGTAGGTACTGTCGCACTAGCCAGGGTTCACAGCGCGCCGCTTGCACCGTGCCCTCTGCCGTTGAAGTTCCCCAAACCGACTGCGGTGAATGACCCCGGAGTACCTAACCAGCTATATAGCTACACTGGCCCTACCACGTGTAAGCAGTGCTATATTATGCTAGGTGCCAGGGAGAGGACACGTAGATTTTAGGGTGGACACACTTTGTCCCCTTTGGAGTTATTATTTGTTTATAATTTAAAAAAAGCTGTGTACATTAACAATCGACTATAACACTAGGCAAATATAAATATACTTACATAGGTACAATGCAATAAAATTATTCTTCCTATGGTGTGGCAGAGTTGGTGGAGGTCAAAGTGGGATGCTGATGTTATTCAGTCACTCAGAGACAGCATAAATATCAACCAAATAAAGTCGTGAAATATACATTGTCCGTGCGCTTTTTAGCTGCATTACGTAATAATATATAAGCAGTATATTTGCACCCCGTTCCAAGGTAAAAGTTACTCTCGGTTGGTACAGCCCTGGTGTAAAGACCATTCGGAACCAAAATTTTGTTGCTTGAAATGGCTATTGCTATTTAGTGACCAGATCTGATTAGACAGGTACTTCCCAGCCTTCCGCTACCTTTACTTACTTCCTTCAGTCTCACCGTATTTGAGTTTTTAGCTGTCCATGGCCGTGATGTCGTTATGAGCGCGCTTGACTGTAAATGTGATAAATACGTGTTGTTTACCTGTTCCTATTTTTATGAAAAAATATTTTCATTGTGGCGGCATTCAGCTTAATTACCAATTACTAACTTATTTATTTAAATTTATACGGTACAAGTAAACGTCATAAAACATATGAATATATTATTAAATAAGAAATTATTTATCCGGCCGAATACATTGAAAGTTTCGCCTCTTACCGATGTTTTGAAGAAACAAAGAATATTTTAAGTTAATTTTATTATCTTGCTGTCGCCAACTAAAGTGTTGCTACCTACTGACTTTCCGAAATGTGTGCATCTTGGAGGTAATATTGTTACTCGAAGGTGTGTGTGTGTTATTGGCGGAAAGACAAAAATAAATCCATTAATTTGTAGGTCGCAGGCTTAAACCTCGACTTAAGCATTTTAGGTTAATTTAATTTTCATATAATAATATTTGCGGCACGTTGCAGATTGTTGGGTACTCTCAGTATCGCCCTGGACCATCATTTAAAATCTAAGCGGTGTTGTCAGAAATGACTTTAGCCGTGTTTGATGACCAGATCTGAATAGTCAGAAACTTCTCCACCTTCATCTTCTCTCATCCTTCAGCCTCACAACATACCCTAATTAAGGATACCATAGCCTCACTAGCTTCGGGCAGCTAGAACTCATGTGCGGTATTCACATAAAATTTAAAAAAAAAACCATCCTTAGAAAATATTTAATGCAGTACTTATTTTAAGTTATTTTCTCTGCCTACAGTAATATAGTTTTAGGGTAGCATATTCAACGCACTAAGGTTGTGGGTAACTAACATGCATAGTGGCTGAAAAGTTAATTTCTGGAACCACGCGATCTGTGGTATTTTGGGCACTGGAGATGAAGACCATCGCTAGCAGAAAGCAAGTAGTCAGTAATGAAAGGGCTGGTAGCGAGAAGTAGGTATTTCGGCCACCAAGAGTTTGTGCAAACGTTGAATACCTATGATTATTTAAAAATGTGGGTTAACATTTTTTTGCACTTGCTAATTTTACCGCCGCGAGCGAGAGCTCGTACCAAGCAAGTACCCAGGGTACTTACGTATACTTACTTATACAGACGCAATAGAAAATGCGTTTTGCAAATCTTCTTTTTTTTTACCAAAATCGTTTGGTTTTCTGCCACTGCTATTGAATGGGTCGCTTGCAATATATATTTCTTTAATATCGGTTCAAAAATAATTTCTAAGGAATTCAGTAGAAATTTAAAAAAATCCTTTTCGTCGTGTTTCTAAAACCGCATCAATTTTTTTAAAGTATTGCACTTTTGACACCTTCGAATTCGAAGTGTAAAATATGTAAAGTGTTCTTTTTTCGTTTGAACAACCATATGCATAAAAAAAATTGAGTCAGATGTCAGTTTACTGTCAAATTATATAAATGGAATCGATTAATTTACCTATTTTAAAACGTTCATTTTAAAAACTTTCGTAGGAATAAATAAATCAAATGACAACAATACTAGCTAAAATCTTTAAATTCACTGTCAGTTTGTAAATGTCAATCGTAAAAGAACGATCCTATTGCCATGTGTAACAATGGGAGTAGGTAGCAATGTATTTTTTCTGTATTCTCTGTAGTAAAATCTGTTGGAGCCGTTCGTAAATGTATGCATGAGGCTCGTTCTCTAACGGGGACTATGAATTTCATCCACGGAAACCCGCGTCACCCTATTCCAATTGCGTGAAGCGTGGAGGCGTTGCGTTGCGTTATACGATTCGGGAGTAGGTACCGTCCTCCGGTAGGTACCTCGGCTATTTGCTACGCAACACAAACACTAACGCGATGGACCTAGCGGCCAGCAGCCAGCAGCCAACAGCCAACAGCCAACTTCCCGCAGCCAACAGCCAACAGCCCACAGCACAGATACTAGCCCTTGCACGTGCGCATTCTGTCGTGGCTCCCGCTATCGATCCGCAGAGATGGAAAATGCTGCAAAACGCCGAAATACACATCCCGTCGACACACAGTACCTACTTACTGGTACTTACTCAAGGGGGTTGGCACCTACATTTCTATTTTCTGCCGTGTGTGAATCGTAAAAAATAACAGAGGAAAGTAAACGGGATAGAAAAGCAATATTAAATTTTCCAGGCTTTCCCGGCTTAGATGAGATATACCACGGTATATTGAAAACTAGATACCTACATTAACATTTTAAAATATTAAGCCCATACACACCTACCACCGTTGCTTACATCTATGTTAAGTATGTATCCTAGAGGATGTTTGGCTAATAAGTTGGAAAATAGTGGTAGATACTGTAAGTATCGCCATGGTGAAAGACCACCATTCAGAATCGAAGCGTTGCAACGTTTCGATTGGCGTTGCTTGAAATGGTTTTAGCCGTGTTTGCTAAATAGCCAGGTACTTCCCGACCTTCCTCTTCCCCATCTCCCTTTCCACCCCACTTCCTTCAACCTCATAACATACCCTAATTGGGGATTCCATAGTCCCACTGATAGACGGTTGGGACTCTTGGGCGGTATTAAGTATATGTATTTTTTTAAGATTTAACTTCGTTGAATATGATTCAAGATTTTCACGAAGGTGGAGGAAAGTAACGTCAAAATCATTCCATATGTACTGTTTTTTGTTTTGTTTTTATACGTGTGATAATTAAAAATGTGAGTATTTACTTTTGAAGAGTGATTTTAATCAACTTTTATTCACAGTGCTCACACTGTATACAAACATAGGTTATTGATCACATGATTTACATCAATGTTATTGTTATTAATCAATATGTAGATGTAGCAACATAATACGTCAGTGCAACAAAATATTTTTAAATGAATAATGGTTAATGTAGGTAGTCACGACACTCAGTTTTAATAATACAAATTCAAGGAAATCGAAAAATAACAAAGTAATGTAAACAAATAATGTATAAATACAAGACTATTATGCGAGAAATAATTCCACAAAAGATAGGAAAGAGTCCTGGCAGGATGTGTACATGTGTATATGTGTTGCTATACAAAAGGGCTATGTTGATGATGTTGATGTTGATGTTGTTGTCCAGCCCGCATTCCCTGTCTCAGGCTCAGGATAAGTTATCTGAAGTGCGATTGAGACAGAGCGGCACTCAGCAGATCAAACATCAACACGCTACATTTATTTCGTAACTTCCACAGCAGTGATAACGTTTTTATTATTATTATTCTCGATAAAGCGATGTATCACTTGCATACAATGCGATATAAACATAAATAATGAATCATTATAGTATAAAGTTGTACCTAAGTCAAGAGCTTACATATTATATCGAAAATGTATTTTTTAACAAGTCATTGATGATAACAGCAGCGCCGGATCCACCATGCGTTCAAACTATGCAAAAACATAGGCGCCATCTCTGAAGGGGCCCCGTTGAAAATAAAGATCTTATGTTAATTTACTTCAAGTATTCCATAAATTATATCAAAATTTCCCAAAATCATTTTAAAATTACCCGTATTATGGGATAATTATGTTTTTCGCTGTGCATTGAACGACTAATGAAAATGTATGGATAATAGCTTTTTGTCGCGGATTTTTTTACGTATAGTGGTTATTTGGATTTAAAGTCTATTTTTATATGGAGTTTTATACGTTAAAATTCTGAGAAGCAAAGTCTATGACCAATCACCGTGCCCATCATTTTCACACAACAGTGAAAATTAACTGTTAGAGATGGTACATATTTTTGTCACGGCGACATTGTACCGGTGACTTTGCGCTTATTTGGTTTTTCAGAATTCGAATACAGTAATATTTTTTGTAGTTTATTTTTAAATTATGTTATACTTTGGTAATATAAAACATATTAATGAAATCCCAATCTCCGCTATCGACTTTTTTCCATAGCTATTAGTAACTGATTCCAAAAGTAGTGACAGCCGATTTTAGATGTTACATCCCTAAGACGCAGCCGTTCTGAGGTATGATGAAAATCTTGTTCTACGAAAATAAACTCTAAAGTTCATTCTCGTATGAATTAATAACTAATTAATACCCTACATACGTGGTAAAGCGGTTAAGATCTTCGACTATGAATCCAGAGTTCACGGGTTCGATTCGCGAGTGGTTACTTTTCGAAATTGGAACTGTCGATGAAAATCATCAAATTAATAAAATATTCTTTTCAAATCTAAACCAGCAATTAAGTAGGTACCTATAGGTCATATATTTTACAAAAAAAAGTGACATTTAACTGTCAGATGTTTAGTTTTTTATCATGTTGCTTGAAATGGCTATAGTCGTGTTTAGTGACCAGATCTGAATAGCCAGGTACGTCCCAACCTTCCTCTTCCCCATATCCTTCCCTTCCCAAGATATCAAAAACTGTATAAGTTTTTCAATTGAACTTGCATATTTTGCTGTTTGTTTCGTATATTTCGTCCATATTTTGTCATTGCCACATTATTATATTATGATGCTGCATTATTTCGTGACAATTCTTTTGATTTGTTGCATCTGCAGATTCCGAATCTTCAAAATGACGAATTGAGTATGAAAGTTGGTTCGTATTCGACTCGGGGTGAAGCTAAGCACGAACCCCGTGAAAGGGCCGAAACGCGCGGAGGGTTCACGACCTTTGTGCGGTAGGGGACACGCGTTCGTTCACTGCGCAGGACACTCCGGCTGGGGTAGGCGCACCCCACAGCGGAGAGTAGGCGACGCGACGGTATTTACTTCCCCGCGTTGAAATCGCCGAAAACTGCCTGGCGCTGGCGCTGGTGCCTACCGTACCCGGAGTCGGGGTGAATCTAGGCCACGACAAGATTTTCACTTTTCGGAGGGGATGCCTAATGCCTAGTGCCTAGTACCTACCTATCGGCTGCAGCGTCCCTCACACTGCGGGGAAATAAATGTATACGGAGAATATTCATTCATAATCTCCAAGATTCTCACTATCATCGCATCTGCCCTGATGATGGAACTGCAAGGCTGTCCGAAACGTTGGTTCATTGAGAAACGTAGCACGGCTTATCACCTTAATCAAAAAATTAATTAACCCACCTGCATAATGCAAAATAAAAAATCAAAAAAGAAGCTGCCAAGCTACTAAAATGCCCTGCTCAAGCGCACTTGAGGTGAACTATCACAAAACTGCTCTATATAAATTCACTATTATTATTATTAAGTACCTGTTGAGTACTTACCCGGAGATGTAGTATACTTATATGTATTTTTTGTAGATATGTTTTTTGTTTGTTTAAAGAAAGACATACATTCCCGGGTTACAAATAACCTGAAAATATTTGTAAAAACTCCTACATACAATTAATGCTGATTAAAGTGATTAATAATTAGTGTCAAATTTAATTCCTATACCTACTATTCTACATTAAGGTCATTAATCCAACATCGTTAATAATATTGGTCATTAATCCAACTTGTTCTAAAATTGTAACTTTGCATTTAAGAAATTAGTAAATTGGTAGTCGCGATATGATATTTTTACAGTAAACTTAAACGGTAAAAGTTTGCAATTCGAAATGAGCAGTTTCCAGGTAGGTACCTAGCTGTAAGAACAGGTGAGTAACATTTACACGCATATTGCATTTTTGTCCTCGTTTCGGTAACGAATACAGTTTGTAGGTAGGTACGCAAGATCGCCAACGTATCTTTTCAGCCGAGCGCGTCGTTTATAATTTTTTAGTTATTACATAAATATGTCTTGTTGTACATCTCGTATGCGAGGTAATGCCAGAGGGTTCGCGTTTCCACTATAAAGGATCTTGGGATTGTGTACGAAACTAAGCTTGCATTTCGTGTTCATATCGAAGGGGTATGCCAGTCGGCATTGAAAATGTTAGGGTTTGTTCACAGAACCGTCAGAGTTTTTCGGGATACCCGGACTCTGAGAACACTCTACTTCTCTTTGGTCCGCAGTAGGCTGGAGAGTGGTTCAATGATTTGGAATCCTCATGAGCTGGGGTACTCCCTCATCTTGGAGAGGGTCCAGAAAAAGTTCCTGAGATTTCTATACATGAGGGAGTACGGCCACTACCCGTGGCTCTACCCAGCGAACTTTCTCCTGGGCACGCTCGGACTTCACTCCTTACAGCTCAGGAGAGAGGGGTATGCCGCCACTCACTTCTTCAGACTGCTGCGGGACTATATTGTAAACCCTGCTATTTTGGAGCGCGTAAGTCTCTATGTTCCTGATGAATATCTAAGACAGCGTCTTCATAAATTATTCTATCTTCCTGCCTGTAGGATCAACCTGCCAATGGTTCTGCCGGTGGGGAGAAGTATTTTGCTCCTGAACAAAATCTCTTCCGATATCGACTTATTTCATGTCAGTGAGGAGAGATTCAGAAGTGAAATCCTATTGATTCTTGAAAGAGTTTCTCCTCATTGACCTGATCATCACCATTGCCTGAATTTTTTTTTTTTTTAAATTTTATTTTTCTTGTGTATCTATATGGTACTATAATTTGTAATTATTTGTAAAAATTTTAATTTATTTCTTATATGCATTAAATTTAAAAAGTTTGTCATGTATAAGAAATTTAATAAAAAATATTATTATTATTATTATTCGCAGGAGTTACGTAAGGGAGTTAGAAGATACAACCTTAATATAATTATATGATATTTCCTTCAAGCGAGCGTTTTTTCTTATAATTCTGCCACTGAGAGCTCCACTGTAATCTCTCTTTCTGCTAAATACGTCGTTGATGAGAAAGAGGAGAGGTTACAACGGAGCTCTCTGTAAAAACCCCTTAGCTCTAGGGACCTTTCATGAATAATTCAAAATCTGGTATCTAAAAGTGCAAATCCGAGAGTGGTTCCGGAGTGCGAACTGCATGATGAAGATTACCCCGATGGTAGCCAACCTTCAATAGGAGCAAGCTGCAGAAGAAGAACAATAATAAATTATTAATTTTAATTGTCAGATTTTAAGAAACGCCGTTGGTACCTATTAGAATCACAAACACCATTATACCCAGTCTGTGGGGTAAACATTACCTCGATGACAGACAACCTTCCACAAGAAGAAGAAGAGAAAACTTAATAATTTTGGTTGTCAGCTTTTCTTGAATGTTGGGAAACGCGACGGGTATTCGAACCACAACAACCCCGATCCCCAGTGCGGGGAGGCGGATCGGGGGGGCGGGGAGGGAGAACCGAGGGCCCGTGGCCCGGGTTCGAGGACCTCCAGCCCGCAGTCGGGCCTCCCCCTCCGCCCCTCCGCCCCCGCCGAGCCCGTCCTCTGCTTACTCCGACCGCGACCTCAGACGTGACGTCACCGAAGGGCTTTCGGATGCAACGCGTATAGTGGGATGTACACCAAACCATTTTGCAATGCTGATTTAACTGTCGAAGGCGGTGGATGTACCTATTTAAAACATTTCCCATCGATAGTACCTTCCTGCAGCTTGACACGGATAATTTTGCAGTCGATGGTGGCGCAACCAACAAATAATACTAAAATCTTTTTTTTTTTAAATAATACCTAATGAAAACACTCATTGAAATCCATAAATGTATTCATAGCACACGTCAGTATAAATATAACTAATATTCAGTGACCAATCAAAAATACTAAAATAAATCTTTCCGTGTACATTTATTTTCCGCAACGCTGACAACACAACTTAAACTGGCGGCGCCTCGTCCTAGTATTCGAATCATCTGAACTTTTTATAGGTTTCAACGTTTCATTGGTTTTCCCATTTGTGTCACTTTATTTATGTATAAAAACAACCAAAACAATTTAGTTTGAACAAACCAAATCGACAATCATCCCCAATTGGAGTATGATATGAGACTGAAGGGAACGGGGAAGGGAAGGAGATTGAGAAGATAAAGGTGGGGAAGCACCTGGCAATTCGGATATGGTCACCAAACACGGCTAAAGCCTTTTCAAGCAATATTTCGATGAGCTCAAGCTGTATGTTTGTTCTAATAGAGATTCCAAAGCTACCTGATAATTAATAACTCCCTTCGAATATCAGTTTAATTCACCAATTATTTGTTAAACGTGTGAATGGCCATGACATTATTTGTGTCCATGTGTTATTATTGTTCCTTATTTTAAGATAACTGCTCTTTCTGTTCTGGATCCCTAGCACAATCTTATTGATAACTTAGAAGAACCGTTGCAATAAACTTGACTGTCGACGTTTTTTTTTATCGATAATTTTAGATAATGTTATCAATGTCGGGAAAAAATCACCGTAGAATGCAACGCTGATGCATTTTTATTTATTGCGTATACATATTGAAACGTCAAAATGAATCGCACTTATTTAGCAAAACTGATTTATTGATTATTACTGTTTTGTTTTACTAATGATCGCTAACCATTACCCGTGATATCATTAAAAACTATCTAAACTACGTTTGCCGAAGTTCAAACCTGTCTCCGTTATTAAAAAAGCAGGTTGTGCATGTTGGTTTCCGCTAGAAGTTTTAGCCGCAATATTTATCAAAAAGATGACAAGCTTAAGATAAGTGGACAAGCGATGTCATCTGGGTCCAAACGGGTTGGCTGCCGGGGCTGCCCGGAGATGTACGGGACACGGGACCAGGAGGAGGGAGAAGAGGACCACGCACGAGCCACCAGTTGTTGGATATTGTGCTGCAGCCACACGTGTCAAGAGAATTTTGCCCTTCGACCTAAATAAGGTTCGTTGGACTTATTTGTGCGCGCCTTAAAATGGGTGGCAATCTAATACTGGATGAGGAAAGTAGCTACCTACCCAAAATGTCCGTGGGTAGGTACTGTAGGTAGGTACTAACCAGCGCAGGCGACCGAGAGACGCGTTGAAATATTAATGCATCCAGTCATAAAACTCGAATGAACAACAAAGAATTCGTGTGTATTGGGCCGCTTATGTTTTTATTGCGTAATGAATGTCACCTTTGTCGGACTCACGGAAGTTGAATTTGAAGTGTTGCCAGTGTTATGAAGTAACCTGCCTAATAGAAAAATGAGCGTACATTATTATTATTATTACGGCGCAGCTATGAGTCAGAGGTAAACAGGTGCGACAGTCTTCGAGAGATGTCAGCAGCCATTAATTGCATCACAATACGATAGTTCAATTTACAATAACATGTCTCGAGACTTAACCGTACCAGAATTATTTTTTGTTTGTTCTTTATTCTGGGGGTAATTTTTTGTTCTCATACTTGATTATTTACAGGAAAGACAGAGTTTTTTTTTTCAAATACATAAATCAATACGTTTTGAAAATAAATAATCGAGGGAAAATAATGTACAGTGTAAAAAATGCATTTAGGTCCAAAAAGATAATTACTAATGTAAAGACATCAGAGTTCAATTCCATAACATTATGTGTAAAGTTTCATTCCCCTCTTCAGGGCTAACCCTGTTTTGTCATCCTGAAAAAGTTATTTTATTGTTTAGGGAATCTCCATTCTGTGACAAAAAGGAGGAATAAAGAAGATGAAATATATATGTTTTAATAATTTATGATTGATACTTCAATGTTGAGGATGAAAATTATGAAAACATAATAAAACACTATAATTAATTATGTTAGAAATAGAACTATACACAAAACATCATACTACTGACCTGAGGAGAGCTAATGTACTGGGGTAGGTACCAATATATTTAATGGTTTCGAATCTACCATTATAATTAGGTAGGCAGGTATACCATATATCAATACCTAAAAAACACAGAATAAGTGATATCCGTGTATTTTCTTCACGAAAAGAGTGTATGCAAGTATTAGTAATATTTCTGGTTATCTTTTAAGACCCTGGGGACATCACATTACCTCCTCGTTATTATTATTTTCTACTTTTTTACGCTTCTCTCAATTTACTTCGAGAAACAATACTTAAATCTACCTCCAAGTTGACTGCAATGCGGAATTATTTCATCACAATATTGACTCAACGGCGTCTAGTTTCCCGGCCCGCCCGGGTACGTTATTGAATATTTATTATAATCGGAATTATTTATCAAAATTTTGATTGATTATAGTAAAGTGTGATAGTTATAATAAAGTATGATATTGGCATGTTATATCTTTAAATGTGTACTAATTATTTTAATTTGTCAAAAAAAAAGTAGGAGTACCTGCACAGATAAAATTATGTTTTATAAATCTGTTTGGTTGGTAGTCCCAAGCCTTCAACTGTAAAAAAAAACATCGATACGTAATTATTAATTAGTTTATTTAAGGTACCCGCTTAAAACTATTTAAATATAGATCTATTTTATTTTTTTCCGGGGTAGACACCATAAAAAAAACACTTATTTCCTATTATGTAAGTGGGTACTCATATTGTAAATATGTTTGACGGCCTCCATGGTCGAGTGGTAAGACGCTCGACTACGAATCCAAAGGTCGCGGGTTCGAACCCGGCGCGCGCCAATAACTTATATATTTTATTTCATTAATATGTGTCATAACACATTTAATTAATATAAAATAATAAAAAGTATATTTGCGGCACGTTCCAGATTGGAAGATACTCTTAGTATCGCCCTGGTGAAAGACCACCGTTCAGAATCGAAACGTTGCTTGAAATGGTTTAAGCCGTGTTTGGTGACCAGATCTGAATAGCCAGGTACTTCTCAACCTTTCTCTTCCCCATATCCTTCCCTCCCCACTACCTTCAGCCTCACAACATACCCCAATTAGGGATGCCATAGTCTCACTGGCTTTAGACGGTTGGGAGCAGTTGAACTCTTGTGCGGTATTTACCATAAAAACAAACGTACCTACGCGCATTCAATAATGATTCTAACTTATTCATTTTACTAGTGAATGAGCGTAATCGTAAGTTGTTCTATTTTTGATGGAGGTACAAGAAGAAATACTTTTTAAAATTTATTTATTTAATTAATTGTACAAAATGAACATTTTTTTACTTAATACTAACAGAAGGTGTAATTTAAATTAAATAAATGAACAGTGTCTAGTTTCTAGTTAATGACAATTACCTCCCTAATTGAGAAAATCTTCGTGCTTATAACTAACTAACCATCACGCCATTTCGCAGCAGGAGTAGGCAGAGGGGATGAAACGCCACATAACTGTACCGGTCGTCATTTAAAATGTTAGAGTTTGTTTTTTACTTCTCTTTGGTCAGCAGTAGACTGGAGAGTAATTGGGCGGGGTACTCCTTCAGCTCGAAGAGGGTTCAGAAAAAGTTTCTGAGGCTTCTAGGCGAGGGAGTGCGGCCGCTATCCGTGGCTCTACCCAACGAACTTTCTCCTGGGGATGTTCGGACTTCACTCATTGCAGCTCAGAAGAGAGGGGCAGGCCGCAGCTCCCTTGTTCAGACTTCTGCGAGGCTGTATCGAGAAGCCTGTTATTTTGAAGCGCGTAGGTCTCTATGTTCCTGATGACTATCTAAGACAGCGCCATCATGGATTATTCTATCTTCCTGGTTGTGGGACCAACCTGCCGATGGTTCTGCCGGTGGAGAGGAGTCCCTGTATTGCTCCTGAAAAAATCTCTTCCGAAATCGACATATTCTACGCCAGGAGAGTTTCAAGAGGGAAATCCTACTGATGCTTGAAAGAATTTCTCCTCATCCACGTGCCATCTTCACCACTGCCTGTTTTTTGTTTTTTTTTTTTTTTGTTTTGATTATATTTACTTTTTTGTAATTATTTTACAAATATTTTGTTTAATTTCTTATATTATGTATTAAATTATTAACAGTTTGTTTTGTATAAGAAATTATTTAAATAAATTATTATTATTAACTCTGTCTTGGCACACACTCCGTGCTTTATTTACATTCATACGATGTCTTATACATCGTACATCCGCTCTACATCTCCAAACCACCTAAGCGTCCCTTTCTTAATCTTGTTCATTACGCCTTTCAAGATTTATAGATCTTCATATTTTAACACCTTTTTAATACATGGTTTTTTCACGCAAACGCCTCAGGGATCTCATTTCTACTGCATTCAGTCTACTCTCATTCTTCCGATGCCAGTTCAGCCTCACTGTCATACATCAGGGTCGGTATCTGCACTGTGGACTGCTATCCTCGCTTCTTTGGACATTTTTTTACTACCGACTACCTCGTTTAGTTCTCCGTTAACGGAGATTCCTGCATTCACTATTTTTTCAATGGCTTTTACATAAATACTATCGTAAGTATCATTTCCTAATTAGCCTAATCACCTTTTACTCTTACATAAAATAATTGCTTAGTGACCTACTTTAACACGTCACTAATAAAGTAAATAATAAACAAAATTAAAACCAAAATTAAATTTACAATTCATTAGTGGCAATTAGTGAAGGCACCATATACATGATATATTTTTATATGTAATAAACCTGTTGCAAAATTAATATCTGGTAGTTATCTCCCAAAGAATAGATTGATGTATAATTCAATCAGTAGGTTCAATTTAGCGATGTTCAAAATGTTCACGGGCCAAATATACAAGTGTTGCAAATAGTGTGTGAACTGGGTACTGCGCTGAGTAGTATTGAATACATTGAGTTTGTAGAGAAGAGAGGTAAGTAAACACCAAACTGAAAGCTTCTCGGTGCTTGGGGGATTGAAAAGTGAAGTTAGAAGCTGGGAATGAAGATAGAAAGTGAAAGAAGGGATCGAGACTGAGGAGGGTATCTATTTCATAATTTACGAAGTAATTCTAGCTCTCATTCGTACCTCGCCATGTATTGTTTTATAATTAAAGGCATCTGGCTAAGTATATAAAACATATTCAGTCTGGCAAATAAATGCAGAAAAAATGGAGGGCACTGCAAAAGGGTGAACTTTTAAAAAGCACTGTGGTTCATGTGCATAGTTTTTCATTATTAAAACAACTGTATTTGTTAAAAAATTACGATACTTTCCGAAAGGAGATGATTCTACATCACATGTTAAGTTGATTTGATATTCGAACTTGTTATTTTTTAACGCTTTGAAAATGAGGTAATTGCACGGGAAAGGGTTTTTTGTATTTTTGAAGAGTATAATATTACATCAAACAATCCATTTATTAGATGTTAAATAAAATAAAAACAATGTGGAAGAGTTAAAAAATTTCAAAAATAAAACCATTATTGATCATTATACATTAAATTTAATTGTTTTTATTTTATTTGTTTGTGGTAATATAAATTCATTTGTTTTATTTTATTTGACATTGTGAAAATTACTGTCCTCGATTTAAAATTTGTTCGTATGCTCTAAATCAATGATTCATAACCTCTTAGCACAAGGGCCTACTTATTTTCTAAAAGTTCGCGGGCCACATAGAGTGCAAGTGTTGCCAGTGGTGAGGGGGGTCTTCGTAGGATTTGGGTATTTTTTCTTTAAATTTTCAATAAAAGATGTACCTAAGAAAATGTGTTTTTTTTACCTGAATATAATATTTTTATTATATTTATTATTTACGTTTTTCATTGAAAAAATATATAATAGGTTCGTATTTAAACACTTCTTCAGATAAATAAACATGTTAGTTTTATAAATTCTGATCTTTAAAACTCCACAGTTTTTTTGTTGTAAGTTTAAGGTTATCTGCAAATTTGTAACTTTACAAGGCCGAACCTTTAAGTAGGGAATACAAATACACAATATGAGTTACTAAAAAAATTGAACATTGCAAAGTTAAACCATCTTCTTTTTTTGACAAGCCAAACAATTGTTTTTTTTTTCTCTTTGTATTATGTGGAAGAAAAAACCCTGTTGTTTCTTTCTAAAACATAATCTTTTAAATAGCATTGTAACGGGGCTATTCATGCTAATATTTTAACATGCCAGATGAAGCGACAGTTGTGCAAATTTGTTCCACGCACTTCCGTGATGGTGACGTAAACTATTGAAGGATCAATCTGTTTTATTCCATAACTCATCCATTTAATTAATATTATGTATCCAAATAGCTTATTTTCCAGTGATATTTAACTACTTATTTAGTTAAATAATTATTTTGAAGTGTAAAAATACTTACAACGCAGATTTTTTTAAACCATTTTTGTATCACTAAATAACACTTGTTTAATTATTAATTATTAAAAATATTATATATTAAGCCCTTTCAAAAAAAAATTGTTCCTCCATCTATTATATGTCTCATTTCTTCTTTCTTTGTATTATATACTGTCTCACTCTATCATTAACTGTTGTACCTATATATACCTGTTAACTCTGTATTTTTTCTTTAATTATTATATGTGCCCTGACGAAGCTTGATCCAAGCGAAACCGGTTGGCCTTCATCATAATAAATTCTGTGGTTTTAAAACAAAGTATTCTTTTATTTAATATTAAAGGATCTCCTGTATTCGACGATGGCAGAATCTTCAGAAAGGGAGACGGTAAGAAGGTAAAAAACCTTTGCGATATGATAAAAGTCACTAAAGAGACCGAGATAACGCATTTGCCAACATTCGTGGCTAAAAACCTGCATAAATTACGGCCGGTTAGTGTTAATTTTGTTGATATAATCCCAATTTTAAAAGACAGCGTTTTTTAAAAGCAGAGTTGTTCACAACAAAGGCTTAAATGTGTAGACGTGGTGGAAAAAGAGCGATGTAGAAGAGCTAGGAGAGCAGATGACCCTTTTGAGAAACGAAGTGAAATCCCAACTGCATTTACACAATGAAAAACCCTTAAGCAATGTCAGGGTCAACGAGCAAAGCAATAACACGCCCAAGGAACAAACAATCCAATGCAGGCGGAGAAACCCAGGAACTATTAGATTGAGGCCCGTGGTCCTATCCCAAGAAAACTCGAAATTACCAAATTAATGATAATACTCACTTTACTTCCGTATAAAAACTAATAAAACGTACGACAAAAGTTACAAGGCCACTGGACCCACGGAAAACATAAAGCAGCTGCTATAAGAACAAGAACATAAATATACGCTTCAAGGTTTGACACTGAGACGAGTGTTGGTGACCTGAAAGATTTAATTTCTTTAAGGAATCAACATTTCATCGATATATAATGGATCAAGGCATCTACACCAGCCCCATTCAAAACATTCAACGTTAGAATATTAGCACAAAAAAACGTTTTTTATGAAGAAAGATTTTTGGCCTGAAGGAATAATGTACCCATTTGAATTACAAGAAACATTGCTATTACCGACTGACATAAATTTCCTTTCAGATATCCAACCAAAATTTTCAAACTTGGGCACATCTGCCGTAGATACATTTTCCGGAAGGTTGACCGAACGGAGGAATCAGCACATTCTGGCGTAGTACAAAAAGGGCCAAGCCCAAGACTATCGACTAAAATGACAATAGGTTAGCAGGAATAGAAGACAAGCAAAACACAAACGGCATTATTATGGGTGATTTCAATGCTGATCCAATGTCTTTATTTGGGAAAGATCGATGCTGAAAAATTGACTGAAAAATCATAATCCTATGTATGTTAGCGATGCACACAACACAACGAGCTGGTTAGATCACTGTCTAGATACGCTCACAATCCAGAGGATGATCAAAAGAATATCGATAAAGTACGACGTGTACTGGACAGATCACCGGCCCACGACAGTGTGTCTAGAAACAACAGGTCTAAGCACTACGGAGGAAAGTGCGCGGATAGCTTTGGATCCTTTAAAATGGAGAGCGTATGGTACAATTCCAAATCAAGTCTTATTTTACAACTGCTTCATTTCTAACAAATCAAAAAGTCGGGATGCAAAAATAGTCTTCATACAGACGCCATCAGCAGACCAAACGTGTGCGTTAATTGTGGAGTCGTTAAGTACTGCCGCTAAAAACACCTTTCAAAGTAGGCATAAATCTTTAACCTGTTGATTATATACCCCTGCAGTGATGATCGTAACATACTCGTAGATACGTAGATTTTTGCATTAGTATAATCATTATTATTTCAGAAGAAACTGTTTATGATTTAGATCTACTGTGCCATTCTTTGTTCGTTTTGTAGAGCAGTTCCACCAGTTACCACCAATGCCTGCATCTGTTTTCAGCACACATGTTTTGGTCTCTTCTGATCGAAGGACCGGAGCGCTTGTCAACAATGTCTTTAGTCAGCGCCGTATCCACCATAGGTTCAAACTGTGCAAAAAACATAGGTGTCATCTCTGAAGGGGCACCGTGAATATGAAGATCTCATTTAAATTTACTTCAAATATTCTCTAAATCTTATCAAAATTTCCCCATATCATTTAAAAATTACCCACATCATGGGGTAATTATGTTTTTTTTTATTGCGCCGACAGCATCGCTGTGCATTGAACGACTAGCGAAAATGTATGGGGAGTAGATGTTTTTCACGGATTTTTTTACGTATTGCATAGTGGTTATTGGGACGTAAAGTCTGTTTTTCTATGGAGGGTTATACGTTGAAGTTCTGAAAAGAAAAGTCTACAACCAATCACCGTGCCCATCATTTTCATACAACAGTGATAATGAACTTTTAGAGATGGTACATATTTTTGTCACGGCGACATTGTACCGGTGACTTTGCGCTTATTTGGTTTTTTAGAATTCGTTTACAGTAATATTTTTTGGAGTTTATTTTTCAACGGTGTGATACTTTGCTAACATAAAAAAATATGAAATTTTAAATAAAAGTAACTTAGTTTTATCACCACTTTATTATTATATTTTAAATAAAGTGGTGATAAAACTAAGTTACTTTTATTAAAAATTTAATTATGTCTTTCCACAAAGTGAGTGCTTCATGTCAAAGTTTAAAAAAATATGAATGAAATCCCACATCTCCGCTATCGACTTTTTCCTATAGCTATTAGTAACTGGTTCCAAAAGTAGTGACAGCCGATTTTAGATGTTACATCCCTAAGACGCATCCCTAAGACTTGTTCTGACGTGTATGACGAAAATCTTGCTATCCGAAAATAAACTCTTAAGATAGTTACTTTACAATTAATCCTCGTATGAATTCATAAAGTTGGATTTGTCCATTGTTCGGGGATTATTATCAATATGTTATTCCTTGGCTGCCTATGGGGATTCGCATCTCTCGACTTTCCTTTTAAAGCTTGTCTTGTAGCTCAGCTGCAGGATATCCTCTTTGAGAGGGCCAGTTGAAACTGTGGAACTGCAATTGGGGCATCAATATGATATTCGGTCAACATTACGAACGGAACATCTGTATGACCAAATGTTAATTTTATTGCAGATTTTTTTCTGACACTTCTAACTTTATCAGTTACAGATACATTTTTATTGGTTCACTTTACGGAGTAGGTCGTCAAACGTTTGTATGGAGTACCTATGTATATTCTCCTGTGTAAATTGACTGTCCCTTATTCCTATTGGGTGGTGCCTTGACTTTTTACAACTGCTTAGCTTCCTACACTGTCCACTGCGCCACCCCCAACGTAGCAGTATCAGTGAAATGGAAAGTCCCTTTCGATCCTGACCTCTCGCTATCTCGTGACCCTGCCAGCTAGAGTGAATTACTTAGTTCCCAGGGCACTTCAGAAACCTCTTTTCCACTATCTTATGGTCTTCGCAGGAGTCACGTCCAGCCACTGGCACTGTGCCGCCGGGGATGGCGTGAAAGGTTCCAAGGACCACCCTCCCGTCCCACTGCTCACTGTCTCTCGTTAGAACTGATTGTGGCTTGCCAGAAGGTGTAGATACTGTTCTCGTGCTGTACGCTGTCATGGAAACGTGTTTGCAATTTGTTTTTCTTTTTATCAATTCTTCTAATATTAAATATTGTTCCTTTGTATCAATGTTGTCTTTCCACTAGCATCGAGAAAAAACAGCATTGGGTGAGAACACTCCTGGTTTTTTTGTTTATGGCATATAAACATTTTTGCTGTGCTGTGCAGATATTCGGAGCGTTGAGAATCATTACTTGCTTTAGTTTTATTTTTAAAGTAGTTTCTTGACGTGAGAACCGATAAGGGGATTCATCTGGTCTATAAAATGGTTCGGGAAAGTGGTGTGTGTCCTCGATTGTATGAATTGACTGAGAAGCCCCTTTACTATATCCAGCTGCAAATATTCATTGGGATATTGGTAAAAAATTAGTTGAATATGCAGTTTTTTTCTGCATCGAATGCTCTGACTCTTGTTTGATTCTGAAGACTTTTGTGGCCCTTCAGCTATCAATAATATAAATACCATTTGGGAGAAGACTCGTGTCGCTTGAGTCAACTCAAGCGACACGAGTTGTAGCTTCGGGTAACTCGGTGAGAGCATTGAGTTAACTTTTTATTTCAAAATCCAAATTTTACTGTAAAACAAAAACACTTTTTGGTTGCAATGAACAAATCCACCGTCATTAATTTGTTGATACTGTATCTAGTTAAACTACACGCGATGTTTGGACCTTTTAGGTGCAAACGAATTATTCTATAAGCGTTATTTTTAAACTTTTCACCGTTGCACTTTTGCAACTTCACTTGCGAATTGATTGGCCATCTAGTTGGACGCCACTGTAATGCTGTCCAACCCACGTTGAGGTACATTTACATTTCGCTACTGGGGGCGGCACCAGTTTACGCAAATCATTTTTTGGTACTGTGCTGTCGCAGCCAATATATTTTTAAAAATATTATATTATTACATGGATTTCTTTTGAGTCATTTTAAAAACATAATATTTCGAAATCGTTAATCTGCTCACCAAGCGTTGCTAAGCGACCAACCGTTGTGTGTGTAGATTACGTACCTTCAATACTTTCTAGTGCGAAGCGGTCACATAACCTTGACTCTTTCTTGAATGGGAAGCTCTCACACACATAGTGGCGTGTATCAATACACAATATATTTAAAACGTGCCATGAGTAAAACATGACCTGTAATTATGTTCCATTTATTTCTCACAAAATAATATTTTTGGCTTCAAGATTAGGAATAATTTCGAAAATAAATTTTCAATACCAGTACTCTATATTTTACCCACTGGACAGATAATCCCTAGGAGTGTAATATATGTTACACACTTATATCTGTTTATATCTCCAACTTTCCATACACGACCTCAGTTAACTGTGTGAGCAATCCAGTTTAAAAGAAGAATGCTCCCAACAAAAACTTACCCCTTAACATACTTAACTATCCAGGCGGTCAAGGGAGGAATTAACTAACAAACGGACCATATTTTAAATCGATAGATTTTCTGCGTTTACAAAATCTACACTAGCGACGCCCCCGACTGCAAATTTAAGTATGATAGGTTGTTAACAGCACCACAAAGTGTCAGTAAAATAGTAGGTACCAATGCCAAAAAAAAAACTTGTACGAAGATTTTCAGGATTTTTCAGATTTGGTGGTTCACTGAAAAACAAAAAATTGGAATTATGAAAACAAAAAAACTTTTTCGGCTAAAACAACATTAATCATAACGTTTTTTGTTGTTGTTGTTTTTTTTGCACAGTAAAAAGTCACGAGGGGCCACTGCCTGGGCCACACATTTCGCTTCATTCACACCTGATACAAACACATTTTCTTTTCTAGTCGAAAATTAGTTCAAAGTTAAAATCTGTTCTGTCTATGTTGCCATGAGATTTAGCAAAATGGCAACTTTACTCAGCTTAGGTTTTCAGCACGAAGAAAATATTATATAACCGACCTTGGTTTGAGTGCAGTTATGTACAGAATCTTGACCATAAAGCAAAAATCTGAATCAGCAAAAACTCTCGACCGGTGAGCCCTGTCGTCATGCAATTTTCACAGCTCTCAACTCCCATCATAAACTTCAAATATATTTTAAAAAAACAATATGCTAAATTTTTTTTTTTTTTTTTTCAATACCTACATAATAAATTATTGTTCAATACGACAAAATAATACAAAAACACAAAACAAATTAAATAATCATTGTTGACTTCGACTTTTTACACATGGTAATTTGATTCGATTGACTGCTTATTTTTGCTTCTTAATGTTTTTTTCAAACTCATTTTATTACTTTAGGAGTGAACAGTTATTCATTGAATGGCCAAAAACGTATTATGTAGGTACCTATTCAGAATTAAACCAAATTAATGGTTATTTAATGGCTTTTTTGTTTTTATTACAAAATATAAGCTGGTGAATGGCGCTAGGGAGAGACAACGTTCCTTCGAATTTCGATCAACCACGAAGGTGCTTAATAATAAATAATTTGTAATTACTTGATCGATGCAGAAAAAAAAACTCACCAAAACTGCATACATATTTAACTTATTTTTGACCAAAGTTTCGCTTATGCCCTTTTGCCTTTCCAGCGGCGATATGTTTATCTGCCTTAAAGACTGTAAAGAATACCTTAGAGGAAGTGGTACCTATCTACCAACTTTGATAGATCTCAAATTGAATAATGTAAGTTTTATTTATTATTAATTAACTAATCAAGGTTTTTTATGTAGTGATTTTTTTTTCAAATTTCATCAAAACTAAATATCTACAAATTATTACTTTAATTTAAGGGTTATATTTTTAACGTGTTTTAATTTAGTCAATTTGAGATTATAGTAGGTTTATTTTCCAAATAAAGTTTGTCCTTTTTGCATACTGCATGGATCTGAAAATATTTCTTGAAAAAAATGTATTCCAATGTCCCTTTACGGTTTGAAAAAATATTTTATTTCGTGGAGTTTTTTTATCAAGTTTATAAATAAGCAAAACAAAAAATCCAAACATGCTCAGTCAAATAAAAAAAATGCCATGGCAACACTTCTTCCATCTCTTGTACTCCTGGGCATGCAATTAAACGAGGAAAAGAGATGTATAAAAAATCCTCGAAGCGTCGAAATTTTATTTAAGAATTTGACTTTGTCATTCCATCAATAGGTTTTGTCTCTTTTTTCCTTGATTTCGTGGCGAGTTAGAAAGGGATAGTGTTATTTGACTTTGTCACAACGGGCGAAGTTTTGTCTCGGTCTGGTTTGTGTTATCGCTTGCGTGTAGAGTGAGACGGCGAATTTGACTTTGGATGAACTTGCCTCAGTCTGCGACCGACGTTTATCTGTGTTGGGGAAGGTTATACATTGGCGGTGCACCATGCCCCGGATCGGAGGCCCACCACCGCGGCGGCCTACGCCACGTGTAGCGGGTCAGGTCAACGACCACTCTCTTTTTCATCTTTAGGCAATTTCTACAATGCGTAACGTTGAGGATGCGTTCTCGACACTCGCTCAATGTAATTTCAGTAACGCAAAATGTTGGGACTTCAATTGCGTATTTCATCGACGAAACAAGAATCTGTAGTCAAATTGTAAAACATAAGTATTTTCCTAAATCTTACGTTTTGAAACTAGTGAAGAGGGATGAGTAAAGTGAGATAATTTATGATATGAAATAAGGTGCATAATTTTATAATGTGTAATTTTAACATGAATTACATTTTAAGAGAACCTTTAGCATCAGAATGGGCTTGGGATGAAATTTAAAGTAGTTTGTTTTGAAGTTAAATGAAAGATTTTTGTATTCTTTGATTATTTGGATAGTGACAGGGAGAACAAAAAAACGAAATCCATTTCTTCATAAAAGTAACAGTTTTCCTACCAATATCCCACAGTGTATTAATGGTTTTCATTTAATCAATTTAGTATCATTATTATGGCCTGCTAGTTTACTTAAGGCATTGCTTGTTGTGCGAAAACATATGACACTTAATAAAAATATATTTTGTCTACGAATCAGTTCTAAAAACTAACCACAAAAGCAATAAATAATGAAACTGCTATTTAAGATTCTCCAAGCTGCCATATTACAACAATAATATTCAATGCACACATAATTAATCCAGTTTTAACGTTGATTTGCGAAAATCACTACAAAAATATACACGTGACATTTATCAACAAAATGTGTAAAGTTATTCGTTAGCTGTGAATCTTAGGTATCCAACCTTATTTATCACAGTTAATGTTTAACCTTATTATTTCATTAGTGTACCCTGCGTCTGTCTTGATACAAAAAAATTCCTAGTGAGACAGACACGGAGAAATCCCTTAAATTTTGTGTTTACCAAGATAAATAATAAAAAATAACCACATTCACAACATATATAAATATATATATACATATATATCTAAAAACATATCCTACAAAAAAAAAATTTTTTTTAACATTGAATTTTAAACTCTCTGAATAGCCAAGTAGTTTTAAATCTTCTCTTTCTCCCTTTCCTCACCACTCCTCTTCCCTACTGCATTCAGTCTCACAATATTCCCCAAATGTGAAGGTTACAGTCTCACTGTCTCCGTTTATGAGAGCTCTTTCACGGTGTTACCAAATGTATTGATGTTTTAAAATAATCAGAACAAGACTTGGTAGAACAGGCAACAGAAACCCGAACAGGCCGAAGAAACCGCTGATATATTACGCAGTGGGGGAATCAACAAAATCTCAATTGATCAATAAAAAATAGCTTCCAACGTCCATTTTATCTGTACATTTCAATTCTAAATCAACATACACGTATTGCACTAATATCAATAGGACTAAAAAAATCAACTTATTAAACATAGAAATACAAGGCTTAATAATCATTCTAATTGGTCAAAGATTCTTTGTATTGAAAAATAAATTTATGATAAGTATCTTTTAATAATTTCATTTTTTTCATCAAACTTTCGTCCAATTCCCACAAAAAGTTTTTTCCTGATCAAACTCGTTCATACTTTTATAAATATGTACTGAGATTGAGCACTAAAGGTGAAATATCACTCAATTGCGCTATACAAGTTTCGTGTTATTATTATTCACTGTTGTTTTCATTACAAATGTATGGGCAGAGTTATTGCTTGTCTCACATTTTTATTATAGTTTGAGAAATAATTTCAATAACCATTTGACTAAAAAAATATTTTTACTGATAAATTTAATTTTACTTTAGTCTCAACATAAAAAAAAGTCCATAAATATTTTGAGCATAACTTTTATTTTACCACGTGTAATTAAAAAACTTATGTGTATCGGATGGAAAATCAAATGTTCATTAATAAGACCCAATATGTTTAATATTATTGTAAACATGCTCGAATACGCGGCTGCGACCGCTGTACAAAGTTGGCTCGGATTTATCGATTCGAGCAGAACTACGTAGCTTCTTCGTGCCGTACAAGTGCAGAGCGAGTTGGCCGCCGCGGTGCTCCGCCTCCACGAGCCGGTCCAGTATCAGCCCTGTACTATCGAGACACAACGGACACAAGGTCGGCTGTTTCCGCCAAGCAGCCGACGGCAGCCGAGCGCCGTGGAGGTGTAAACATTACAGAGTGTCGCGGTATCCTAGTCGGGTTGTTAAACATGTTTCTGTCAAGTTTTATATGAAAAACTCAGTAAAAAGGTCTTTTTCTTGCAATTATCCTGTCTGAAGTGCTAATTAGTGAGTGACGTTATTAGATTTTGTCGAAAATTCGAACTGCCAGTGTGGAATTTGCAACAGCCAAATATTTTCAACCTATGCCAACAAGCATTTAGTTGAACGTCGTATTTTCGTGGGAGATCATTCTGGTAAATATTAGTTATCTTTCCTACTTTTAAATATCCTGTTAATATCTTACAATTATTTCATATTTGTGAAACTGTTTAACCTTGAGATAGTCTAAAAAAGTCGATAATACTACTGAACTATTTTTATATCCGATTTGTGACGCATATTGAATAATCATTATACTAAATCACATCTCTGAATAAGTAGGTGAATCGAATTCGTTATATTTTGCAATCTTTTAAATTGGTTCTCTTTCGTATGTAAAATTAAAAAGTGACTTATTGTTAATTATTTCCTCGTATTACCAAGAGTTGTGTTATATCGTCTATATTTTAAATTATATATTAAGCTTAAGCAAAGGGAATATTTGACTAACTCAAAAACGCAATTCAGCCAAATCTCGTTAAATGCCTATTTTTCCCTAAGTATCCACCGTTAATACATCCCCAACCCGACCCCTAAATATTTTGATGGATAAAAATGTTTCGAAAGTTGGCTATATAATTGCTATTAAGGTCAACCAATACCCATACATTGTTATATGTAGGTTTAAAAATAAAACTGTCTTCGAGAATATAAATATAACGTAATATAGAAAAGAAACTGTATAAAATAATGAATTTAAAAAATATATAGTAAGACCATCCTAGTAATCAAGAGGTTATCGTCCGCTTTTCGCGTGTCCAATAATAATACTTGAGATTATTTCCTTCGTAACGTGACTAAATACGTTAAAAAAGTCAATTATTGTCTTACAAAAACGAAAAAACATACTCAAGGTTTGTGGATTAAAGCTCAATAAGGGCGCAATTTTTAAAACCCCACATCGCATTAGAGGTCATTCCCATTGCCTTCAAAATTCGGATTCCACCAAATAATAATGTATGCAAGTTCAATACACCACTCCAAAATGCAACGGGCAATCTGTATCATGTTTCAATTTTAAAATAGGTATATCCCTCTAAACTATGATTTTTAAATTATTTGTATTACTATAGACAAAAGGTGATTTTTTACGAGCGTTTATTTATTTAAATGCATGATTTTCGTATTTTGAATAAGCTCTGTAGGTATATCAAACAACAGTGGGTACCCATTTCAGTATTGGCGGTCGTGTTTTAGTAGGGAATGCACGGGCTGTGTGTGTGCGTTGCGTGAGCGTACGCCCTGTGAGTGTATGTGTGTACACGAGGCTCACCGCGGCGCGCGTTGGGCAGGTCGGTGCTCGCTAGCAAGGGAGCACGTGTCGGCCGACCACCGCGGCGGCCCCGCTCCGCTACGTTGGCCGCCGCGGTGGTCGGCCTCTACTCGTTTCAGCGGTCCCTATACTTTCGATAATTTCAAGATCCCAAGTGCACGGGCGGTAAATATGTTTACGCGGGCCATAACTTGTTGTCGATAAACAATAATAATTATTGTTCTCTTCAGTAGTTGATATTTTTTATAGTTTTTTTTTTATTCAATTTAAATTAATGTTCAATGTTTTTTTTATCAACTAGTTACTTGTTACCCATGAAAAATACGGTATGTAACATGACTTTGAAGAAAAAATATTGGTTTCATTTCAAATATAGAATAATGTCTTGTAAAATACATTATAGGTAGGCACTTAATTAGATAGGTGGTGATTTAAAAACATGCATTTTAAAATTAAATAATTTAATGAATAACGGTACCAAATTTGAAAAATCCACACTCACACGGACGTACGCTCTCACAAAGGAAATTATTTATAGTTAATTATAGTTTTTAACTAGGTATAAAATAGTACAAAAAACGCTTTTTCAGTTTCTTTAACAGTACATAGCATAGCCACACTTATAATAATATAACTAATATAAATTGAATGCCTCCTTTTCAAATTGATATTTATTGTCTCTCTAGATAAATAGAATTGCTCTTTTTGACTTGTGCCATTGTAGGTATACGGTATACCTATCATTGTAGGTATGTATAGGTTCGTTTTATCTTATGAGCGAATAATGAATTCTTAACATAAATTAATAAACTAAACTGTTTTTATTTGGGTGACGAAAATCACGTTGTTGGCCTTGTGTGAATTGCGACATACGAATGGTAGTACCTACATAATATTATAATAACCATAGGTTTATGAATTTGAGTATAACGAGTCCGTTCTCCCCAGGGGTTAATGGTTTCCTGGTCTGGGAGGAAAGTGAATGCGGGTAAGTTTGAGGGTCGCAGGGGCATCACTTTCACTTCTCCCTCATCCTGAGCTATGGGGGCGCAACGGGTGCGAGCGAGAAGGGGAGGATCGATACTCCGCTAGTGGTGCTCTCGAGTACGATAGAAACACTCACTTTCATTGAAAGTAAAATTCCCTCAGAGTTCTACAACTCCACACGGTCACGCCATGTTTACCTTTCTCCCGTCTATTTTCTGCCCGGATAATGTCGAGAATCTTACAAAATCTAGATTACTCATTTTTCGTGAGGCCAACAGTCGCTCTTCGCGGTTCCTAGTCGTCGTGGGCCATTTCATCTGATGAATGCTTTCCTCGGAATCTAGTAACTCGCTTATCGGACAATGTTCCTCGGAGTATGTTAGGTGGGAGGGCTCACTGGGAGGGACGGTACTGACCCGCTCGCGGCACGTGTCCCTGCAACTCCCCACGTGTAGTAGGGCCATCGGCCCTGCACCCCCCTCCTCCGCCCCCTCCCGCCCCCCAAAGGGCTCGGGGCGCGGGCCCAGCCCGGCACCGCCACTCACACGCTGCACAGATCTCGGCCGGAGCGGCTGCCTGCTCCCGCCCTGCTCCCGCCCATTCCCTCCCTGCTCCCGCCCCACCATGGCCGAAGAGCTGTGGGAAAAGAGGCACAAAGAATGGATCAAAAATATTTTTATGCAACCCCAAGAAGAAGATGCACCTCCTCCGGGTCAGTTCCACTCCGCAAAGTTACTCGGCTGCGTTTAGTACTCCGCTGTGTTTACGCCAGTTTGCTAATGTTTTGTTTTTTGTTGTTGTTACAGATAAAGTTTGGAATCGCATGAACGATATGGTGGGATCATACTACACGGGGCTTCCCCCGTTGGAAAACGCGGAGGCGACTGCAGAGGGCGGCAAACCTGCGGGCCTCCCGCCGTCTCCCCAACCCGAGCTATCCAGCGTCTCACCCCCCACGCGCTTCCAGTGCCAGCAGTGCGGGATGAGCTTCGCCACCAAGAGCGCCCACACCAGCCACGCGCGCTCCCACGGCCGGGCTGGCCAGACGGGCAGCCCGCCGGCCCCCGGAGCGCCCGGCGCCACCCCGGCAGACCCCTACCGGTGCGACGTGTGCCGCAAGACATTCGCCGTGCCCGCGCGCCTGGTGCGCCACTACCGCACGCACACCGGAGAGCGGCCCTTCGAGTGCGAGTTCTGCCACAAGATGTTCAGCGTGAAGGAGAACCTGCAGGTGCACCGCCGCATCCACACCAAGGAGCGGCCCTACCGCTGCGAGCGCTGCGGCCGCGCCTTCGAGCACAGCGGCAAGCTGCACCGCCACATGCGCATCCATACGGGCGAGCGGCCCCACTGCTGCAAGATCTGCAACAAGACCTTCATCCAGTCCGGCCAGCTCGTCATCCACCTGCGCACGCACACGGGCGAGAAGCCCTACCGCTGCTCGGCCGCCGGCTGCGGGAAGGGCTTCACGTGCTCCAAGCAGCTCAAGGTGCACTCCCGGACGCACACCGGCGAGAAGCCCTACCACTGCGACATCTGCTTCCGGGACTTCGGCTACAACCACGTCCTCAAGCTGCACCGGGTCCAGCACTACGGCGCCAAGTGCTACAAGTGCACCATCTGCGAAGACACCTTCAAGAGCAAGAAAGAGATGGAGGCGCATATCAAGGGACACGCCGAAGACATGAACCGAGAAGAGACCCCTCCTTGGAGGGGAGACAGCGGCCACCAGTCCCCCGCGGGGCTGGCGCCGGCCCTGCTGGCTGCCGCCGCGGCCGCAGCGGCCTCTGAGGCCCCTCCGCCCCCGGAGCGCGCCCCCTACTCCTCGAGTTACGAGCAGCTGACGGTGATGCGCCACCACGGCTACTTCGTGCAGCAACCCGTGGCGCAGTTCCAGCCCGCGCTGGAGAGCGACAGTAACATCGTCAAGTGTGTGGAGGCGGCCCTGGCGGCGGCCGAGGGGAAGGGGGGCGCTGCGCCACCACTCACTCCGCCCGCCTCCACGCCCGAGCGCTCCCCGTCTCCGGAAGAGGCCCCCCGAGACATGCTGTCCCTCCCCCTTCGGAAACGGAAGATGTACATGAAACCAATCGAGACTGCCCCCATCAGAATGAACTCGGTAATTCAGTTCGCCAAAGCTTCGTGAACATTAATTGTTTAAGACTGAAAAGTGCTATTTTATCTTTTTCTCAGATAAAGTCGTCGAAGTCCTATTAGTTCGAACACCCAACGTAGTTCGTTAGTGTAGCCAGTGTTCGGGTCATGACTGTACGGGTGTTGGTTGCACAGACTGTACTGTAGTGAAGGCTGATTGCCAGTGGCGAGTTGCAGTAGCCAGTTCAGTGGCCAGCTATTGCCTGTTGCCTGTGCTTCCGCAGGAGAAAGCTAGTGGAGTAAGGGTCCCGAGGAAGCGGCTAAAGATAGTCACAGCGCGTGTGAAGCTGCCCCATAAGACTGTATAGTTCTGGTTCGCTGGAAGATTTTTTAGCTTTTAAGATTTGATACGGTTTATATAAGCCTCTTTATACTAAATATTATAAGTCAACGTAAGACTACCTATTAAACTAAAAACCCAATAACACGAAACATTGAGTTGTGTAATAATAATGTAATGTAAACAATGCTGTGTTATTTCTCGTTAATTGTTATTCCGATAGTATTCCTTTGAAAACATTACTACCTCCAGCCGCAAGGCCTAGGCAAACAATTATTATTGTAATGGACTTCACTAATTTATAGTCATGCATTTATTAAAGCTTCAATAGTTTCCTTGAATAAAGTGTAAATATTGTTTTTGTAAAATTGTTTTATTATTATTGCTATTATGTAAATCCTAATTTATGAAGTCATTATTTTACAATAAAGATTAAAATATTTAAATAAAATTCGTGTCTTTACTTTTATTTATTTATTTATTTATTTTATATTTGCAAAAACAGTTTTACACCAAAACATTGCAAAAAACACAAAACATGGTAATCATCTTATTTCAACGAGTGGGCAGAATGTTGGTTTCATTGTCGAGGCGCCTTCTAAGTTCTCCATCCATCTTCCTGTAAACGTAGGAAAGTCGCTACCGACTTTCTGTTGATGTGTCATGAACATCTTCTGTTCCTTTGTACATCGTAGTATTATTATTAGTTTTAGCCGTGTTCGGTGACCAGATCTAAATAGCCAAGTAAATCCCCATCTTCTTCCCCTCCCCGCTCCCTTCAGCCTTGCAACATTCTACGTCCCTACTGGGGATACCATAGACTCACTGACTCCGGCCAGTTCTCCGACTCTTGGGCGGTAATCAAATAAAAAATATTTAAAAGACCCAATAATGTCTTCATCAAATGCCTGAAGGTACAGTAATTTTATTTCTAAAATAGCAGTGCTATTCGATTTTTGTGAGATGATGCTTATGATAAGTTAGCAGTGATAATTTGTGATGCAATAATTTTTACGTTGACACTGACGGAAGTGTATGATTAATAATATCGTCGCCAAAAGGCAAAAGGTTTGAAGCGCCATTTTGGGAAGTTTACACCAGAGCACTTAAAAGGTTAAATTTTGAAAAAAAAAGTTAACTCAGGTAACTCAATGCTCTCACTGAGTTACCTGAAGCGACAAAAAGCTAAGAAAGTCCCAAACGTGTCGCTTGAGTCAAGCCTTCTCCCAAACGGTAAATATATTTCAGATGGCTGAAGGGCCACAAAAGCCTTCAGAATCAAACGATGCAGAAAAAAAACCTGATCAAAACTGCATGTTAAACTATTTTTTTACCAAAGTGTCGCTTAAGCCCTTTTGCCTTTCTAGCGACGATATGTTATGAATTTTCCTTAGATTAAAACCAACCATTGTTTAAATAATTCTTGGCTTATTTTTACAGCACCATTTTTATAAAATACTAAGACCATTTTTTTTAAAGGCGACATACCTACCACTCCAAAAACGGAGGACTTGCCCGATATTCACTTTTGAATTAATTCTGTTGAATCTGTAACAAAATATGTCGGATGTTTTACCAGGATTTTATTTTTGTATGTTAATTTAGATGTATGCAAAAAAATCACTCATCTAGAAAAAGGACATCTCACAATAGCAGAACCGAGCACATTTGGTTAATATACACAATGTGCACCTGAGATGTAAGTAATTTATATTTTAGATAGATTACAACTTTTTGAAAAGATTTTGAAAATTTTCAATCCATTTTTCAGCAATAACAAGCGTTAAGGCCCAGATTTTATAGTTCTATGCGATAAATTATTAACTTCCCGAGATACTACTCGAAAAACATTTTAAATTGTAGTTACATTATGTTCATCAGAATTAATTAAGATGAACACCCTTCCTAGACCTGCTACGGCAAACTCAATCCCATGCTCCTGCTAAACGCCTTGCGGCAAAGAAAATATGTTTTCAACACTTCTTTTTAACTTTTACCCTAAGACAGTTTTTGACTCAGTTGCCGCTAGGAATGGTTGACATTGGAAATTGGGTATACCTGCGGTTCCAGTTGTTTTTTTAATATGAATACCGCACAAGAGTCTAAACTGTTCCCAACCGTCTAGAGCCAGTGAGACTATGGCATCCCCAAATAGGTTATGTTGTGAGGCTAAAAGTAGTGGGGAGGGGAAGGAGATTGGGAATATGAAGGTTGGGAAGTACCTGGCTATTCTGATCTGGTCACCAAACACGGCTAAAGCCATATGAAGCAACGTTTCGATTTTGAATGGTGGTCTTTCAACAGGACGTACTTAGAGTATCTACCACTCTGGGAACTTGCCGCAAATACCCTTTTTTACTAATTTTATATGAATTAAAATGTATCAAGACACATATTAATTAAATAAAAGTTATTGGCGCACGCCGGGCTTGAACCCGCGACCTTTGGATTCGTAGTCGAGCGTCTTACCACTCGACCATGGAGGTCGTCAGTTATCGGTGACTGGCAAGGAACGATTGACGATCTGAGGATTCCTGTGATTATTTTTTTTCATGGAGGGAAGAACTGGAACCGGTTTCTTGCAAAAAAAATATAAAAGGGGGGTTGCTAGCAATATTCTCTCGAAAAAGAACCGCATTTAATGGATACATCGCCATTTTTATTTGCGTAAATTAGGAACCGGTTCCTTTTAACCGGGACAGGAATATCGACCATCTCTAGTTGCCGCTCGAGAGTTGGCGGATATAGATTAGTACTGTATCAAAATATATCTAGCTGTTAGAAATAACAGCTAGCTGCCGCCAACGTCTAACGCTATTGACGAATTTTTGCGCTAACAGTTAGATATTATTATTAAAAATATTAGTACCTACATACGAATATTTTTCGACGCAATAAAATCTCCATACTAGCTATTGTATTAGCGTTAGCGCCAAGTAAACAAAAAGGAGTAAGAGTTTATGCATAGTAAGCGACATTATGTGTGTCTTTTTATACTTTCTTACTAGACGTTTTTGTGGAATATCCTATCCGAAACGCGCGATACGTAGCTCCAAGAGTCAAGCGAATAAAATAATTGCTAGGTAAAAAACGACGGCACCTAAAATGTAACTGTTATGTTAAATAATTCTCCGAATGTCACCAAAATATCTAACAGCTAGATATTTTATAACGACGCATCGCATTGTCATGTACCTATTATTTTAGTCTTTAAAAAAGGTGTAAAGAGTGCGTGCGTCGTGCACAATATGATACGTAGTTTGGAATAATCTTTTGGTTATACTTCTTCTTACTAGACATATTTGTGGACTTTCCTATCCGAAACGGCCGATACTTAGCGCCTAGAATCAAGCGACGAAAATAATGACAAGTAAACCAACAGTTGTGTTAAATATCTTCCAATGTCTTTTCATCGAGCTGTTATTTTTCAACAGGGGATTATTTTATAACGACGCATCCCATTGTCATGTACCTATTATTTTAGTCTTTAAAAAGGTGTAAAGAGTGTGTGCGTCGTGCACAATATTATACGTAGTTTGGAATAATCTTTTGGTTATACATCTTCTTACTAGACATCTTTGTGGACTTTCCTATCCGAAACAGCCGATACGTAGCGCCTAGAATCAAGCGACGAAAATAATGACAAGTAAAACATATCTAACAGCTAGATATATTATAACGACAATGTCTTTTCATCGAGCTGTTATTTTTCAACAGGGGATTATTATTATTAAAACCAATAGGCTCGTTATTCATTATTTTTGCTAGTTGGTTTTATGTCAATCTCTTACTCGTTTAGTTTGGCGCGTTTTCACTCGTCGCGCGTGCTTTCGATGTGTTTTTGTGAATTGAAGAATACGATTAATGGTGTAGTTGTCTAATGTTTATGTTTTGTTTCACGGCCAAAGTGCAAATACCTAGTAAGCAAATAAATTGAGTTTTAGTAGACAATACGACGCAATATATTATTTTACTTTTTTACTATTGCATTATTAGCTCATATAATTCAACGTCTAGACTTAATAATAATAATAAATGGATAAATTTTATGGCGCCGTTTTCGTGGGAAAATCACCTCAAGGACGCTTTGTGTACTTATATGTAATTTAGAAAATATAGTAAATTGGTAGTTTACCAAAAAATAGTCAACGTCGGCGTTATTTTCAACGGTTATATTTAACAGTTAACAATCGCCAACGATAACGGCGTTGGCGTTTTTTCGAATTATAGTTAACGCCCAGTACTAATATAGATGTAGGAGTTGTGTCTATCGTCAGCGTAAAACTTGACGAACACTTTTACGGAAATCTTATGTTTTTTTTACATTTTGACTAAAACGTATATATGAGGGACTTATAGAAGCAAAGGCAGCAATCTCCAAAAACGGTTCTGTAGCATTGTCAACTCTTGAATGACTATTATAAAGAAATCGAGAATGAAGTGTACAAAAATGTTAATGCACATCAAACTAGGAACAATTTAAAACAATAATCTTTAAATTTGTTAACATATTCAAAAAATAAAAGTGCATCAAACGTTAAATCAACTTTCCAGGAAATAATTTTAAATGAAGGAGATTGCTGCCTTTGCTTCAAAGCCCCTCATATGACAATAAAGAATATGATATAACGTTAAAGAATGCAAATGAATTTGATCTATTTTGAAGTACCCATCCTTTTTTTGGGAACGCCTTTCAGAGATATATTTCTAGGGTGGTGTGTCCGCTTTTAAAAAAATTCTGGTGCTAAGCGATGGGTTTGTAGAATTTGACATAAACAACGAACCACTTTTAATTTTTTTTACAGTGTGGCAAAAATGTATAAATTCATAAGTGGAACTACATTTTACATTACTATTGCAACACCGAGTGGCGCCAATAATATATATAGTCAATATAGTACATTCAAATGTAAGTTTATACTTGACTAACTTTACTCCTAGTTTGACACTTGAAAGGAATTACGACATAACTCGTTAGAGTCTCATTAATACTTTGTATTTTGATTTAACACGTAATAAACTATTTCTTTGTAATGTACATTTCATAAAATACAGTAAAAAAACAATTTTCCAAGCATTCATCTCCCTTAAAAAAGCTTTAAAAAATAACAAGTTGGAAAATAACCTAAGGATACCTATGAAACAGAATTACCTATTTAATCAATTAATTATTTCGACAAATACCATTAATTTTACAATAACGTAAATACATATTGTGAAAGATATGCACCTAAATCGTGATGTTTTTTATTACACACTTTTTACTTTGAATTTCGGTACTCTCATTAAAATTTATTTAAATCATTGCAGCGCTCTTCATATTTATCTTCACTTATTTGTCAGACCGTACATTAATTTTTCATTCTGTTAATGCCTGCTTCTCGGCAAAACTATTTGAAAAGTAGAGTGTAGAGGCACACTCGTCTCATTTCTCCATTCTTCGTGTGGTTTCGCCTGCGCTTCGTCCCGTGTCAGTTGTTGGTGCCCGAGTTTACCTGCCATCGCCTGACAACGGTGTGATACGAGAAGTTGTGGGATTTTATTTATTTTTAAGTTTTTATTATTATTTATTAAGTAAAAACAAATATACATATTTCGCTTTCTTAAATTACATAATATTATTTCTTACCTTACATAATATTCTTTCCAAACTTATATAATAAATAGTTGATAATACATAATTTGCAATTTCTCACCTCGGCGAAGATTCGTCGAGTGTAGGGCAAGCATAATAAATTAGTCCCGTTGTTGCAAAAAGGAGTATGTATTTACAAAGATACTGATGAGGCTTTAGTATGAAAAATATATCTTAGTCTCCAATAATTCATACTTAGCAATAGATTTTTTTTCACTACTTCAAAATTTTATATTTGTTAGGGTGTAATCGTGTTTTATACACCAACATAATCGGTAATTTGATTGCGATAACGATAAAGCTTTGTTTGTCCTTTGGCAATAAAATATTTATCTTCCTTTGGGATGCAGCACTGGTATACGATACTATTTAAAAAAATACCATTCTAAGAAAACTATAAAAAAATTGAAGGAAAAAACAAACCGCTGTTGTTTATTCTATTTTATTTGAAAATATTGAAATTACTGATTATCTGGATTGATTAATGTTTTTTTTATACACTACAGAAATTGAGATCAATGACGATAACTTTACCCCAAAAGTTCTTATTATTTTTGTGGCCGGCAAAAAGATTATTTTCTATTATTGTAATATTAAGGAGTTAAGCCGTTTTATTAACTTGTTTTTCTTATAAAATAATAATTAAGTTTTATTAACGAAAAACCTTTTTATATCTATTGATATTCCAGCGACCGTTATGATGCGAAAATGATTCGAAATAAACGAACTACGAACCCCTTGCTAAGCTTCAGTCGCATAAATGTATTTTTTGCATTTGTATAATGTCTTTGGCGTTCAATATTGTTTTTGGATGGCGTTTATTATTGTTTTTGGCTAAAATTGTCTTTGGACACCATAGAAAGAGGTTATGCGTTATTACCGTCAAAAATAAAGAAGCCGGGTTACCCTCCAAAAGTTTATACTATTTGAGTAATCTGTATACATCTAAATCTCAAAATGGTAAGACATTTCTAGAACAATCCATTATGTTTGATTAATCACATTTTTACCCATTTATATCCGTATTTGTAGCTATATTGACATTTAAACTTTCTCCAAAAATATTTTTATGTTGCTCCCTACGTTTTATTTACGTTTTTTGTATTTTAATGTTCCAGACGATCGGAAAGAATAATAAGATGTTACAACACATCAATTATCGCGTAAGAATTGTTCTGCAGGACTCTCGTACCTTCATTGGAACATTTAAAGCCTTTGATAAACATATGAATCTAATTCTCGGAGATTGTGAAGAATTCAGGAAAATCAAATCTAAGAACAACAAGTCGTCTGAACGTGAAGAAAAGAGAACGTTGGGATTCGTCTTACTTCGTGGAGAAAACATTGTATCTATGGCAGTAGAAGGACTTCCGCCACCGGAGGAAGGTCTACCGAGAGTGCCGCTACCTGGGGCAACTCCGGGACCTGGGCTAGGACGTGCAGCAGGACGAGGGATGCCTGTAGGATCCGGAGGAGCTCCCGCCGGGCTCACTGGCCCCGCGCGTGGAGTAGGAGGACCCTCACAACAACACATGACGCCGGCAGGACGTGGCGGGCAGGTGGCCGCTCCTCCTCAGATGCGAGGCATGATGGGAGGCCCTCCCCCAGGCATGATGGGCATGCCCCCGGGTATGGGAGTTATGGGTCGTGGGGGGCCTGGAATGGGAGGTCCCCCTGTGATGCGCGGACCTCCTCCGGGAATGATGAGAGGAGGTCCTCCGAGACCTTATTGAGAGAAAGTTCATTAATAATCATTTCTGTGTAACCTAATGTTGGAGTTAAGTCTTCGTTGTATCCTTCATAGTGAAAAGTGACATTAATGTGATGTTTACATCATGTCAAAAATAAGGGGAGACTGGATAAATCTTCTTTATTTATAATAAGTACGAGTGATTGAATTTTGTTACAACTGTTCGGCAGTACAAAACCAGTAGTGATCTTCATCTGAACCGAGAGTGAAGTAAAAGCAACACATTTTCCTTTAGCAAGATTGGTAAAATTGGAAAAATTTTATCAACAGTTTTATTGGTTTAATACTTTGTATAACAGTGAACCCTTTATATTGATTATATAACCTTAAGATACTTCAGGGTAAGCCTTCATTGATTTTATAACCTTTTAAAGTAAATGACAAATTCAGAAATATAGCATAGATTTTAGTGTCAAAAGATTTAAGAATGTATTGCCTTCCTTGTGAGTTGATCTACAATATATATTCATGTGATCTATCGGGTCCTTATGAATACCAAAATTGTTTTTTTTATTGCTTCTGTTTCTATTATTTGATATAGTATAATTGCTGTGTGTATATATATAATATATTGGGAATAATTTTTAATTATCTTTCCATGATATCATTTAAAATTATTTTTTTGGCATACTCACAAATATAATCAAAACGATTATTTGTGAATATATCAATACGACTGGTACTCTTGTATTTCTAAAGAACTAGAGCTAATGAATTGTTAGTTTTGTATTTTGCCAAAAATAAACCTGAAAACAGAATTCGAGAACAACTTTAAATCTTTAATTTCTTTATTTTTAGGTATTGCTTGAGAGCAAACATTTATTAACTGTATGTTTCCTGGCTCCTTGACCAGCTAAGACAATTTGTCAGGAGAATATTTATTTCAACAACAGAAATTCATTACGACTTCAGAAATTATGTAGTGTTCCAACAATTGATGTCCGATGATTAAGGTCTGCCTAAACAGAATGGGTTGGTACTTTTTTCTTTTAGCTCTTTGTAAGTTTTGATAAATACTTGAAAATAACAGGCGACTATACTTCTTCGTAATACAAGTCTACCAGGCTCCATGCCCGTAGTAGGATGATACCAGTCTGGTTAAAAATGTAATATATGTAAATATTATACAGTGTTTTTAATCATACATTATTACATTGGTTTTTTAGCACAAAATTAAGTTTAAAAAAAAAAAATACATTTACTAATTTATTGATTTAAGTTTATTCTGTAGCACTTTATGTGAATTTCAAGTTTTTTTTAAATAATTAAAAATGATTTTTTAATAAGAAAGTTCTGCTATGTAATTATTTTTACACATGGCAGCGGTTTCCCCTTCTAAAGACACTGTCAAACTGTGAAGAAGCCACGTACTGACAAACTATCATTTTTAGATACATATCATGAAAAGCTTTTAACTAATTGTTTTTTATTACAAATGTCCTCATTTACATTTCTGAGTAAATTGTCAGATATTATTTCGGAAAGTTACCCTACCGAAGTGTTCTGTTATATTGTTTGAATTTGACTGAATGTCATTAGGGAGGGTCATTGGGGTTTCCTTAATCTTAACCTGGTGAAAGACCACCATTCAGAATCGAAACGTTGCATGAAAAAGTTTTAGCTGTCTTTGGTGACCAAATCTGAATTACTAGGTACTTCCCAAACTTCCTGTTCCTCATCTCCTTCTCCACTTTTCAGCCTCATAACATAATACCCTAATTGGGGATGCCATAGTTCTGCTGGATCTGGAGAGCTTGGACTTTTTGTGCCATCTCCGGAAAAGCATAAGGCCTGAAGCACTTTAAAGTTTTTTTGTATTACAATAAAATTCAGTACCTGGTTGGATTTTGAAAAAAAAAATGTTCTCACTGAGTTACCTGAAGCAACAAAAAGCTATAAAAGTTCCAAACTTGTGTCGCTTGAGTTAAGCCTTCTCCCAAATGGTATAATAAATATATTTTGGATGGCTGAAGGGCCATAAAAGTCTTCAGAATCAAATGAGAGTCAGAGCATTCAATGCAGAAAAAAAACTCATTTTTAACAAAGTGTCACTTAAGCTCTTTTGCCGTTCCAGCTATATTATAATAAAGGACAAGACGTTAGCCAACAATGCTTTAGGCAGCGACACGATACTTGGGGTTTTCATCACAACTGCCTCGTTTCTCAATACCCTTGATAGGTAAACCCATTTTGTCTCCAATGAATGTGGAAAATTGAATTGGAACTATCACCCAGTAAATTATAATTATTATCAGAATCCAAGTTCATGACCCATTTAGGACTGATTTGTTTAGAAATATTAGGAGCCTGAATACTGAATTGTAAATACATTGAACGAAGGATAAATAATAAATGTATCCCAGAACTGTTGAAGTGCGCATCCATTTGCAATTTAATGTTATAAATTACTGCATCATTAGCTGGGACATTATTATAGGTATAGCAGCCATAGTTGACTCGAACACAGTACTCACACAGATGTATTTGACGGCCTCCACGGTTGAGTGGTAAGACACTTGGCTACGAATCCAAAAGGTCGCAGGTTCAAACCCGGCGTGCGCCAATAACTTTTATTTAATTAATATGTGTCATAACACATTTAATTCGTATAAAAATAATGAAAAGCATATTTGCGGCATGTTCCTTCATTTCTATTGTCTCAAGTGTCTTGCAGTTTGTATTCCTAAGTCTTGCCTTGGCCCTGCACGTATGAAATGCAAAGAAAAAGTATCGTGGCCGGTGCCAACGTTGAAATGTCAAAGCATCCGTTTCATCTAGGTTGCGCACACTGTCACTAGTTTCAGTCGGAGTGATAGACACACTAAGTATCGCCCTGGTGATAGACCACCATTCAGAATCGAAACATTGCTTGAAATGGCTTCAGCCGTGTTTGGTGACCAGATCTGAATAGCCAAGTACTTCCCAACCTTCCTCTTCTCTATCTCCTTCCCCTCCCCACTACCAGCCTCACAATTATTGCTTCCCTCAAATTAACATTATTGCTTGTATGAAGCATGTTTCGGAACTTGTTATTCGACTTCAGAAAAGAAAATGAAAAACAGTTCATTTTTAATATAATAAAAAGAATACAATGCAAAATATTTCAAGTAACTGCCAAAACTTTTTGAATATTCAAATTCAAAAATTTACACTAGTTTCTTTCTCGCCAATAACAATAAGTAGTCCCAAACAAAATAAAACAATACGCTGCTTCTAAGTGACGTTTGGCAAGGACATCATTGTCTGAAGTGTATAAATATGCACTAATACACACAATTATAGCTTGTGTTTGAGTCAACTGTAACTACGCAACCTATAAAGAAGATCAGCACAAACCTGATAGGTTAACGTCGTTAGGGTTCTATGAGTTAATTTCTGTCAAAAGAAATCAATAGCAGTTTATGTACTTATTATTTACACTTTAACCTTATTGTGACTGAAAGGGTACCCTCTTCAGTTTTCAACATGATTTTTTTCAATGTTCCAGTAAGTCTAACCGGCTGAAATTTCCTGACTTCTCCACAATAGTGAAAATGAACAATTTAACATAATCGTTGAATATATGGAGGGTGGTGTGCTAACAGAAAACGAATAAGTATAATTTACAACTACTGATGACTGAAAGAGTACCCGGGTACCCTCATGTGTTTGAAAATATTTTTTTAAGATTGTCAATATTTATTAATCATTTTATCTTATTTTAAATGCTAAATATGATGTACTGTTGTGTTCAAAGTACATCACCTGTATCCTTAATACTATTTTTAATCACTTATCTAATTAAAAAAACCCCAAGAAAAGAAAGTAAATTCCTATCCACTTCCCCAAGTGTTGAACTGAATTGAAATATATTACGTCATAAAAGTGGTCCAGCAAATGATATACTGTAAAAGAAACCTTCATATCAATTTTAAAAAGGTGTAATTTTCTTTAGTCACATAAGGGTTAATAACCCCACTATCATTTGTTGTTTACATTTCAACCTTAATCCTCAGTGTATATTCCGGCCACTGAGAGTTTTCAAGATGTCATATCGGGAAAATACTTAAATAGTACCCTCCAAAGAAAGTCCTGAAAATTTCAGTTTCTATTTACTTTCCATAGAAATTAAAAGTAATGAAGTATCGAGACCAACAACATAAAAATATACAATTTAAAATTTGTTTATTAAAATACAAATGCTACATAAACATAGATATAATATTTTTAATTGAATGTGTCAATAGCAGCATTGGTTATTGATAATAATATCATTGCATTTTGGAAAATTTACATCATCAATTTTGTACACACGGCTTATTAACAACACCTACAAAGTTCCAACAAATAGCGCTACAAGTTATCACAACGAATATTGACAGACTTCAAAATTAGCAAGAATTCTATAAATTGTTTTTGCCAATGTTTAAAAAAATCACCAGTCCATGCAAAACATCATACCTATATTATTTACCTAAAACACGTTTTCTCATTTAATTCCCATTTTCATATACATACATATATGGGATAGGTAGATACAACTTAATCCATAAAAAATATATTTGATTAGCATCTGCATTCAAGGGTTAATAGAATCTCCATTATTCATCTAGTGATAAAATGCTTGAATTATTAGTTTATAATAACTATTGATCCTGCATTCAATGGCAAGATTATAGTTACATAGATGGCATTTGACCCTTACAAAATCAATGCCTCCATTGTAGTCCATTCTAAAATAAGTTTCATACTAAATATTCCCAACACACAATATTGCATAATTTATTTAATTGTAATAGTTGCACTTGACCCCATTGAGGTATTTAACAACCAGTAGAGATGCATCCTTGCTCCCGTACCACCCATCAGATAATAATCTAATACCTGTTCTACGTTCTCAATGAGACTATCTAAAGAAGCCCGAACGTACAGTTGATGTGTTTGCCTCACATGGACTTTAGTACACGTGTCAAAGGATGTTAAGCAAACCAACACTATGGAGGAGGTATTGGTAATGGATAAACAGTTCCTCACCAATAATAATCTGAATAACAACAGTGCAATACAAGAGTGAAGTCGTAGCTCTCATGCTTTCTCACCCTGAGAAAGGTTGCTGAATGTCTCGGTAAGACTATTCGCCAAGAATAGCAATTGAAATAGTAATATTTATACTTGTGGGTGGTCTTATGAAAATTTAACACTTATTACAGTGTTCTTGCAGCCATGCCACTAATCAGGAAAGATTTTTAATTGTCTAAAGGCATCATAATGTTTAATGGCAATAATTGCATTTGGGGTGGCACTTGACTCCATTTAGGCCACACTGACAGCCTGTAGATGTATCCCCCTTACCTCCGGGTCCCCAGCGCGGCCCGCGAGTGACCCAGCAGATCTCTGTCTTGCACATGCTGCAGCGGAGCCAGTCGCAGCCCCACTTCTTCATGAGCACCACCTGGCAAGAGGGGCAGAGCATAGCCTCACCCCGGCTGATCATCTCATCCAACATCTGCTTAGTGGCACGTCCGTTAGCCTCGCTGTTGCTGCTGGCCTGCTCCTGTTCATGCTCTTGGTATTCTTTGCAGTTCTTACCCTCGTGGATAGCCTGGAAAGTAAAAATTATTTATTATAATACGCTTGATTTATATAACTCGCTTGCCTTCATTGTTTCAGTTTTTAGGAAATTTTGTACTACCTGCTTAATTGAATTTAATAAAATAGTTATTAAAATTTATAATAATATTGTTAAGTGATGGGGTCATTTTTTAAATTTTTATTAGAATATATTTTTGCATTGCAATAATAATTATTTAAATTGACTCATCATTTCACGACCAAAAGTTAAATTCAATAATATTTTTCGCCACGGAGGCTGCCAATGATATTTAACTAACTAACCATCACGCCGTTTCTCCACAGGGGTAGGCAGAAAGGACGGACCGCCATACAACTCTGTCTTGGCCTACACTCCTTGCTTCATTCACATTCATATATCGTCTCATACATACTCTTCTGTTATTCTGACTCTTCACATGACCCGATTCAAGTATTTGATTTACTTGATTGTGCCATGTCTTTCCTCAGGTGTCCTCGACTTCTTCCATTCACTTTCGCATCATATATTCTTTTCACACTCCTTTCTTCGTTCATTCGCTCTACATGCCCAAACCATCTAAGCATCCCCTTCTTGATCCTATTCATTACGCTCACATCAGCCTTGCATTCTTTCCGGATATCCACATTTTTAATACGGTCATACATAGTTTTACGCACATACGTCTCAGGGATCTCATTTCCACAGCATTCAATCTACTTTCATCCTTCCTCTGCCAGTTCCATGCCTCACTGCCATACATCAGGGTTGGTATAAGCACTCAATTGTGGACCGCTAGCTTCGCTTTTTGGACAATATCTAATTTGCGCCAACAGCGTTTAGTCCTCCATTAATGGAGTTTCCTGCATTCACCCTTCTTTCAATATCCTTATCAGCCTTTCCGTCTCTCGTAAACATACTTCCTAAATAGAAAAAAACTCATCCACTTGCTCCAAGTATTCATCAATCACAACTATATTGCACGCTGTTTGCGTACTCTCTCTTTCAAACATCATGACTTTGAACTTACTTACATTCATCATCAACTTATTCTGCATACATAGTTGGTTCATCCTAGACACGAGAAACTGTAGATCTTCGATACTGTCAGCAATCAGCACCACATCATCCGCATACAATAGGCAACATACTTTCAGATTGTTCATTTTCGCGCCTAAGCCCACACCTTTCAATTATTCCATACAATTATCCATGTACAAATTGAACAACCACGGTGACATTACACAGCCTCGTTTTACACCTTTTGTGATGTTAAACCACTTCGTAAAATCAGTTATATTTAGTGTAACTAAAAGAAGAAAAAACTTTTTAAATGCTAGATTTTTTACGTATGGCAATTTTACGAAATGATTTTAGTACGAGTAACTACCGTAAATATTATTGTTATTTTTTTTCTATGGTAACAAAGGAAATGCGTGAGCTTTAGTGCTTTTTTTGAAAACTTCAACAATTTGAGCAATGTCCTTACCTGACACGTAAGGCAGTTAGTTTTCTTGCAAACAGGGCATTTAAAATGGTTAACATTTTCCTCAAATATGCACCATCCCTTGCAATCGGGAGATTTGCAGTGAAACGCGTTTTTAATTTTATTTTCGGCAAAATTAACCGATTTTGCCAAATGATGTTCGTACATAGTTTTGTTTACTAGTGCTTTTATTTCTCTTTCTTGAATCGTACTATCGCAGAAATACTCCTTGTCTCTGTAAGGACATTTTATTTCGGCTTCCTCGCAGAACTTGACAGTGTTTGCGAGACATTCTTTACAAAATGAGTGGAGGCATTCCCTCAGAGTAACCCCCGCGCCGGGTTTGCATTCCATCAGACAAACTGGGCATTCGAACTGTTCAATGCTTAGGACCAAGTCGGCATTGTCCAAATTAACAAGCTGTTGGTAATGCTCTTTGGTTTCAAGTGGTTTAATCTCAATTTTCTCTTCGGTCTTGTTTCCCGAGACGAGAGCTTTCCGCGCGCCGCATGCGCTGCACAAAGGACTCAGCAGACTATTAATAAGCGTACATGCCGAACAAATCCAAGTCTTTTTAATTACATCTTTCAATGCTAGGAGTCTCAGGCTTTATTTTTACTTTGGAAGGACCTTGTAAAGCGTATTCAACATTGGCAATAGGGATGACTATTTTTTTCGCTCTCTGTTGATCAATATTTACGTTTGATGGATTTCGAGAACTTTCTGCAATCTTCTCAACTGGTTTGGTTGTTTCGTTTTTCACTGAAACGGACGTCTTGGCAATTTCAATCGGTTTTGTCGGGTTTTTATTTATTTTTTCTGGTTGAACTTCTGGAAATAAAATTTCAAAAATGTATTTGAATTAGGTAGGGAATTATACTATCGACGAAGTATGTACTTGATACATCGATGACTATAACGATTATATTATTCATATTGTATCGGAGAATTGGGAGGGAAATATCGGTTAAAACCATACCGAATAACCTCACAGAATTCTGTATTCTCTCTAACGCACTAACTTTATATTATCAAGAATGGAAGTGTATCATAAAATTATAATGTGTCATAATACGGGGAATTGAATCAATACCTCCTAGAATTTTAGAACCCGCGAAAGGAATGGGAACTCCCCGCCTCGAACCGACAGCAGCTGTAAGTACATTATAGTCAGCTGTTTTTATAATCAGGTATATTTTTTTCGCATGAAAGATAACTTTACTGAGCTAGTAGAAAGTAAGTACCTATGCTATCTGTGCATTTTCATCACACGGTGGAAAGAAAATAATTCAGATTAAAGTAATTTTATTTTAGGTACCTACCTGGTGCAACAACATAAAGGAAGAGGGGAATATTAAAATCATTTCCATTGAAGTGTGCTAATGTTTGGTTGTCATTTGTTGTGAGCTGCTTTCCTATAATCCATCTTTGAACCCCGGCTGGTATTTGGAGTTCCTCAAAAACTCGAATTTTCAGATCCGCTATTGTCAAATCTTCTTTGATTCTTATTGTAATAGGTCCTTGGTGAGAAAACTGATCCTCGATATAAATTTGAATGCTGAAATCAAATAATACAAAATATGATACTACAGAGAAGCATGAAGATTGATTCTTTAGTACTTGTTTCATATGGGTAGCTTCGTGTACTTATATAAGTATTCATGACTGCATTGTTATGATATAACAATCGAATTTATATTTACCTTTTAATGTTGATTTCTTTGGCGTGTATTGTAGCTGTACTTGTAACAGAGCAATTGACCTTCAATAAAGCTAAATCTTTTGCCAATTTCGCAGCCAATAAGTCATCTCCTTGGGCAATTGCGGTTTCCAACTTTTTCAACAACAGTTTCGTGTTTCCGTTGTTATTATTTAGTTGGTCGACTAGTTTTGGTTGGGAGAAAACATTTCTGCTTCCTTGAACGTTGATGTAAAGAGCGTTTGATAAAATATCAACAGCTTCGTCTCTCTTCTTAGTTTCGAGTTCAGTAGACTTTTTAATAATGGCAATTTCTTCTTGTTTAGATTCATTTCCCAAGGCGGTTTTACTTTGCTTATTTGCTATGAATTGGTCAGATTTCTTAACCATACAATTTGTTTGAGCTGAACTACTAACTTTGTTCGACACTGAATCCTTGGGAACAATAGCGATAGTTTCTTCGAGGAATTTTTTTTATTTTGCTGTCGACTATGATAGGTTTGTTTTTTAGACAAACATTTTCCTTCGCGTCCAATGTATTCTCTTTAGTCGTAATAATATTACTGGATGTTCGGACAGGATTTACTGGAATGTTTTCTTGTTTTATCTTTGATGATAAATACAAAAGATTGCCCTTATTGTTTTTAATATTTGTTACATCGTTAGTTGCATTTTGTAAAACAGTTGGGCTAGGAAAAACAATTGACTCTTTCCTTATTTCTTCGTTGACAATACGAGAAAAGTCTGTTACGGGAAGCTTAGTAGGTTTCGGTCTTTTGGGCAAAGAATTTTTCATTTCTTTCAATAGTTCCCGCAGTCTATATTTTTCTTCTGCATCAGTAAGTTTGGGTGGAGTATTCAAACCGTGTTCCTTAAGTTCGGTTATTTTTAAAACTGGCAGTGGTGAGGAAACTTTATTTTCAATAAAATTGAAATTTTCAATCGCTGAAAAAACCTCCGCTTGGAATGATTGCGAAGCTTCAAAATTTACAGGATTGTTTTTATTTTCAATTTCTTTTTTCACCTCTGTTACTGAAGTAGATTGCAGCTGCACGTTTATGCAATGAATGCATTTATTTCCTGAAGTTATATTTTCAAGTCCACAAATGCTACAGTACTTTTTAGTTTGTTCCTTTGCATGATCGATGATCGACTTCGTATTATTCAGAAACAGTTCATTTCTCTCCGACTTTTCGGGTAGTACGTCGACGTGTTGTTTCCTTGCCAACAATCCCAGAGGAGATTTCGGCTTTCCGTCATCATGTGCAGGATGGACATCCGTTGCGTTCGCGAGGGCATTGAATTTGTTGATGATATCTCTAGCGGAGGAGGGTTTGTTAAGATTCTCTTTGGCATTTTCAGGACGACTTTCCAGATCTTTTTTGTGATGTTTAATTATTTCAGCAGCTTCTCTGTCCAATTCACTTATGTTTGGAAGGAGGCAAGATGCTCGCTTTTCATGTTTCATTTCTAGATCAGGGTTGTCCCCCGGAACTTGTTTCTTGTTTTCAAATATACGCGAGCATCTAAAAAATCCCACGTCTGGATATTCGTGTTTATTTTTTTTCTTTGTTGAATTGTTCTTAACGTTTTTATTTTTTGATTTGGTTTCTATAATCGGCCGTTTGTACCACGGTTTCGGGGACAGTTCCGATTGTGCAATAAACGAGTTGTTGGTTTTCTCCATATCTAGCGGAGTAATTTTATTTTTGCTGTGGTTTGGTGTTTTATCTTCTGGTTGAGGCAAGGTAATGTTAGTTGCAGTTATATGACTGCTGTAGTAGACTTGCTTTGGGGGAGCAGGGGCTTGTCGTTTCTTCCTGTAGGTTTTAGTAAAATCTACGTTATTGGCCGGGGGTTGCGGTGCTTTTCTCTTTCCCTTTACGTGGCAGTTTATTGCTTTAGCGTCCTTAGCAGACAGACTGGCAGTTTTTCTATTATCACTAAACAATATTTCATAATCACCCTTCCTGGCTACCGCGGGTAGACTAAATGTGTCGTAAACTTGCACATAATTGACATTCTCAGCGTGAACTACCTTTTGATGGGGCAGTAGTATGGTGTCTACTTTGCCCCCTAATGTTCCGCTAGAGTATAAACTGTATTTTTTCCTGAGGCTTAAGTTTTTGTCCAGGTTCCTTCTGCGATTTCTCTCCCCTATGAGTCGGTGGTATGTTTCTGTGTACGGACCCGAGGCGATGAACTTCTCGGGCTGGCAGGCGTCTCCGTACGGCTTGTAGATGTTGGCCGGGAGGAAGGCGAAGCTCGCCACGGTGGCCGTGCTGGAGGCAGAACTGTCATCTCCGGAAGACTCGGACAGGGAACTTGTCTCATCTTCTAAATTCCTTTGAGAATTTTCCACTTTTTTGAACCAATTGAGAAAGGATTTAAACCCCGTGGATCGTGGCCTTTGTTCCAAGAGATGTTTAGAATTATTAACGACAAAGTTTTCCCGCTTATTTCCAAGAACAATGTGTTTATCGTTGTCATCGGTTTGCATTTTTTACACGATTCTGTCATCGATTGTATATTTTTCCAAAGTAAGATCGTTAACCTATAAAACAGAATCCAATAAATAAACACGATTCTTCAGAACTAAACAATTACCCAAGTAGGAATTACAGCGAAATCAAAACATATCTGCTAAAACTATGGGAAGGCGACAGCAGGTGATAAAAATGTTAAAATATTGTCGTGTTCTCGGCATAGGTTCTCGGAGAGCCTAACAGATATTGAACACATCACATCCTCACCTTGTGTTTATAATACGAGAATAGCACCTAACTTGACTCAATACATATTTCATCAACACAACATATTAGAAAATAAATTTCCTAGTAAAATTATGAAAATATATCATTATAATTTACAGTAAGTGGACATTAAGAATACATTTAAAAATACAATAAAGTGGCAAGTAATAAAATAAATAATAAACACAAACGAACCTCGTTTTTTCTCGATGCTTTTGGTTGTAGTGATATAATGTCCTTTGAACATTTCTTTGTACGGAACTGCAAGGGTAATATGAAATTCACCGAAGAACACATCACATTTTCCAACGCATTGAGAACTTCGTGACTTCCAATACACAAAGAGCTGTGATTTCCAGTCTGACGCGAGATTATTTTACATGATTCAGTCTCTATTTATAAAACCAATGCAATATCCACAATGACGCTTCAATCATAATAAATTCATAATTGAGCGTGGAATACAATCGGAAGACACCGAAAAATTGGGAAATGAAATGACGGTCGTGTATTTTATAATTGGAGAAGAAAATTTGTTAAAATTAGATCATATTCTGTCCGCCGCGCCCGCTCGCGCCATACCGTTTTAGAACACGCGAGGGGCAGAGGTGGCCAACAGCGGCCACAGCGGCAACAGTTGCAGGAGTGAAGCACCGCTAGTGTAGGAAGTGCAACAAAGTATCGGAGGTAGTAGCTACTATTCCTGTGTCCGATTCAGCGTCTGGAAAACTTCGGTTTGCAAGGCGCGGGGTCCACACTCCCCACCTACGGACAAGGGGTTGCAGCTTGACACGCTTAACTTTGCAATTGGTGGCGTTGCTAGTGTAGGCACATGTTCTGGTAGACGTTCGTTCGTTATCTCCTCCTTTGGCCGAGTCAAGCTCTCTAACGTTGAGTTCTGATGTAATAAAATTTACACAAGTTTTTCTGTCCGGAATTTCTAAAGCAACGCAACTATTTGTGGTTTGCAACGTGATTTCCATCATAATCTATAGAGCTTTAAAATATACTGCAAAAAATAAAAGAAGGGGCGCCACATATTTCAATTTAAAATTCAAATTTCGGGCGAAACCGGATAGTAAAGCTAGTAATTTTATAAATAATAATGTTACTCAGAAATGTTGTCTGGGATGATTTCCTTTACTTTCATCCTCATTTACAAAAAAGCGTTTTTTCATGGTCCTAAAAAATTTCCGAAAGTATTACTGATCCACATTTCGTATCGTTGACCCCTTTTGTAGATTAATTCATAGTTATAAAGGTGGTCAAATATTGCGCGATAAGGGCTGGAGCTCGCATGCATGTAATTACATGAGATGGTTTCCCTTTTATTCTTCGAATACTGCCAATATACAAAAAATATATTTTATATGCATCATACAAAATAATTGTTATTATTGATTCACATAATATATTTTTAAATCTTTAAGTGAAGAATTTTTTTTCCTGAAGTTTTAATATTGTTAATTTGGTGTACTGTATAAAAATATCTTTACCTGATTTTTGTTTAATACACCACAATACATCGATGGAAGCTGTGTATCTCTTACCCATATTCAAATTAGACAAACTTACAAAAAAAAAAATCATTTAAAATATGTAGAATGTATTCATAGAAAAGTACAGTATACAAATAAATAAATATTAAAAAAGTCCCTATTTTGGTAGAAAATGTCAATTTGTCATGGTTAACCTTTTCTGACGTAAAATCGTGGAAATTTGGGAAATCAATTTTCACAAAAGAATACGTACAAATAATATTAAATTTAAGTATCTTACTTTGTAACAGAAAAAACTGTACGGCTTTCTAAATGCACTAATTACAATAATTAATTCATCAGTGCCTTGTCCCCAACAGGGTAAAAAAATATGGTATTTTTGGCATAAGTTAAAATAAAGTAAAACATTAGGTATATTTGGAAATAGATGTTAAAAAGGTTGGGTAGCCCTGGTTTAGAAAAATTATCTTAAGGTTAATTGTGCAAATGGAAAAAAAATGTTAAAGATGATATACTTGGGCCACCGAGAGATTATCTGAGGTGAAATCAGGAAATGCACAACAAAAAAATTGCAAATAAAAAAAAATACTTTGACATCCGTATATCCTAATTTTCCCGCAGGCAATCTCTCGGTGTGGCTTTATAGATAAATATTATTTATCAAAAATAAAATTTACACCATTCAAAAAAAGTATACTAACTTAATTTTAAGAGCTTGAAACAAAATGTCGTTCGTAAAAATTGAGCCAATTGCTAACAGGCTTGCTTGGCTGGAGGTGTTTTTCAATATAAACCAGTAAATTTTTATACCATGCTGAATTTGGGGAACCCGTTGCTTTGGGTAGAAGAACACTTAGAAGCAACACCCAATTGTTGGCATCCTGCGGATACATGTGGATAGCCATTTGAGCTAATTTAATGCTGGATTTTATATTGTCAAGATACATTTCGGCAATACTGGCCACCCTATAATTTTGTATATTTTCTTTGGACTCACCAGATAGTATAACTTTTTGTGCACTTTTACTGGCTAAAGAAGCGTTCGAACTTGAATCTTCCAGGCAATATTTGGACAAATGTTGCCACAAGTATGTGATATCAGGATACTTGTGAATGTACGTGATGATTTTTTTTATTGCTTCCGAAGGTTTCTGGTTTTTCAGCAAAAGGTAAGATTCAAAGAAGCCTATGTACTTAAAGTATTCCCTGTTATTAGTTAGTTTTCGCAACTCGTCAATTACAAGATTTGATAAAGCATGCTCCGAGTGCAGCAGCCCGATGGAATATATGGCGAGGAGTCCAGGAATCGAGGGAATGTCCTTGTTCAACTGAACGCTCTGGAATAATAGAGTTTTGCAATCGTCAACCCCTTGGAACATGTAAGCCATGCTGGCCATGGCGACCAGTAGTTCTGATTTCTCCCCGTCATTATTTGCTAGCCACTGCAAAGCCGTACTATATATAGCAAAGGATTCCTCGTAGTTGTCACATTTGTAAAGGGATAGAGCCAACCCACAAGCTGAAGAAAGGCTAGCCTCAGAAACTGTCTTGAAAACTTCAATTGCGGAGTTGTATTTACCTAGGAGGAATAGAGTACGACCACAGTTTACGAGTACAATATCTTTATGCTTCTCGTCTACCAACTTCAATGCCTTTTATCATATGAAACTAAAGCTTTATTGAGCAAACCCATTTTCTCCAATAATAGTCCAAACATATTAAGACAGCAAGCATCCTCATCTTCATATTCATTAAGCCAAGTCATCAAATCACAAGACACAGGAATGGCATTCATGTTTTTTATAGAATATTCCAATGATTTATTTTGGTTCAACAACTTCAAGGTTTTTGAGACCCACTCTGCGTAACCCAGGCTGCTTTCTTTATGAAAGCCCAGCTCTGTAGAGTGACGGAACAGATCCATGGCATCCGTGTGACCAACAGACTCGGCTATCAAGGCTTGGCCAATCCAACTGTACAAATGAGACGGATCAAATTGCTGAGATTTCTTGAAGGACCTGTTGGAAACGATGGTGTGATTGAAGTTTAGATGCAAGAGCCCCAGGTTACTCCACACTATGGAGTTGGTGGCGTCTAGATTCAAGGCTTGAACAAAAGCATGCTGGGCAATTCCATACTTTCTTATTCCTTTGCTCATGCAAATGACCCCCAAGGAAATCCAATATTGCCAAACATTCTTTTCAGCGGCCAGACACTTCCTGATTGCTGCGTACGCTTTCAGAGCAACATTTTTGTTTCCATAATATTTATAGTAATCCAAATAAACGATTGCTAATTCGTGATAAAGATAACTGTAAAAAGTTGTGGATAAATTGATAGCTTTGCACAAACAATTTATAGCCAAAACAAATACATTTGCCTCCGCCACTAGAGACAACTTCTCAGCATCATTTTCATTGTTAAATTTGGCATTGATAAATAACCACCTGTATTTGGGAGGCAGTCTCGCAATGGTGGCAATAGCAAATGATAACACTTTCCAAAGACAAACAAAACGATTTTCTTTCAAGATTCCCACAGTGACTAGGTCAATGGCTTCCTGAGAGCTGTCTCGGCAACACCCATATAAGTTTTGCGAGTACTTTTCATTGGCGATACACAGTTTAACTTCTGCCATTCCTATAAGGGCTGGTAAAAATTCCCTGTTGTCACTAGATTTATAAGTGAGAAGGGCTTCGTTGAACTGTCCTAATAAACACTGCACAGTTCCAATTTGCACCAGCGAGTATTTCCTGTTTCCATCCAAATCTATTGCCCGCTGATAGCATTTCAAACTGGATGAAAGTGATCCTCGGGAGTAATAGGCATCGGCCAGAGACTCCCAAGCCTCAGCATCATTAGGATTCAGTCGAACGAAGCTTCGCAAGTTGACGAGCGCCTCAGTCCACTCCTCCAGGGCCAGGTGGTGCAGGCCCAGGGACAGCCAGGCCCACGAGTCCAGAGAATCATTCCTGATTGTCACACTCTTCAAGAACTCATAATTTGCTTCCCAGTTTTGCAAGTACCTATAAGAATAACTCAGGTTTTTGCCTGCTTGAGTGCATTCTGGATTCAGAGTAAATGCTTTTTGGAAGCACTTTTTGGCTTTTTCTATATTGACATCATATATACGATTATACTCTCCCAGATATAGAAAAACAGAAGAATTGTATTTATCGAATCTGGCTGCTTGCAGGAAGGGTATGAGGGAACTTTTGTAATCCTTTTTATCCCAATAATATAATCCCAACTCAAACCAACATGAGGGAGTGGTTTCTTTGTTGCTGTTTAGAATCTGGAAAGCTTCTTCAACTTTTCCAGTCTTCTTTAATAACATGGCGGAGAGAGGAATGAAGGATTCCTGGGAGTCCTTGAGATAAGTCAAACATTGACCGGCTTCAGTGTAACGTTTACAGAAGAGATACGCCGACAATAGCGCAGAATATTCCTCGACTCCCAAATTATCTGCTCCAACCTTCTTTTCGAGTTCGAATGCTTTAATGCATTTCTCTTTATTGTTTTGATAGGACAATGCACACAATAAAACCTTAAGAGCATTAGTGGAAAAAAACTGATTGGCATGGTGAGACAATTTTTTGGACATCACCTCTGCTTCACACCATCTTTGTAGCTTCAAACAACATTTGGCAACAAATATGCATACGAGATAATTTTCCTTGTCTTTTGCGAATAGATTACTACCTATATAGTAAGCGTTAAAGTAATCCTTTTTCTGATAGAATAATCCTGCCTTGATAAAGGTTCCTTTATCTGGACTGCTTGTCGAGGATAGATACTCTTCAGCCATGGTCAGAACTTCCGACTCATTAATGCCTGTTGAATCATCCGTAAATAATATTTCAAAATAAGTCATACAAATGAATGCTTTCAAATCTGACAAGTTCTGAACTTTCAAAAAATCTTTTCCACATTGAAACATATGGTTAAATCCTTTGTTCAAATTGAGATACTCAAAATATTTTAAAACAAAGTTATTATTTTCCACATTTTCAGTACTGTATTTATCAAAAACATTTTGGATGAGATTAAATATCTCCTTGTCACTGGTTTTCAGTTTGGAGTCTGTAAGGAGTTTGACAAGGATTGGATAAACTAATTTCTGTTTTTCAATGGTTGCACTCGAGTAATGATTAAACAAAATGTTGCCGCACTTTACAATATCGTCAAGTTTAAACGATACACCCGAAATTTTACTGCAAACCTCTGAATACTTGTTTAAATCTTCTTCCATGGAAAGCATTTTAGTGTAAACATTGATCAGTTCTGTCCAACTGTCAATACTTTCAATCTTCTCGTAATGTTTAGCCAATCCTTGCCATGCAAGAGGTTTTTTGTTGTCGAGAGTGATGGCTTTTTGAAAGGCAAAGACTGCTTCAGCCGAGCTGGGGGTGCTTTCAAGCGCTACTCCTAGTATAACTAAAGCCATATAGTTGTTTTTATCGACTTTTAAAGCCGATTTAGAGAATTTTACAGCACCATCAAAATCTTTGTGATTCAATGCGTCTCGTGCCGCCTTCAAGGTATTCTTTAGTTCCTCCATTTCACTCTTATTGTAATACAAATATCTGAAAAACATACATTTTATTAAAGACAAACAAAGATAATGGGCAAGAGATCTGGTAAATAGTAATTACTGCAAAGTTATTGGGAACAAGAATACAAAGGAGGTACAGTAAATGTCATTTGGTGTGATGTTACATGTTATGAATAGGTTCTTTTATAGATAATTGAAAGTAGTAAAGGTCAAATGTCTGTAAATTATTGATGAGGTTTGCGCTTCTGCCATGGTCTTGGCTGCTATCTGACAGTTTTCAAGTTTCGACCAAAATAATGTGTTTCACATAAATACAAAATGTGTAGATAATAAATACCGAGAGTTTAATCAATTGCGTTTACTCAGTAGGTAACGCAAATGTCAATAGTGTACTTGCCGGTGAACTTAATATTACTATTTATTTACGATAAGCATGTCATAAGATAAGTAACGATAGAATTGAAATATTATCGTCAAATTTATATCTCAATAATTTTAAAATAAAGAAACTGCATTAAGGTTTAGAATTAAAATAGTGTAGAATCAAACTCACACAATACAAGGAGTGCTTTACTTCAACGTACCGAATAATATTATAACAGAGTGCTAGTGGCAAAACCGGCAAGCCCCAATCTATTTGCCGAAAAATGACAGTTCCAAATGCATTCGTCTAGGAAATAGAGATGTTCGATATTCCTGTCCCGGTTACAAGGAGCCGGCTAAAAGCCAGTCACTGGAGCCGTCGATATTATTTCTCACATGAGCCGAAAAAAAGCCTTGAAACTAATTCCTATTTTTGTCGAGCATATACAATTGACCAAGGCTCAACATGCGAATAACAGGGAGTAACCAGTGCTCTTTCGCTGGAGCGGTGACTTTCTGAATCCCACCCCCCACGAAAAATTCCACCGCCCGGAATATTACTAATACCACGCATGAAAATATAATATTTGGAAAGGAACCGCAATGAAACATATTTTCAAATATCATCTATCACTCCTAGGAATAAGATAAAATGAAGGATTTTTATAAACAATTTATAACAATATTGTAAGGTATGCAATGTGTAAGCATTACTAAATTTTAAAGTACCAGGGTAATATTTCCACGAAGTTGAAACATCAATCCGATAAAAATATTATATACACTACATTTATCAATTGATGATTATCGATTAATGTTTTGAAGTAACTCCACAAACGACGAGACATTTTTTTTTTACTTGGAATGTTCACAATTATAAATGAAATCGATAATTTTCTTCAATATTAAAATGTTTAGGTAATGAAAATATATTTTGAATGGATAAAGCAGTTTCATAATGTTAATAAACCCTCTGGTTCCTCCATGAACACAATTTTATTCCATTATTTGAGTTTTGTGTTACACCCCTCGATTTTATAAATGGCCAGTGAAAATGCAGGCCTCTCCCTTAATGATAATAAAAAAGAATTATAACAATAACCAAAGCCAGAAAATATTTTGAGCTACAGTTAAAGATAATTGATGTACCAATTATTTGTTTGAAAGTTTGATTGTAAATTTTCTAAAACACAAATAAAAAAATACAAACCCCGATTTTATTACGGTCGGTAAGAACTTTTTTTTATTAAATATGTTTTGTTTCTTATTTTGTACTCATGAAACATCTATCTACAGTGTTTCCATTCTATGTGCAAATGGCGGAGCTTGTGTTTTGCGTTTGTGCTTGGTAAAAATTTAAAGATTGTCGATTTCCGAAATATAAGTTGTTCTATTAGACTTTAAATATTTTTTTATGTATGAATTTATGTTCTCAAAAGTTAGGGTTATATTTTTAAACCTTTCCCGATATCGAATGCTTAGTAAACAGCGAATGTTTGGATGTTATTAATAAAATGTCACATATCATCGTGGACTTTACGATATTTGACATAATTTTCACAGATTTCCATAAACAAATCATGTTTCGACGACTCTTTGGGCCATTCTCTCGATTCTTGGAATGATATACGGTACTCCTGTGCCCTTTATAATACTTCAGATGTTTCGCAGGTAAACTCCCGCCTTTTTGTTTTTCGACGAGAATTGCACAATTTGTCGAAAATGAACGAAGTAAGGGATAAAGTCGTTGCTGGACCATCGACATGGGATACTTTAACGGCTAGTGACAGCTCTCCGGAAATTCTCACGTCACCCATAAAACTAATTCCAAATGTAGGGGACCCTAGCTGTTCCCCGGGGCAGGCCACACCTCAGACGCCTCAGGGGCCCCCCATGCCTGGGCTCAACTTCATGGAGGATATCCATCCCGAGCTGCTTCAGCAAGGGTGGAGGAAATACTGGTCTAAGAGAGAAAACAGGCCTTACTTTTGGAATAAACTCTCTGGGGAATCAATGTGGGAGATGCCCATGACAAAAAGGGATTTTGATCCCATTACCGACCCCCTCGGCATATGTGGACCCGGCTCTACAAACCCAGCACAAATCGTACCGAAGCGAAGAGCTTCAGAAGATAATGGCCCTCCTCCTAAGAAGTTTGTTTTGGCTGGACCCTGGGATTTAGATATTCCTACTAACGTGGTAATATACGAAAGACCTCCCACCATAAGTCCCCACCCACACCCTGAAATAGAATCTTATAGATATTCCCTGGTGACAAAACTTCGATTATGTTATCAAGAGTTGTGTCATGCACGTGAATCTATTGATGCACCTAAAGACTCTTTCAATCGGTGGCTCATGGAGCGGAAAGTATGTGATCAGGGAGGGTGTGATCCTCTATTACCGAGTCACTGTTTTCCCGAGATCTCTCGGTCCATGTACGAAGAGATTATGAATGACATCCCCATCAAACTCGGCCACCCTAAGTTCACCGGAGACGCGAGAAAGCAGCTGTCTCGCTATGCGGAGGCAGCTAAAACCATGATTGAATCGAGGAACGCTTCCCCGGAAAGTAGAAAAGTTGTTAAATGGAATACTGAAGATACTTTCCAATGGCTCCGTAGAACAGTTGGAGCCACTTATGATGATTTTCAAGACAGATTAGCACACTTGAAGGTATGTTTCTTATCCGTGAGATGATATGACAGTATAGATAGAAAAAATCAGCTCCAATGTGATGCGACGCAATATATTCTTTATTTGCATACAGAGATCCACACTGCTGTGGTTGGAAGTCTGATGGTTTAAGCTATTTATTGACAATAATAATAATATTTGGATAATTTGTATAGCGTCGTTTTTGTAAAAAATCACACCAAGGGCGCTGTACAAATCTTAATTCCTAGTTTCTATTAATATTTATTTAAATTAAGTACAGAAAAAAATAACATAAATAAGACAGTACAATATATATAATGAAAATATTATCTGCATGTTAGCATTCCTCTCCTATAAATATCCTTAATATGTGCTTGCCAATAATACATATACATATTGCAAGTTTTGCAAAGTTTTAATAAATATTTAGATTTCTTAGAAAAAAAAAAATTATCCATTTATTCTGATGACATTTTGAATATATTGGTTGTTATTGAATATAAATTATGCAAACTAAACAACTGCAATTGAGAGAAATATCAAAAGAAAACAATACTTTGACTTACATATGATTGCTACGCATTTGAATGTTGCTTTGTAAACATTATAAATTACTTTGAATCTTTGATGTTTAAATTTCAGCGTCAGTGTCAGCCGCATCTCACGGAAACCGTCAAGGCATCTGTGGAGGGCATCTGCCTCAAGATCTACCACCTCTCAGCAGAGTATTCCCGCAAAATCAAAGAAAAGCACAGCCTGCTGCTAAAGGAGCACGGCATCGGGGAGCTAACGGCTCCGCAGCAGCAGGCCGCGCTCCGGAAGGTGTGGTGCTACCCCGTGCAGTTTGCCATCCCGTCACCCCGACCCCCCCTGGTAGACCATTACCTAGACCGGGACCAGGCAATGCTGAGGTTCCAGAATGATACACTTGTTGTGAATAGTCTGCATCTTCAGAAGCTGGTGAGTCGTCTAACAAGCCTGAACCATGTGCTAAAGGGCTGATCGGTGTTGCCTTGTCAACCTTCCCATATCCGAGATGGTAATCGACATTACCTAGCTTTAATACCTCCATGTTAGTAAGCTTACCCATACCAGCCTTTAAATTTTGAAATTCCTAAACAATATATTTATACAATTGATTCATTAATCATATATTTTATGATAGTGGTGCGCAACACTCGACCTGCCAGCCCTATTTGTGCCTCTCGTGAGACATTTAGTACGGCCACTTGACTAAATTAAAAATCAAAATGTTAAAAAGGTTTTTTTGTCAATCCACACGCCATGTCCTAAACAATTTCTCAATTAATATTGGTAGTGACTGTTTTGTTGTTTCCAGGAAGTTTTTGAACAAAAAATTGTAGAACCGGATTTCACCCCATAAATTCAAAAATTAAAAATACAAACAATGAATACAAGTATGTAATGTCATTTTGAAAATCGTTTTTTCTGCCGTACTGACGTAAACAAACTTTAAATATTTATTACTCAACATGTACAGAACTTAACGCAAATGCAAAATATCTCTATTCATTGATTATTTTGTTTACAAGGTTTTTCACTCTAAACTTCACTATATAAATATAAAGGATTTTTCTTAGTATTATTTCTAATTGTCTCTATTGCCAAGTGTTACTATAGCAGGAATTCACTATGGCAGAGTGTCACTATAAAAGAATGTCACTATATTCTAGTTAATGCATCTTGATTCAATCCCCATTCTATCATAGTGTCACTATATCCTTGTTAATGCATTCTGTTTTAATCCCCACATTACAGGAGCACCTGTACCGCTACAGTTGTTTCGACGACAAGAAATTTGAGTTGTTCCTGGCACGAGTATGGTGCATGATCAAGCGCTACTCCGCCTTCCTGGGAGCAGCGGGGCCTGCTTGCGAGAGCCACATCACGCAGTCCTCGCTACCCGTGACGGTGTTTGAGTGCCTCAACAGGATGTTTGGCGTCACCTTTGAGTGCTTTGCCAGTCCGCTCAATTGCTACTTCAGACAGTATTGCTCCTCATTCTCTGACTCGGACAGCTATTTTGGATCGAGAGGGTATGTCAATTTAATTATTTACTAAGCGGATATGATACCGTTAATGAAATTCCTCAACTGTCAAATTGTCTTTATTTGTTTGTCACTAAATGGCACTAGTGTCGCACTGCCACCAAAACCCAGCTGTAAATCATACAACATAAAAATGGTGTCATATTCGCAGCATATAATTAAATAGTCAATTTGGGGATATTAATCTTTCGAATGCCGGATTCCCGCAAGGTACAACTTCCGTTTTGTGCCAGGCATAAAATCGATATGCGCGCCATGCGATTCCCGACTTGTAATTTCGTAATAACTCATTTGTGTTTTACAAAATTATGTTTTCGTCAATTATGCTATCTTCTCAGATGATGTGTGGCTGAATAAATGTCTTTTTAAATGAAAATAAAATTGCATGAGGTTTTCTTGTCAAAAAACAAACGGCAATGTCACGAAAATCGTTTTTTTTTCTGCCGTACTGACGTAAGCAAACTTTAAATATTTATTACTCGACTTGTAATACAATACAAAATGAATTAATTATTTTGTTGACAAGCGATCTCGGTTCATTTAAATATACGAAAAGCAGGTTTTCATCTGAAAAGATATTGATCAATGCGTGGGTCTCCGATGACACGCCAGCACACGACAGGAACAAATGTTGCGTGCTCTTTGACACCCTCCGGCACACCAGGAGTTAAAATAAATGCAAATTTTCCATAATAGAATAGGATAATTTCTGTACCTAAGAATCAAAGGCGGTCAAATCCATCCCAGAAAAAATGCGAGAAAATACAAAAATGTGTTGATTAAGTTAAATTCTAACCTAGTTAAAAGGTGTAGCTTGTTTACTAAATCTTTTTTTTCATAAATTTAAGCCAGTTAATAATTGAACACATTGTAAAATGTCAGAATATGATCAATATTTATATTGGATTGTACAAAAGTATAAAAATACAACCATAATTGCATCTGATAATAATTTATTAGCGTTTCTGAGCGGTTCGTTCCACATTATTGAAAAATCATTAGAAAATATAGACTTTATTGACACATTTATCCTTTAGTCCGTTCCTGGACTTCAAACCCGTGTCGGGCTCTTTTGAGGTGAACCCCCCGTACTGTGAGGAGCTCCTGGAGGCCACAGTGCGCCACATGGAGCGCCTGCTGTCCGAGTCCGCAGAGCCGCTAAGCTTCATCGTGTTCCTGGCGGAGTGGGGCCAGCAAACCCCCAACGCCCTGCTCAAGCTGGAGGCCTCGCACTTCAAAGGGAAGCAAATTGTGGTGCCGGCACTGGAGCATGAATACAGACACGGCTATCAGCATGTCATGAACAAGTAAGTTTTTTTTAATTATAGACTAGCTTTACTATTGGCTTTGCACAAATTCTGACTCTTTTTTGCCCATTTAAATAATATATTAAAGTGTTAATTCGTTTTCCTTTTCTCCATCTATTGAAATGATGACTAAGAACACTCTTGAAAGGTGAAAACCATACAGTTACATTGAATAAAATAACCCTTTGACGAGTGAGTGTTTGCAAACTGTGTGTGGGGAATGAGTTTTTTTGTTCAATTTTATTTTTTAAATTTAATATAATAGATTAGCTAATAATAATCTTATATTGTCAATTAAAATGTGATCAACATCAATCCACACAAACAAACTTAATAAAACTGATGGTTTTAATAATCGTCAACCATTGGTTATGCAACACAAATCGGTGTATTTTCTAAGAAAAATAAGTCACTCACTATACTAATCACCATTAGGGTGAGACTGGAGGCATTCACCTTGTTTTATTCATCACAGTTAGTTTAAAAAAAAAACAACAGTAAAAAATAAGCAGATATTAGCTAAAAAAAATACAGACAGTTATGCAAATTACACAATTACGCAGTCAAATAAAATATTGAAATTGTACAGTACACATAAAATCCACTTTTACAACAAGTAAAAATCCAAAATGTTTTTTTTGTGTGATACTCCTCAAAGCATGAATATATGCACAGGCCAACATTGCAATTGGTACACATATATAATACTTAATGTCTTGTAAGTGTTGGTATTTATTTTCACCTTTGTGTTTTATTACTTAATTGGTTTTTTTCAGAGTCAACATTCTATTTAGAAATTGTGTGGTATATCAATATCTCGTTAGAACAGCAAACGATTGTATGAAGATATGTCTGAATTCAGGTATCATTTTGCTCATTATAGTCGTGAACTCGCTATTGCCGTGATTGTTATAACCAAGTTCAACTGTATTTGTGATGACCTAGAAATTCTTGATAGAAAAGCTGTGCAATATACTATGGAATCTGACAGGGTTGTCTACATTGGGCCCGCCGATTTTATCAAACAGTTTTTTTTATCTTCGGGGATATTCAAAATTTTAGATACTGAAGTCAGTCAAAGATCGAATATTCAATCAACTTCACTTTTCAATGGCTGTTGTTCACATTATTTATCTATGCTCAAACTTAGGTATTTTGAAAAAATTTATGTTTGAATTGAATTTTCACAAATGTGAATTTAAAGATGAAAACACATAAATATTATACTTCTGTACGGGGAGAATGCAACATAAATAATTTTTTTGTTTTATATAAATTTTCCCCCATGCATTATGTAAAATAGTGTAACTGCAATAAGTGTCCGCTCATCATGGTACTTGAATTATTTCAGAACCGATGTGCATTTTCGCTCTTCTCACGGCACACTGGTAGTGTGGCTTCAGAATGGCGCCGGCCAGGCGCGCTGGGGGCCCACGGAAGAGCGTGTGGAAGCTCTGCTGGATGCCTGGCGCCCGGGCAGGGAGCGCCAGCGAGACCGCAAGGAGACGCCCCCAGCAGCACCCCCTGCCACCCCCCAGGGAATCACGTGAAACCTTCGCTGCTAGACTTACGCATCTTTTTGTACATTTTTATATGTATGTAGAACAATTTTTTATAATTTAACTAACCACCTGAAAAAAACCATTTTTACATATGGCCACACATTGCTACGATTTCCTCGTTTCGTTTCGTCGCCGACGTTTAAAGGGTTAATAAGAATTAGTGCTGATTATAAAAAGTGCCAACGCTGTTAGTGTTGTTCTAAAGATTGTATGACCATCTCTCGGTGGTGTAAGTGGTGACTATACATAATCCCCTTATGGAACCAGTCCTTATAAAGGACACATTGGCATATTAAGAATTTATCGCTTTAGATATTATAAGAGTTGAATATTTTTTGGATGTCCATTTTTCGTCGCTGCGTGCGGACTGTTTTATAAAGGTTTTATATGAATGTAAAGCTGTACTATGTACAGTTAAATAGAATTTTAAAATTATGTATTAGTGCATGGAAATAAAATTATTCTAATGTGACCGGACTTTAATGCAATCATGGCCGATAATCGTTAAGGGCACAGTCTCCATGGTTCCAGTTTCCTTTAATCCTTGTGAATGCAGCAGATGTGCGATTGTGGGATGAAGGTTGCGTCTGCTCTATGCACGGCAAACACATGAATTTTTTTTTTCTTTCTTTTTAATAGATTTCCGACCTAATATACATTGTCCACTGAACAACTGGGTCGCGTTTGCTCTTAGAGAATCAAGCAAAAGTTTTTTTTCAAACTGTGATAGCTTTCCAACAGATGGTATTCATTAGAAAAAATACACTCCTTGCTTATCCGTAATTTCATAATGATAACAATGTTATAATGTTACAATAATGTAATGTAATAATGTTACATGTTGACCTTTTTCATGACAGTTTCATCTCGGTTTGAGGCATACAAATAAAGTAGTGCATATTACATCATAAAATGGTTGGCTTTTTATCATTCATCTGAGTATGTATTAAATACAGAAAAAAAATAGGATGACTGAATCTGTTAGCAAATGCGGAGCACCAAATTATCTTTTCAAAAACTTAATACAGTTTTAAATTGCACCTACAGGTAAAATATGTCAATTGAACAAAGCAGGAGCTTCCGGATTCAGATCTGTTAGAGATAGAATGAATTGTCAAGAGTACATTAGCTTTGTTTGTAAGGAATGATTAATTAGACTTTTATCTCCTCTCAACTTTAAGTTTTCTCTTGCGTATTGTCACAAGAAAGCCATACTGCGTAACAGCAAAAAAAAAACATTAGTAAAAGATTGTACATAGAGCAATGCGGCTTTGAAAATCCTTCGAAACAAATAAATTTATTTTTTAAGTGGTTTAAAACATAACGGCAAAGTATTTGTTTAATTTAATCTAATTATTGCTAGCCACAATAGCTGTTTACAAACATGCATAGAAAGTGTTTTTGTAAGTACATAGTGGCGGTTACAGCAGTATTCCTTTCCTGTGACTAAATAATGAATGATTACATTTATTTAATTTTCTGGCCACTTTAAGTCTCGGGCAACAGAATTGATAAAAAAGTGATGTATTATTGACTGTAAGGGAATAAATGTTGCGAAAACTCTTTATTATTATAATAACAAAAAAGTTTGAGTACACACATATATCTTTTTTATACACAGCTCATTTTGAGTGCATCGTTAGGTGTTGAAAATACATGTATATTCCACATCTGAACTACTTCCTATAAACAATTTTTATTAAACAAAGTTTTATTAAATATTATAATAAAAAAGTTATCTCATTCTTAAAATTTCTGTATGTCGATTCTAACACCCTTCACAATTCCTTACGACTAAGCTCTTCTGCCTTACACTTGAATTTTATGATAAATAATGTTGGGGCTTTTTTTTAATCCTTGTGTTGAAATTTCACATTGCTTATTATTTTTTATTGGATTATCAACAGTTTTTTTTGGTACTTTAAAATTCATTGCGAGTGTAGAATGGGTAAATGGCGATGGATTTTAATTAAAATAATCTCGACTGATTCAGATTATAGATATTATTTAACAAATAGATTAAAGACCTCTATTTAATAGATAAGATGATACAAATTTTGAGATCATATGATGAATGCCACTAAGTAAGTTGACCATTGATGTTACAAACTTAAGGAAAAGCAATTTTTTTCATCTTACCTAGAAGTGTTTTGTTCAATATTTTGTACTATAAAAATTAGATAGTAAAAATAACAGTTTCCTAAGAGCGCAATTATTTAGAGAAGAAACCAGTAAAAGTCAATATTTTTGCAGTTGTTTTAACTATAATAATTTTTCACCTGTGTTATTTATCATATTTATAAATAATAGTAATGGTACACAAATAAGTATCACTTGTTTTAATCTTTGATCTCATTGTGTAACAATGCCTGCTGATTTTTAATTGTAAATGTATATTCCTTAACAGATAACTTTATTCCTAAGAATGGAAGTAATTAAGTCTATTGGTAGATATCGTCATGTATGTGAAAGTGACTAGAGATAGAAGTAACATGTGGAATTGTGGTAGCATATTAATCCAACACGGGTGGACAGACTGTATTATATTTAGGTATATTATACTCGGCATTTGACTACTTGCTACTACTGCCCTGGTGACTGCAATTATACTGATTAGTGTTGCAACTTTCCTAAAAAGTATGTTTTCAGTTTCAATAATTTGAGTGTTGTCACTTTTTCTGGGTTCTGCTTACTGATTTTTACGAGTTCCAACAAACACCTCATAATAATATGTATAAAATGTGTTTGCAAACATACATATTACAAGTCATATTTTAAATACTCAACGCTGTTAGATTAATAAATGAAATAAATAAAATTTCCACACCATATGTGAAATAACATTTTTATCTTATGTCTAGGATCCCTAGGAGGAAGTCATCATTGGAAAAATAATAAGTTGTCTAATTTGAGCATCCCATATTCTTGCCAATAAAATCATTCATAACAGGAAGCTTCTGCTGTCAGTTTGTCATTTTCCAGTAATTCCCTATTAAAATTTTGATTGAAAATATTGCTGGGAATATTGTGACAATGTAGGAATATTGAGACCAATATTGTAACAAAATTTTGTACAAAGTAAAAAAAAAATCATTTTAAGAGAGAAATGAAGTGGCTTTCAAAGGTTATTCCTTGTTTTCGCTTATATTTATTCTGATTTTTAATCATTTTAATTCACACCACGACAGTGAATATGTTACTTTTGTTAATAAAATCAATTTTAATGTTTGTTAAAACTACTAACTCAAGCAAAATGTTCAGGAATTACTTTTTTTCTTAATGTTTTTGACTTGCTGCATCATTATATTGTAAATGCTTCTATTAGAATCGTGCAATAGCATAATATAAAAATTAATAACGGTATTTTTCTTTACTTTGGCCAACAGTCATTTTATTGCAACTGCACTCAATGTTATAATGAAAACCGTAATGATTAATGTTGAATATGAAGGAAGGCAAAGAAAAATTGCAACCTATTTTTTAATCAAACATTTGAATAATAAAATCTAAACGAGTAATTACATTTTTTTTCCAAAGTTCACAACTAGATTTAAAGATTTCTGAAACTTTTAAAGTGTTGGATGTTTTAAGAAATCTTATGACATTCCTTATTATTTTCTTCAAGAAAACGGGTTCAATTTGCCCAGCCTTAGTTTCCTTTTTCATTAAAATAAATTAATTCTTTATAATAATCATGTTTGTGTGGTTCTGCTCAACTAAGAGTTATTGTAACTTGATGTTCATTTAAAAATAATGCCAATGGAAACATTATTTTCGTGTCCTTGACGATTTAATTTTTTATATCAACTTGTTACATTAAGTTGTTAAAATTTTGTAGAACTGATTTATGGTAAAATTTGCATAAACCTTTAAGTTAGGTATTGGGAGAAATTAACTATAAAATTTATATTTATTTTATTCAGACTTTTGTTATCGATTGTTATCTCTAACAGTACTTTATATTGGTATTTGTTTATACTAAATGTACTACTTTAAATAAGTGTTGAAACTTTTTAATATATTTATCTTAAACGTTTCGCAAGAAATTTCTATTAGAGTCATAGAGTATCGGAGTTTATCCTTTGTTTGTAATATGTTTTAAAGTATGGAGAAAGAATGAAAAGTTGTAAATATTATAAATAGCATTGTACATAATATTATAATACTTGGGCAACTTTAAATAAATATGTTCTTTAAAAAACTGCACAGAGTAAAATATCTCTAAAATAAAAGTATTTTTATTTACACTAATTATTATCATCAAGGAAAAGGAAAGGTCAAGAAAAAAAGCAAGGGATTGGACCAAAACCATTAAAATCGAAACTACTGGGAAGAATATTGCTTTTAATTTATTTGGACATATTTTGAATACTTTTTTAACATCATAACATCACCGCAGTAATGCTTAAGAATTGATGTTGTATTCTCGGGAACTTTGTCCTTCAGTGCTTCAGGTCGACCAAAAACAAATGACCGTTCCCTAATGTCATCCCGAACGAAGGGGGCTCGGGCGGGGAGTACACACTCACAGGTGAAGTCTGGGCATTGGAGAAAGGACGTTAGAAAGTGAATTTGTCCAGTGAAATGTTGTGGTTGACCAATGACTCGAGTTGGGACATGAAAGTCAATTAACAATAAGGCCGGCCACACACTAGGCAGCCGACACGTTCTTCAAATTTGTATTAAAATGTATTCAAGCTAACGCACTAGGCAGCCAAAAATTGTTGGCTGCGACAGCCAGTCGAAACATGCCGATTGCACAGGCAGCCATGGCTGCGCACAGACTGGTGAATGTATGCGAAATGTACGTGGCTGCCTCAGTCCTAATGCACTTGTCGCGGCAGCCAGGCGTTTCTATGATAAATTTTTGGATATCTTATGATACAGAGAGATTGTATGGCTACTGGCTGCGAGAATTGGTTGCTCCTTATTGTGGTTGCCTAGTGCGCGCAGCTAGCCTAACAATCAATTATTGGATTGATCATTTAAAAAAAAAATAATGATTAAGTCAGCAATAATTCGTCTGTCACTTAACCTCTGGAATGCCGGATTCCCGTAAGGTACAACTTACTTCGTTACTACTTTTATCATCACAGTAGTTGAGTATGTTTGAGGTATTATTTCTATGGGAATTAGTAAATTTCAAAAATATTTTATGTTAGCATACAATCCTCAACCTTGCTGACATGAAAATGCTCAGTGATAGCGAATACATCATAGTCCAGCAAGGTAAGTCTCGATAGGTGTCTAGCTTAGTTTGAAGGCCTCTGACGTTTTAATACACACACTTTATAGTAGAGGTGTTCCCACATGTAGCAATTGCGCTGTTGCTAAGTCAGCTACTGATCTTCAGGAGGCGCGTGGTGGCGATTCTAAGTTGCCACTCTTTGATGAAAGAGACACTCGCCCAGTGTTCCGCCTGCAGAACTTCAATTTCCTTCGATTTAATCTTGTCAACAGTATAGGTAGCTTTGACTAGGTGACTATGTTTAGTACCCACCCACTTAACCCTTGATCTATCTACCTACTACTCGAATGCACACAATTGTTTAGTCCAAGTTATCAATACATCACCCAAAATCATTAGTGTGTAGCTCCTAATTTATGAGTTTCTTAATAGCAACTTTTAGGAGCATTCAATATTGTACCCTAATAAAAGAATTCCTCTAAACTGCAATACTTTGTACCTACTGAAATAAAGTTCCAGTACCAATGCCCATTGTAATTATGTCTTCCATTGTCATCGCTAAAAATCTATTTAATGTAAGTGATTAAAGATGGTAAAAATTCCTTGCTTGATGATTGCCAGCTCCGTTATTAAATTTGCATACTGCATGTTAAACTGTATTGGATAAAATGCCATTTCATCAAGTTGCGAGATATCTCCCGGCCACATCGCAGACTTTCTTGCTATCCCATCTATCTTTTCCCCATTGTAATGTGATCCATATTATCCACATACATATTCATATTATGGCAAAAAGGTCCATACTAAAAATTCCAAATGTTTGGTACGTAAATAAAAAAAGGTTTGGTCATTAACATATTTTTTTATTTAACTATACCACAATAAAACTGGAAAATATTAGTGATTATTAATATTACTTTTACTTGATTGTATTTGTACTTTGATCAAAATTATACAAGAAGTCTTATTTGGATCTTATACAAAGGTTATATTTACACAACTACCATTCCTATGAATATTATTAGGAAAATATTATTTTTCATTAATGAGAAGTAAATATTTAAACACAGATCCAGAAATATTTTGTGACAGGATCGGAGAACACGGGAATATTCTCTTTGGTAGCAAATCCTGCACCTGCGGGGAACACCAGCCCTAACTCCTAACTCCTAACTGAGATCTGTTCCATGCAATGCCAACATCCATTACCAGAACATTGACAAAGAAAATACATATTTCTAGGAAGCTTACAAACCTAAGCATATTATTGAGTTATCAACTTAACAAAAATGTTACAAGATGTTGGTTCTGAAATCACATTTGCCATTGGAGACAAAATCCCTTAGATTATTCAGTTTCAAAGATCTAACTTTGGTTTGAATGTTTATCTTCCGCGGACGAACACCACTGCTTTAGAAAATAAAACACAACTAAGTGCTACCCACATTCAACTGCACTTGAATAATACCACCTTCTTCCGAACATATGTGCTTTATATGAAGCTTTCAAAAGGAAATCCATTTAAATTTCCAAACACCTTAATTATTAAACTTAGATTTCTTGTAAGCTAGCCAAGAAGCTCGCAAGGCTTAGCACTCAAAAAGATTTTTCTTCACACAACCTTTATGATTTTTTTTATGTTAGTCTAGAGTGAGTTTTTTTTCCATTGATTTAAGTTCTACTACTGTAAAACAATAATAAAATCGGCAATCTCACAATTATACAAAGTAAATGTTAAAAATTACACTAATTGAAGATTAAGTACACAATCTAGTGAAATATTTAGAAATCAATATGGTATTAAGAAACTTAACAATATGTCTACCATTTGCCCCAATCCATTAGTTTAATTAACTTGAGTAATTCTTATTACCTCGGAGATGCTTTTTTATCACATTTCCCTAACATTATTAGAATCTAAAGACTTACATTTTTTAAATTAGTTATTGAAAGTGGAGACTTTTATTTGGGCTGAATCATACATAGCATAAGATTTATTGGCTACAAACTAAATGGATTGATAAAAAAAACTTAATACAGTGAAACTCTCTTATACGGTTTTTGAAGGGACTGGAAAAAAACTTGTTATGTGGGATAAATGGCCCATTTTTAATTTTATGTCTTCCAAGGGTCTGAAAATATAAAACTCCTTATGTGGGAACCTTATAAGAGGGTTTCACTGCATTGAGAAAAGATTCTGAATACAGTTTTTCACCAATCCAAGCAGTTAAACTCCTTATAGAAACACATGTTACTTAGATATAAACAAATTAAATGATAATAACTCACAACTAAAATATAAAAATTAATGAAAAATGGATTAAACACCTTTTACTATAATATTATGGAATCTTTTAAAATATGAATACATTGAATAACATAGAAAGATTTTTTTTGTCATAAGGATCTTCCTATATTGTGGAGTATTCATTTGGTGTGCAGTTAGAATTACATATCAGTATTATGTAATTGTACTTGAGAAATCTATTCTTTGCCATCACCAGACTGAAATGCAGCTCTAGTGTTGCAAAATAAAAGTAGAAATCCGTGGTCTTTTGGTCTATACCAAAATTTCTCAACCTTTTTAGTGTCACAACCCCCTTAAAACACAAAAAAATAGTGTCAAAAACCTTACGACCCCCTCACTATATATTTTAACGTTTATCAAAGTTTTACATTACTAACGTTAAAAGAATGTTTTTACACTTGCCATAAATACCGTTTGCCACTTCTTACTTGTGCGAAGAAGGAATCTTGTCTATGGTGGCTATAAAAACTAAATACAGAAATAGTCTATTATCACTTGAAAATAATTTACTTATGTGTGTTTCAAATGTTGATCCACATATAGAAAACCTTTTAAGTGAAAAAAAAAACTGTCGCATTAATCAACACATATTTATTGATTAGAAAGTAGGTATATGTAACACTTTATTGTAACTTTGAAGACAGTATTTTTCATAAATACAAAATGTTTCTAGAATGAATCACAATACGATATTTCGACAAATAATAGTGAATATATTTTTTAGTATGTAGCGAATATTTTTTAAAAATGAATATCAAATTTGAAATCGATATAGTGATTTACATAACTGTGAGAATTAATTCCAGTACGTGGGTTGGAAAAGCCGACTAATCGGTGTTCGGTCGTTTATGGTTGGCAGAGAAAAGTCGACTAGTCGGTTAACGGTAATTAATGTGTGAAGAGAGTTTCACTGTAAATGAGTTCAAAATTGCACATTTTGAGATAAGTGCGCCATTTCACTTAATTTTAGGACCTAGTTCATTTAATATTTAACTATAAGTGTATTTCGTATAAATTGAATCATATTTGATTGACCCGTGTATGATAATGTCAAAAATTATTTAACCATTCTGAAATTTTATATTTCAAACTCTTCTCTCGAAAAGTTACATTTTGTACTTATCATATATAGATCAAATACCACAGATATGTACCAAAGAAGGGTGATGGGAGAAAGCGTCATGTATATAGAAGACATTACAATTAATAATTAAACCAATTTTTTCATTTATATTTAAAAATTACACATAAAACCTATATTTTAAGGAACAGAAAAGTTTGAGAAATAATTGAAAAAAAAATTGGAAAGTGTTCTACAATTTTCATAACAAGACACTGTACATTATTTTCTGTTCCTTAGAAAACATTCATTACTTAAGTATTTAATACTAAAACAATACGTTGATACATTAAAAAAAATATATAAGCACCAAATTGTATTGATATTTAAAAAGCATGAAATAAATGAAGTTTTGAAACATATTATTAACTTCGTATTTTGGTTAAGCCTAATTTAAATGTGCCCGTATCTGCAAACAGGCGAAAAGCAGACTGACTGGCCCATATAAATTAAGCATTAGATAAAAAAAAATATATTTAAGAATCCTTGGAGGTGGATTGAAAATAATGGTTAGTGAATATATTTAAAAAATTGATTACAGAAACACATGAGAAATCAGTTAAAAAAAACAATAAAAGTGTAAAGTACAATGTAAAGCTCAAACCCTTGTGGGAAACCAATGTATAATCAAGTAGGGTGTGGATACGAGCTGCATCACAGTGTGTATCACTGAAAGAATCCATAATTTTTTTTTGTTCTTAAAAAGAAAGACAAACATTCCCGGGTTACGAATAACCTGACAATATTTGAAAAACTCCTACTGCCATCATAAGAAGCGGAAGATGTTGCTTGTGCGATGATGGAATTACTTAGCCAGCAGAGGAATTGAGCGCACGACGCCCGGGTGGGAATCCGACGCGTTTGTCCACTCAGCTACCGACCGGTCAAATACAAAGCATCCAGGTAGGTTATTCAATATATATTTACCTATCTCAAACGAATTTCCAGATAATAAAATCAGCCATAGATTCTTTACACAGAAAACTGATGAATAAATATGCCAGCGAAGTACACTGTTGTCAGTTGAATGGTAAAAAAAAAATGTGTATTTCTGTAATCAGCCTTTAGGTGGGTACAATAAAAGACACAACATCTTTCTAAGTAAATTACAAAAGATTATTAATGTCACATTTAGAAAACCTTATTATTTTAAGTGTGCTAAGGCTCGTGCTTTTTAACAATACAATAAAACTTAGCGATGGGACTGAACCCTTGACTTTTGAGTTATTAAAGGAAGACAGCTCAACCAGCAGACCAAGAGTTGTATTTTTTTTAATATAGAGTAAACATTTAGCAGTGCTTCTATCAATTACTACACCATAAATCATTAAAATTAATAATTCTATGATCACTCAAATAATAATCTTATAAAGCACTAAAGATTGATATTTCAAAAAAGACACAAATTAATAGATGTCATCGTCTTCGTCCATTGCGAAATCCACACCAGAATCTGCTGCGTATATCGGACTGAAAACAAAACAAAAATTATTAAGAATCATCATAAAATATGTTAATGTTCCACATATTCAACAGATAAAAGAGAGCTGGCGTGCAATAATGGGAACAATAAGAAACATTTATTACATATTCATATACTAATTTTAAATTCCTTTCATATTGTAGCAATTGCATTAACAATGAGTTAATGCAATCAGCATTATCAATTGCATTGACTGGTTAGTAGTCGAGTGGACAAACGCGTCGGGTTCCCACCCGGGCGTCGTCGGTTCAATTCCTCCGCTAGCTAAGTCCTTCATCATTGCACAAGCAACATCTTCCGCTTATTATGATGGCAGTAGGAGTTTTTCAAATATTGTCAGGTTATTCTTTCTTTAAAAAATATGTGAAGCATTCAATTATTGTTATACAAACAATGAACTCTACTACAGGCGGTGACAGGGTGAAGATGTTAATTACATCCAAATATTGAATGATAAAGATATCCCCTGCGACTTATTTCAATTTCACTATCATGCTGCACCCGTTTTAAACATCTGTTGCTTTCGACGTGATGAAATGAGCTCCAAAAACTTAATTTAGGGTGAAGTTCTTGGGATATCTTGGCTTGTTTTTGTTATCCATGTAGGTTTCGTGTGAACGTTAAATGTACAAATGTACTTTCGGGGCATTCACTAAAGTCAAGCTAATACATCATTTTTAACAGATACATTTGATTAAAAAATATAAAATGTTGGTTTATGTATTACAGTATTTATCCTTTCAGGAGTTTTTATCCTTTAAAACCTGGTATCAGCATATTTAAACTAACCATATTCGCTTGTCAAGAAATTGATTAATCCATAGAGATATTTTGCATTGCGTTAAGTTCGGTAAGTCAAGTAATAAATATTTGAAGTTTGCTTCCGTCAGTCAGGCAGAAAAAAAACTATTTTAAAAGTGACATTACTATTTGTTGTTACAGGAAAATTTAAGACAAATTAATTTTTATCTGGAAGGAAATATATTCAGCCACACAAAAATACAATAAACCAAAAAAATCATCACATTTCTTTATTAAACTTTTTTTAGTGACATGAGGGAGAAAAAACCAATTCTTATTGCTTATACAAATACCCTTCAATATTAATCCTAGTTCAACACACTAGGACTGTGTGCTTTGCTGCTTTAGGAATGTCATATTTTGATTGACTTGATTCTTTTGGGCTAGTTAGTTCAGTGTTTTCATAGGGAAAAGTCTTGACTGAATAAATTAATGTGATCAACATGGAGAAATCACGCGAAAAATAACACAGTTCAATAAAATAAGGATACATACTTTATGGCGCGGCAGGTGAAGAACACAATCCGCTTCAGCTTCCTATTATACAGGAAGTAATTGAAGGACCATAGGCAGCCAGGCTCCCCAAAGGGATCCGAGGCCAGGTCCGGGTTATAGCTGTAGATATCACACTCTGCCATGACAATTTCATCGTCCACGGCGGCCCACAGGGGGCTCCGCAGGCCCCGGTACTGCTCTCCCGCCACGGCAGACAGGTTGGCGTCCACTTGCTGCATCACCCAATTTAGGGAGGGCTCTTTGCTGAACTCGTGGCTCTAGAATGGTGACTTTATTATTTCAATTGCTGAATCAAATGACCAGCGATACCGTCCACTGGCTGAGTAACTTCAGCATCCCACCAAGAAGAAGAATCACATCAACCAGCTGATTTTATATTTAAGGACAATTTAATTATATTTCACTTGCTCGGATTAACCACACATGCATGTGTAATTTTAAATACACAATTTATTTGCCAAAAACAGTATAAGCTTACATTAATATTTAAAAACAAATCATCTTGTTAATTTTAAAACATATTCAAACAGAGTTCTGAAAGGTATGAAGAATTTGTCTTATTATAATCAATTCCAATCCCATATGTAATATTAATATTGTCTTGCTTATCATGTCAAATAGTGTTTTTTTCATACATAGAGTTTATCAGAGACTGAAATATCACTGTAATCGGTATTTATACGGGGCTTATTGTATTTGTAAAGGTCATTCTGATATGAAAACTAAACAAATAAAAAAAATTAAATGACCTAATTTTTATACAGGAATATTTAACTGAAAATAAATAATTAATTACTGTAACATTTGGTGCTTCATAGTGTCCGGAAACTGGTGGTACTCGCAAGTCGATTTTGTGGCTTTTTTTTCAGACCAGTCTGAAGGTGCCCATTACAAGGTGAAACCGGTCCGGTCAAAAATAAATAAGTAGAAATAATTTAGTTTTTTTTTTAACTCATTTGTTTGCGGGCGTTTTTTCCGCCAATCCACGTCGAAATTTGATAAATTATCAGCACTCTCGTCACTATTATAGCCAATTTAATTGGGTATTTATAATGAAAAAAAAACTAAAAACAATGTGGTAACAAACAACTTTTCTGTAAAGGTTTAAATATAATGATAGTCAGGTATTTTGTACTAATTTTATAATATAATTTTTTAATAAAAATAATTTGTTTTAGCGGAATATATGCAGAAACGAAAATAGAGAACGTCTTGATAAAAATAACATCCCAACAATACTGAAGAAATGTAAGGAAAGATAGAACCAAAATGTTTATCTTACAGTTATTGTATTTCAATTGTTAAATTTACCGCTATACTATGACTAACAATAGATAGGTGGTGCGTAGTTTTTACTTCACAGAATATCCGAGTTTAAACGTTTCCCAGAACCCTCCACTAATTTGTGCACAAGACGTGTTTTGTCATCTCCCGCACTCTAGCAATAGTATGCGAAATTATTTGTTTACTCAGCTCCCGCAAACAATGTGTTAATCATAATTTCATAATTTTGTTTTCGAGTAGATCGAGTCGAAAGTTGGAATTATGTCAAATTCGAAATATTATGGGTTAATATCAGCTGTTTATTGTCTTTTAAAATGTGTCGAAGAGTGGACTCGGCTACGATGGTTTCTTAGTCCTAATTTTTCTGCCGAACCATGAGTTTTTGGACACCGTGTATTGATAGGTTAATTACAGCAGATATATATGTATTTACATCGAGACACTGAAATGGCAATGATATTGTTTCAATAATCAGGGATTTATTATTTATCCAAAGGTGGGCAAAGTGACATTATTGTTTTGGTATAATTTCGACATTGCTATTAGCCTATTTATTACAAAAACATCATTGTTAACGAAACAGTGACCTCCATTCATATACCAGCATTTACTCTTAGTGTAAGGCCTGAGTGGTAGAGCGTTCTGCTGGGCAGAGCATGTAGCAGAGCGTGCAATAATTGAGCGTTTGTTGCCTGGCCTCAGTGAACAGACAACGTTCGAGGAAAACAGTTGTAATTGGAACTGCCATCATGGCTTTATTTGATATTATCAACATGTATTGAGAAGAAAATTCATATCTAAAATTTGGTTTGTGTAACAAAGGTCAGGGTGAAATTGTAAAACAAAGAAAAAAAATTGGGGAATTTTCTACGTTATATGAAAGTTTAAGGTTAAGTGACGACAAATTCTATGAATATGCAAGAATTTCAGTGTTAACCTTTGACTATATATTCCATATTTCAGGCTTAGATTGAATTTTGGGATATTATTTCTTCCAGCGACATCACGGATGTGTACCTACTACAAACGCTGTTAAAACTCAAACTGGTTCGGACCTGAATGGGTATGCCACGCTGAACGCAAGCGAGAAAGCTCTGTCCATCGCCACTCAGGACACTTGCATGTATAAACATGTGATTACAGTGCACACTACACGCTCCTCCCCGCTGAATGCTCGACTAGAGCGGGAACTCAGGCCTTACACTTAGAGCATGAAGGCATTTATCTTGAGACTGTTTTTGAAAGAGGTTATTATTTTTAGTTATGAACCATTAACAAATTGCAGCATTGCTTGATGGCAAAAAGAAGAACAAAAATTGATAAAGGATAGTTATAAACGTATTTGTACCTTTGCATCGGAGAAATCATAATCATGAAATGCAGAATTCAACGTAGCAATCAAGTAGAATAGGGTTTTTCTAGAGATTGTATCACAAAGCATTCCTTCTTCGTCCCCAGACAGGCTTCGACTAGAAAGATATGAATCATATTTATGTTATGGAAGCAATGAGGCTATCCTCTTCTTCTATAAGCCAGTAAAATAAATCATGTATACAAGTGGAGATTTGGCTTACCTGTAAGATCCACACCCGGGCGACATCCCGAGTCCAGTTTGAGGTGGTGATAGGGCTTGCAGGTCGTGGGGGGTAGCCCCATCAGCAGTGAACCTCTTGTACAGAGCCTTGTCCCCTCCAGCCATCTTACAGCTGTAACTCTCGATGCGCCCCGAAATGGCGCTGTCTCCTGTTTGGATGGACAGCGCACTGTTGATTGCCTCAAATCGACTACTCTCCAAAAGCTTCATTTTGAGCGATTGAACGACTGACAACAACACAGATATGTTTAGTTGGTAACAAGCAACGATTTATATATATTTAACACTCAAATTAGTTGAAATTTAACATCTTATATGACTACTTCGTTGCGTTCTGAGTTGTGTTTTTTCCACTTGAAAGTTTCTGAACATTGTTGTAGGGTGTATGAATATACCTTTTCGTTTCGAATGTATTAAGTTAGCACTAGGATAAAGAGATATTATGCGAATATTTTCAACATATAAAGGATTTGATAACATCACAACAGCTAGAGTTGGGGTTTTGTTAAGTTCTGTCTATATAGTATTATTTATAAATAGAACAAAGATTGGCTTCTTTTCAAGGGCGAGTCCAAGTTGAAAAACTGCTTTATTGATAAACAATAACGTATTAGTGTTCAGAGTCTATGAAATAATACATGGCTAAAATTTCAAATCACTTCTCATAACCAACACAATACTAGTCGACGGAATAATACACAAATTGTACAAATTTCTCTTTCCAATTTAACAGCTACCCACTAGCAACGGCACTAAGGCAGACATATTTTTATTTACACTTGCAGCGGAGCGCCGTGATAGGTGATACCATATCGAAAAATGTGTTTTTTGTCAAAAACGAATAGGTACTTATACAGCAATAGTTTTATCATGTTTCTAATCTTGAATAAAATGAGAAAATTTAATAAAATCAACAAAAAAATATGTCTCATTACTCAACTACATTTCAAAGCTTTCTGCATGTCATAAATTATGTAATCTTGTTGTCAAACTGGTGAATTACATATTTTCTAACTAAATAAATTAAAAATACACATTTTTGTTAAATATCTTTTATTTTCCACCTTATAGTGGAAAACATTTGACACTCGATATTTTTCACCTTATAGTGGTATTCTAGCAGATAATATAAAAGTAACCAAATAATTTTCATCAATGCTTAAAATCACTCCTGTATTAGAGTTTTAAGGCCCTAGTCTACTTTTTATTAATCAGGCTCTTTGAGATTTTATTTCAGAGAGTTTTCTTCGTAACTGTAATATAATCAATCTTTGAATGAGTAATAATACAAACAAATAGGTAGCGAATATTAATCAAACCATTTTAAAATTTATTCAGACACTGCTTGATCCCCCAAACAGTACTCATTGTTCACCGTTTTACGCTTTATACTACATTTGATTTAAATCAAGCATTCTGATTGTACGAAAATTTGAAATATTTGTCTTATTTCAATTTTAAGTCATTGAATTTTATGATAAAAAAGGGTGGTGAAATTTTCTTCTTTGAAAGAATTTATTGCTAATGCAGGCTTGCGACAAAATATTTCAAAGTTTCACTGAGACCGTCTGTATGTATTATATTTTATTACTTTGTTGAGGGAAAAAATATCTCATCCGTGTTTTCGGGGAACAAAATCGAAGTCGATTATGAAAATCGGCTTTAAAACTGTGTAGAATAAATGCGCAGTTAAAACTGCATGTCTGTACAATTGGCCAGTCTCATCGAGCGCAAATATATTTTTTCTCATCTCATCACGTAAGTCACCGCGAATGGTTGGAAGAATGCATTAAAATTTATTACGGCGAACCATGTATTTAGAAAGTAAAAACCAAAGATTACCGCCATCGAACTAAAAGAGAAGCAGCTTATATGAGATTGCTTGATAAATTTATAATGATTCTGGTATAATGTAGGTAAGCGCCTGAGGTGAGATTATTGTGGAAAACTTGAAGTTTTCGTAGCTTCTTCCAGTTACCAGAAAACGCAAAATTTCTGTAAACCTTTCATGGAGGATTTCCAAGCGTTTCGCATTTAGTATCTTGATTTTCAATCAAAGGTGTTACTAGTCCAGAAAGGTTTAAGTATGTACTCTCGTCCATTCGTAAATAGTTTTGCCAATCTTTTGGAGTATTCTTCAATTCATTCAACAAATTAAAATGCGAATAAGTTATTTTTTGCAGTAACCGATGTTTACACAATATTTTACGTTTTTTACGCTGTTTGTTTTTCAAAACACACAGCAATCCGACCACTGCTAAAACGTCGTCCGTTGATACCATCATCAAAATCAGATGAAGTTCTTGCTTACACAGCTCGAACCATACAGTCTGATCCCGTAGGCTTAAGTTTTAACTAAATGTGTGTAGGCACAACGGCAATGCGATTTAACTGTACAGTCTGTCGCACCGATAAAACTGAAGGTGTGTAGCTGCCTTTACATTACCAAGATCGCACTCTAATTCTTGCGTCCAATCCATGGAAAAAATAACATCATGAGTCAATATTGTCATTTTGACATGTTTGTATTTTATATTATATTAGTACGAGAATATGTACAACTTTCTTATTAACATAAATTGGATATCGACCATAATTTAATTACTGGCATAAGTTACTCTTTCATTTAAGGTCATATTTTAAATTAGAATAAGTGACAATTACGTAGTATTTCAAACTACATAAATATTAATTATGAGGGCAAAGGTTACGAGCATGAACTTATCGTGTGATAAGTACAATAATTATAGGTATTTAAATACTCCGAAATGAAGTACTTTTACTAATTTGTTGCAAACTAAGGATTAAAATTTAACTAACCTTATGCCGAACTTGCTTTTGTGAAGTTTTCAAATCTAAAACTCTGCCATTTTAAACACCTTTTAAAATAAATTTTTGCTTAAACATGGCTTTAAAAGGATTAAAAATCGTGGAGATGTTAGGACTAGCCCCCGGACCCTTCTGTGGTATGCTGTTTGCAGATTTCGGCGCTTCAGTCACGATAGTTGATAGGGTAAATTAATATTTGTAGTGTATATTATTTTCGTAAGAAAATTTTAAGATTTAACACACATTAATAAATTAAACATTTTATTTTGTTTTCAGATTCAACCTCAGACGATGATCAATGTATTAGGAAGTGGAAAACGTAGCGTGGCTCTTAATCTCAAAAGTGAATCAGGTAAAGAGATATTTAAGAAACTTTGTAAAAAATCTGATGTTCTTATTGAACCCTTTCGGCCTGGAGTTATGGAAAAAATGGGCCTTGGACCAGAAGTTTTGCTACACGATAATCCAAAGCTTATTTACGCTCGTCTAACTGGGTATGGACAATCTGGCAACTTGTGTTATAAGGCTGGGCATGATATTAACTATGTAGCCATATCGGGTATACTATCTTTACTGGGTAGGAAGGATTCAAACCCAATCCCTCCTATAAATATAGCGGCTGACTTTGCCGGTGGTGGATTAATGTGTGCTATGGGAATTGTGATGGCCCTTTATGAGAGACAGACTTCTAACAAGGGACAGGTTGTAGATGCAAGCATGTCTGAAGGAACTGCATACACCTCAAGTTGGCTTTATAGGTCTCGGAGTTTGCCCATATGGGGCAATCCTAGGGGAGAAAATATTCTCGACAGCGGAGCACACTTTTACGAAACCTACAAGACTAAAGATAACAAGTACATGGCAGTGGGGGCAATTGAGCCGCAGTTTTATGCAGAATTATTGAAAGCTTTAGAGATGCCAGACGAAGATCAGTTTGCAGATTTTGAAAAGCGTAAAATTCAGTTTGGAGAGATTTTCATGAAACGCACTCAAAAAGAATGGTGCGAAATATTTGACAAACATGATGCGTGTGTGACTCCCATCCTTTCTCTGAGTGAAGCTCCAAATCATCCGCATAATTCTGAGAGACAAAGTTTTATCAGAAGTTATGAAGATCAAATGGTTCCGGCTCCTTCTCCTCGCTTGAGCCGCACTCCCGCAACTTCTCAAGCTCCGCAGCGCCCCCCGCACCATGGAGAGCACACGGAAGAGACATTGGTGACACTTAACTATTCTCCCAACCAAATCGAGGTTTTCAAACAAAATGGTTCAGTCTTTGCTTGTCCAAAATCTAATTTATGAGACAGCCTCAAAATATTATATTTTTCTGTTTGTAGTTATTGTACATAATATTCATATATTATACATGTATTTGAATATACAATTTTAAGTGTGTGGGTTTTGGGAAAATTTATAGAATTTTATTTTTTTAAATGATAATATATAGTACAAAAAAATACATTATTTGATATATTGTTCCCGAGGAGTTTAAAAAAAACTCATTCTGAGAAGAACAAAATTAAAAACAAAAAAGAATAATATTTTTACAAAGCCGTACAAATTTTAAAAGGGATTACAAAAGTATGGAAAATAACGAGTAAATAGATTAAAAAGAGGCACATAAGAGTAGAGATTAATTAACCTTGGGAATGCTGGATTCCTCAATAACTTTACAAAAGATGCTGTTGTTAATTATGCTATCTTTTCAAAAATGTGTTTACATGTTTTTTTCAAATTGTATGTTAGTGGTATAAGTGGTTTTTCGGGAATAGCTACTTATATTCGGAGAATTGTTTTTTTTCTCCCTCATGTAACTAAAAAAAGTTTGATAAAGAAATGTGAAGATTTTCTCGTTTTATTATTTTTTGGTGTGGCTGAATAAATTTCCGTCCAAATAAAAATAAAATTACATAAGGTTTTTCCTGTAAATACAAACAGTAATGTCACTTTGAAAATCGATTTTTTCAGCCGTACTGACGTAAGCAAACTTAAAATATTTATTACTTGACTTGTATTGAACGAAACACAATGCAAAATATCTCTATGGATTGATCATTTTGTTGATAAACGATTACAGTTCATTTAAAAATACAGACAACAGGTTTTAAAGGATAAAAATTCCTGAAAAGATAATGATGAATGTCCGGTGACTATAGGCACCGCCGGCACACTACCGGTTAATACGTAATACCCGGAGGGTCAAAACACATCCAGCGGTGCTGGGTCTGAAAATTCCCACTTACAAAAACTGATTACCGCATATTTTAAAGCATTTATTTGTAAAAAAAATTGTATGTTCTCCACTACCGCAATGGAAATATACATATATTTTTTACTGGCGATGAGATTTAAAGGCCACTTAAAATTAATTTTGACAATTTTAATGTATCATATATAGTTTTCATTTGATACATTTTTCTTAAGAAAAACCAGTAAATTTTCATTTAAAAAAAATCTATTGTACTATAATATTATTTATTAAAATACGTTTTAATCATTTTTATACACATTTTTACTAATAACTCATTCGAACTTGGTCCGATTTAATTCATTTGCACCTCAAATTATGAGTAAATATTTGACAGATTTACGCTAAATGAAATGAAATCTTATAAATATATTTTTTTTGCATACAGCGGATCTGGCTAGACCCACCACCAGAGTCGAGATGTTAAACATCATAAATACATTAAGAAAGATATTCACACACATTAAGGTTTTACAGAAAAGATATCACTGATTTATAAAGTTGTTGAGAAAATATCCTTTTAAGTGCTTTTGCCAATATTTTTTTGTTCTAATTCGTTGGGTAATATGTATATCTTTGGCATAAGTATCCCATGGTAGATGGTGTATATTCCTTGTGACTCTCTATTTTAAATAACTTGTATTATCTGATATTTGTGTACTTGGTAATGGTGCCCCAGATACTAACTAGATAGCTCAGATGAGAGTGGATCATAGCATAATGTACTATAGAGAGCTATAACTATGATTTGAATTAGTATACCCACGCACTGGCTTTTGCCTATGTGGGATTATTTTTGTTATGTCTACATTATTTTTATTATTTCTGTAATTTTTAAATGTATGTAACAAAATAAATCAAATAAAAAATAAAATTAAAAAATGGGTTTCGTGGAGTTAAGGTGTAGAACAAGCCTTGGTCGATGGGTTTCACATGTTCAACATGGGAGTTCCACGAGATCTTAGAGTTTATGAGTAACCATAATGACATACTATTATTACGTAAAACAATATATATGTGAGAAAGGATACGTTTTGGGAGGATCGAGGATATTATATTAAATATTCACAAGTGAAAAATGAAATATATTTTTTTGTAATATAAAATTTATTTTTGTTTGTATTTTTAGGTTTATTTAATAACATTGCATATATTTTCAATAAGTTCTTTTGACTCCCTAATTCTTTCTTCGTCTAAATAAGGTTCAGTGACTAGATTTTCTAAGACACACTTCAAAGATTTCAAGTCAAAAACAATATGATTATTACTTATGTGCCAATTTCCAAAAGTAAGATTGCAACCATTTTTAAGACTATTTAACCTTTTGACTGTGATGTACTTTACAAACTCAAAGAAACCCTCATAGTTGATTCCGAATAATGACTGAAGCATCACTTGGCAATGTTCCATCCAACCTTCGGTATCTTTGAATTCAATAATTTCGCTTTCAACCATTTCAATATTTTTTTTCAACGACTTCAACATTATGTCAATGTTGCAACCATTAATCCAATTGTGATTAATAGAGATGGTATCTTCCATATTCCATACTTGATGAAACCAGCCAGATGGAACGAAAATTGCATCGCCTGTGTTCTGAATGACTTGGAAGTATGTGAGGCCATCATTCAACAGATCCTCGATGTCGCTGGGTAAATTACCCACTGAATCGAGGAATTTGGATTCTTCACCCGGTGGAAACAATATCCATTTCTTTTGTCCTACAACATTGGTAGACCAACTGAATGAAGTGTAAACATCAGCATGAAATGGAGTCCTGCAAAAAAACATGGAAATGAATACTTGTGATTTAGAAGTAGATGAGCATCAGATCGTTGTTTAAATATGGTAAATATGCCAAAGTCTACCTCATTGTAAATACAGATTGATTATGGTGAGAACAGTTCCTGATTCACATAATAGAACGGCAAAGGGCAGCCGAGCATATGCACTGCAGAATTTTTCTCTTGTGGTTATTCTTAATTATTGATAGATATAATAAATATTAATAATTCTATAAGCCGTTCATTTTAGATACGGCTCGGTTGCAAAAAAGGCTGTAGTTTCTAGCATGAAAGCAAGAATCCTCATGAATTGGTGGCGCATTTTTTTATCTTTATTGTTCATTATCAACATCATTGGCGAAATCACGACTATGGCGGACTTTGGACATAATATTTGCCTGATATTTTAATTTACACCTTATTTAAATACATACCATGATCCCTTTGGTCCAAAGTAAACAAACATGTAATCATCTCTATTATTATCAACAGAGTATTCATTCAACCAGTCGGAGGCAAAATATTTCGGCACATGATAAAAATCATCTTCTGGGCTTTCCCTCCGCAAGTGCCAATCTTTTAAATACATAATACTTTCGAGAGATTTTTCAGGTGTGATACTTTTAAGATATTCCGCATATTCCTCGAATGGTATGTAATTCTTACACTGGTCTGGTTTCCTGCAATCTGTTACCGGAACCTCTGTGGAGCCATATTTTGAAACGAGGTTTTCTAAATTGGGTGCATCATTAGACACCCACTGAGAGAAACTTTCCCATTCAAGTGCTACGTCTTTTATGATGCACGGTATGTTCTTGAATAAATATTCATTGAAAAAATCTGAATATGATTCGCTAACCGATATCTTGGCAATACATGATGGTACTGATTGCTCGCCTTTTGTGCAATTTGTGATATCAATATCCAATACTTCTGCCGAAGACATTGACCAAATATTTCAATAAATATAATATTTCTGTTATGGTAAAAATTACATTCCAATAGTAGTATTATTTTTAAAAGGTACGTATTTGAATAATCTTGAGCTGCTTCTGTTTACGTCACATTTGACATTTGCAAGGATTGACACTTTGACATAAGGAAACAGTAGAGATGGCCGATATTCCTGCCCCGATGACTCACTGAATGGATCGATATTATTTTTCTGAGAAGCTGACTATTTTTCTAACCGGTTGCTTTTGGAATTTTTATAATGTGAAACTTTTTAAACACTTCTAATAAATCCTATGATACCCGAAAAAATATCAGAAATAAAAAAAAACTAGATATGTGGCTGTGCTAGTTTAATACTATAACAAGTCAAATAAATTATTTTTTTGACTTATTTTTGTTTTCCGATTCCTTATAACACAAGGAACCAAAAGACACCAATAAGTAAAAAAATTTTTTTGCAACCTTGCACCACCAATCCAGCCAAAAGACGCAGAGCGCCTGTCACAGAAAAAACAATTTGGCCGTCAATATTGTGGTGTGGGTGACTGCAACAATGGACGATACAATATTTGGGGTGCAACCAATGCACCACCAATCCAGCCAAAAGACGCAGAGCGCCTGTCACAGAAAAACAATTTGTGTTTCCTTATTAAAACCAATATTTGTTACGTCTGACGACATGCTAAAAAGAGTAATATGGGGATTTCTATCCATTTTTTTTTTCGACGTCTAAAAAAATAGCTTTTGTGAAATTGTTATAATAGGAATCTTTGATATTTTCCACGAAGACCCACGAATATTATACAAAAATTCATCATTATTAATCACTATTTTTAAGCAGATTTCCCCTTGAAAAATAACTACATTAATAAATACCAAAAGTTTTTAAAAAATGTCACTAAGGGTCAGCAATCGAGAATACGCTAAACGTTACTTTCTAGCATTCTAATATAAGCAATACTACAAATGATTTATTTGTAAAATTTCTGCAGGTAGTTAAAAAAATGTCTGAGGTTTCCAGTGATTTTTTTTAGCTGTAATCTTTTAAATTCTATGAAAAACATTCCAAAAATGTCCGTTGAAGGTGCAGTTTAGAAATCAGCGAAGGCATTTTTGAATGTTTTACCTAAAACTCTAGTGTGCATTTCATAAAGAATTTCAAAGATTACTGTTTGAGAATTGTATTAGCTGGAAACCTTTTCTGAACTACCCGTACAGAATTAATAAATTGATCATTTGTAGTATTGCTTGTACTAGAAAGCCAAAACTGTGTGTTTTTGTTTTTGGGTACTGACCCTTAAGTATTAAAATTTGAAGGAGACATTATTTTTTTATTAAAATGAGTTAATTGCAATGCAAATCAATGTCAACACGGGCGTCGTAAATTCCACATTTAGTGAATTTATATATTTTAATAAATAAATAAATGTTCCAAACCTGGATATTCCGATTATGTCCACTATTAGTTCCGATTGTTGAAATATTCGATCATTCCGGAATGTTTTTCTCGATTGTGGCCATCGCTAGCTAGTATAGTGTTTTTGTCATCTAGAGCTAGAGATAATTTTTCTCTATAGATTGTAGATTGTGATCGTAGTGTCAAACGTCAAACTCTACAACTAATCTCATTAATCTTTTCGTATTTATTTGCCTTTCTCATGTCATCTCAAATTATCAATTAATTGCTATAAAATGATCTTAAAAATATTAATCACCGCGCTGGCGTGTATTACTTTGAGCAACTCGGAAGAAGTAAATATTTGGGGACCCGGTCTCTCCCCAGAAAAAATAACAATGCCAGCTAGATACTTTTTTTTAGAAGTATTGAACTCAAAAAATAGGTAAAATTAAAACTGTATAAGTAACTTGATACTTTGGTCAATAATTTATATTGTTTTAAAAAAAAATGTTCTGCTACCGTTTAAAAACATAAAATTGTACCACTTTTTTAAACTTTAGTTATTTCGAAATTTTACACTTGCTTATATCCTCTTCAGCTATTTTCTTGTACTTTCTTCTGATTGCTTGTATTATCCTCTGCTATTTTCCTTTATATTATTTATCTATTTTGTGTTATGAACAGATTTTTTATAATTGGGTTGTTCTGGCTCACCCAGTATAATAAATAAATAAATAATAAAAGTGCACACTTTTAATGACTGCAAATAGAAATAATGTCACTTTTAAAGATTATTCTACTAACATTTACAGTATTACACAAGAAAAGCTGTATGTGAAAATATCTGGAGATTCTTCATCTGGCACCTGTAGAATATGGATGAATGTATTGAATCGAAAAGATGGATCATTTATCATCAGATACCGTCTTTATGAAGCTTGCACAAACTTCAAAATTATTGTTAAATACAAGGATGTGCATGTGGGGTCATCTCCATATTCCTACGCAGGTAGTTTGAAAACTTATATTTTGTTATAAATGTTTTTTTTAATCTACTAAATGTACATTTATGTCAAATAATATTTTGTATCCTGGTTTCCCATTACCTGATTGTTATTTACTCTGCTATGGCCATTTCATAGTTAGTTTTCAAATCTGAACTTTTAATGATTAGTTTATTTTGTTGTAGGTATCATTTATAACGAAGACTGTGACTGCCCTGAGAAAGATTTTGATAGTTGGGCCAAGCAGTATGGTTGCCCCGACAACATTGACCAGATAAATCAAGACATGAGACCATTCAAAAATGTCAACATGACCAATGTATTACAAGATGTCCTTAAAAACTACCACCACCCCGGCAGCATGAGCTTGTGTCATTATGTGATCAAGAACAATGAACTGCACAGAAAATGCTATGGGCAACATGTAGGCTTTCACATCTTTTCTGATGCCATTTTGCTATCTGTGATGAGAAAAGTTGTTCTGCCGGACCAATCCTTCTTCATAAATTTGGGAGATTGGCCACTCGTCAAGAAGACTGCGAAATTGATTCCTCTGTTCTCGTGGTGCGGAAGTATTGAGACAATGGACATTGTTCTACCGACATACGATCTGACTGAATCAACTTTAGAAAATATGGGAAGGTGGTAAATATACAATATTCTGCTTTCTTTATTCAAATGTTTTTTTGTGTTGATGACCTTAGACTAATAATTGTTGTTTATACTGTTTTTATTAATTAAGCATACCGCAGTTAAATTATATATTCATAATTTAATTTCAGAGTGATGCTTGACATGCTCTCAGTGCAAGGAAATATAGAAACACAGTGGGATGAAAAAGTTCCACAAGCTTTTTGGCGTGGAAGAGACTCGTGCAAGGAACGTTTGAAGTTAGTAGATATTTCAAGAGAATACCCAACTTTATACAATGTCTCGCTAACGAATTTCTTCTTCTTCAGAGATAAAGAAGAAACATATGGTCCAAAAGTTCCTCATGTTTCGTTTTTCAAGTTTTTCGATGTGAGTATTTTTAACAAGGTATCTAATTAGACAAAGATTAGTAAAATTACAAGTCAGACATTCCGATTTTTTTTGCTAGATCATCACAACATTGAGTTCACTTTTTAGGATTAAAAATATGTTATTTGAAGGACAGAAGAGAGAGTGCTTTCGCACAAGTATCCCGTATTTTATAATTTTTCCCATATTATAAACTTTAAAGCATCATCTTCGCCTCTAAAGCACCATATGTACGAGTAAGTGCACTGGGTGGCTGATCAGATTTCGTCAGATGATAATCAAGACCCGGAACTTGGAAAAATCTTCAAAATCAGTTCCTCCAGGAAGACTATGGATATGAAAAAATATAAACTAGGAAAAGATTGAAGGCACTGGTAAAAATAAGAATATATTAAGGAAATGTGTGTGCGCGGTTCACAAAATACGTAGCGAAACCCGCTATATGTGTAAATTCTGTGATGTACCATTACATAAAGGAAAATGTTTCCAACAATATCATACTTTGAAACAATATTAATGTTTATTGTTTGGTATTTTACAAAATATTTATTATATTGAACTTGAATAAAATATGAGTAAATGGACAATCGACAAAAGCGCAGTATTTAAAAATGTTTAAATATAACTTTGAATATCACAATTACAGTTTAGTGGTTCACATGTCAGAAGTTTTGTTTTTCCGGTTTCTCGAAACACCTTATAAAAGAGTTTTATAACATTCTGATAAATTGGCATAGTACTGGGCTAATTATTAGGCTCTCTGCTTTTTCAAAATGGTGAATTTTATTATAGGATGCACATTTAAGAAATTTGTCTTTTTATTATAAAGAAGCATTATATAACAAATTGGGAGAGTGTTTGCACTCAGTGGCGGCTCGTGACTTTTTAGTGTGCTAGAGTGGTAATATTGAAAAAAACGTCGTCATTGATGTAGTTGAAGCCGAAAACATTTTTTATTTTTTTTCGAAATTTCAACTTTTTGTATGAAGATTTTTCAGAAATCCGTGCAGTTCACCACCAAAACTGAAAAATCCTGAAAATCTTCATTAAAAAAATAAAACGTTGAAAATAAATAAAAATCATTTTCGGCTACAACACTAACAATGTCGTATTTTTCAATCTTAGCATTCTAGCACACTAAAAACTCACGAGCCGCCACTGTTTGCACCCTTCTGGAAGATATGTTAGGGCCTTTAAAAATGTTTCGGACACATTTGTCATATTGGATGAGGTTATTTATGGGTGGGAATGTTTTAGAACACATTCAGTAATTCCCTGGTGACTGTACTGTGAGCTTTATGGAGGTTCAGTGCTGAAATTTTATCTTCATTCTTGAAAGTCACAATTTAATAAGATTAATTTTTTTTCAGTTTAAATATCAAATCAATCTTGACGGTACGGTGGCTGCGTATCGATTTCCTTATCTGCTGGTTGGTAACTCGTTGGTGTTAAAGCAAGAGTCTCCTTACTATGAGCACTTTTACCATCAGCTGCAGCCCGGAGTTCATTACATCCCATTCAAGAGAGACCTATCAGATCTCACAGAGAAGCTTCAATGGGCAATGGAAAATGATGACGAAGCTCAGGCCATTTCTAAAAATGGAAAGAATTTCGCAACTAAAAATCTTATGCCAAAAGATATTATCTGCTACTATGCTGTCGCCTTCAAGGTATTGTATTTTAACACTACCTATTTATTAATTATTATTCTTTATCTCTTTGTTCAGATTACATTCTTGCATTTGAGGGATAAGTAATGTTATGGTGTGGAATTTGATGACCAATCATGACAGAGCGGTATGCTTCTTTGCTCCGGACTCGGAGGTCACGGGTTCGAAACTCGACATGTGCAAATAAATTAAATTAAATTTATGTGTGATATATTTCACATGTAATTGAAAAAAAAACATAGTATTGCCATCATTTTCTACAGTGGCATATACTCTCAGTATTGCCCTGGTAAAAGACCATCACTTGGAATTGAAATAGCATCAGGCGTGTTGAACGACCAGATCTGAATAGCCAGGTACTACCTAACCCTCATCTTTCCCATAGTCCCGCTGGCTCCGGGCAGTTGGGACTCCGATTTTGTTTCCGAATGTGTAGTGCGTTGTATATTGTTTTTGCACCCTATCACTCTAAACCAAAATAATAAATTCTTATGTTATGCTTTTACAATCTGTGTAACTTTATATTTCCCCCAAAATTCAAAGGAATGGGCCAAGCGGATAGCTGATCCGGGAGAAGTGTATGAGGGAATGGAGAAAGTTCATCAGAAAGAAAAAGCGGAACAGAGGTGCACTTGTTCCCCCCGCACATTGCCAAAGGATGAGTTATAAGGACACATCACCTTAATCTGCCAATAAGTAATCTCTCATTGCCTTAGTAATCTGTGATAACCTAACGCTTCAGACATGAAGTAATATATAGGTATCGAATATTTGATATATTATACATTCCTTAACCTTTACTACCAAATTGGCACTGCTGTGTGCCCACTTTTGGCTGCATCATAAGTGATGTTGACATTGAAAAGTGATTACGCTCGTTCAATGTTTTTGAATTTTTCGAACGGCCAGTCTGTGAGCGTAAGTTAAACAAAAAACATCAACACATTGTGTAGGACCAAGTGATTAAATATTTTGTATGGTGAGCTTGTTATCAATACAGTAAAATACAGTTTTTTAAATTTACTATGTATTATTATTTTATTATTTTGACAACTTTGTGTCCTGCAAACATAATATTCAACACTGCCACAAGGAAAGTCCACCTTGTGTGACTAGTTGGAAGTGCAAAATGCACATCTATTATTTATTAATTATGATAACAGCAAAAGGCCTGTAATACATAAATATTTCCTACAAAACTAGGCCCACAATTTAAACTCTCTGTTGGTCATGAAATAACAAATGTATAATATATAGTCATTTGAAAATATTTTTTATTATGCTTAGCATACGTATTATTGAATACTTTTTTTTTATTTCAAATCTTGCAATTTCATTAAATAAAGCTTTGCTAAAAAAAGTTTAAACACATTGACAATAATCAATTAATGCTTTGTTTGTACAACAATTTGTTTTGTCTGAATCTAATAAGATATTATGCACGAGATCTACTGAGATTTACCAGTCTCAGATAAAATTATGCTCTAAAATTCTACAGAGATTTGATTTTGTATAGGTTCTTCCCTCTACCGTAATAAATACATGACGGCTTCTTCACAACGATTATTATTTACAAATTCACTACGGGAATGGATTTATCTATACATGCTCACATCTGGACTCTGGTACATGCACATGTAGGCGTCGCAGAGTAATCTCTTGGCGTGTTCAGGCAGCATCTTGTCTTTAGGGTTGGCCTCGTGCAGCTGTCGCACCCCCTCTTCACTGAGCCACGTTGAGATATCATCAATGAGGACTATCTCTGGAATGTTGTAACCATTTTGTTCACCTAAAAGATGGAAACAGAGGTGTGTTTTAGGATTGCATACTATATAACAAAAGTCAAAGTCCAATTCATTAAAAATACTTTTTCGTAATTAAAAACCTATTGCCTTTACAGAAGTGCCTAACTTGATAAAATATAAACTAGGTTGAACTGTTTCCATGCAAAGTTGTAATCAGCTTAGTGTGAGTGATAGGAGGATTATACAATTCCTCTGCTGGCTAAGTTCTCCATCATTGCACAAGCAACATCTTCCACTTTTTATGATGGCAGTAGGAGTTTTTCAAATATTGTCAGGTTATTCGTAACCCGGGATTGTTTGTCTTACTTAAAAAAAAATATATATACTTTGTGCGAACCACTGCCCGATCGGTGTGTACAGCTAGCAATACATCTAAACAATTACTATTACACAAAATGTAATCCTCCTAGCACTCACACTTAGCCAATTGCATCCTTACATAGAAACAGTTCTACCTTCTAAACTGTACATTTGCAGCTCAAAATCAGTCATAGTTTGCATGTTTTACAGTAACAGAAAATAACAAATTTACCTTATTCATTGAATAGTATTGTCCATGGGACTCATTTAAAAAAAGGAAAGATCTAAAAAGATTCTAGGTTCTTGATTCTGCAACATTTGGCAGGTGTTTAAAAAATTTTCCGCAACACATTTTCATTGTAACTACAATTTTTTTTGTTTTATCAAAGCTACCAGCCAAAATTGGTAACAAATTAGATAAAGGAGGTGTCATAAAATCAACAGGCCTCCTAGTTTTTCTATTTCTCATCTCCTTCAGTCACTGGCTCCAGGCAGTTGGAGCTTTTGTGCGGTATTCACATGAAAAAACAATTTGTGTGCTACATAAAAATGATTGATTACCTTTTCTATCTGCCATTGAATCGAAAAAGCACCACGGGGCTTCCTGGCCCGAGCCAGCTTTGACAAAGGCAACATAATGAGACGTCTCGATGCAAACCACCGCAAACAGTTCCATATACAGCCGTGGCACTGGGCAGTGCTCAGCCATTATGGTGAAATCTGATGGGACTGATAATACTGTCGGCTGAAAATTAAAATTTCATCAAACTTATGGAGATTTCATTTTCAAATAATATTTTATTTAACTGGACGTGTGAGTCATTCTCCATGGCCAGCGCGCTCTCCGAACTTGACGCTGTCTAATTTTTTCTTTTAGGGTGCCATGAAGGAAAAAAATTACACTAAAGAAGCATCGACGATCTTCGATTACGAATAAGCCGCAGACGAGATACTCCACAACGTACGAATTGTAAATAACATCACTCTATGTTTACATGTTTGCCCACAAGTGAAGGGTTACATTTAAATGTTGACTAGTTAAAGGTGTTTGGTTTTGATGGTTTTATTAGTTAATTCAAAATGTCATTTAATTTTGCTATTTAGTACAGTTCTATTTTTGAATTTGTTTTAAAACAAACGATTTTGTAACACAATGCAAACATCAATACTTGTGGTTCTTTGTAACATTACATGTAAATGAACACAATATTTGTACACTCACAGGCATGTATATACATATTTATATTAAAATTTAGTATTTTATGCTACTCTTCATAAGTTGAGCTTTAGTACCTCGTAGTGGGAGGAACATTATCATTAGTTTTATTTGATAGAAACGACGATCGTTGAATAACAAAAAAAAAACTGTTTTTGAGTTGGCACAAGTAATATAATACGATGTTTGTAATTTAAATACCTCCGGGACAATATTATGAAATATTCACGTAATATTACCGGGCAACGATAATTTCTTATGTCCAAACTAAACGATGTACTCTATGTAAGAACTCTACGGGCGCTAAATGAGTTAATTGATTAGCGCTTTTAGGTCTGTCAGCAAGAAGTATGTACATAATATAAATACATATTATATATCTGATCATTGTATAATAAAGCTAATTATTTTACTCTATAACTAATGTTTGATAGGTACGGATGTTTCTATATGAGTTTAATTTAATTATATTTAATACACTGGCTATATTTTTGAGAACATAAATCAAAGAACTTATATATGTAACTACTGGATTGGTTAATTTTATACCTTGTGATTCGCTCTTTTAACATGCAAGTGTGCCTTGTCCAGGCAGGGTTGGCAGAAGGCTGTGCTCTCCAAGCCAGTAACACCCGCACTTTGTCCATAGCATTCCTTGCATTCAAAGGCAGCAAGCTTTCCACAAATTGTACATTGCCTGGGAGCTGGAAAAATTGTTCACATTCTATTCAATTAACTCAAAACATAATATTTGCCATGAATTGAACACATAAAATCAGTTTTTTTTATTTATAAATTAGTAAATTCTATTAATTACCATCTTCAATTACATCAGTTACATCCAGCCACTGTGATGGTAAAATCCGTGGGTACATTTTGTATGATTTTCCAAAGCGAGGCATTTGTATTATCAAACATGGTGGCACCTCCTTCAGCTTGATATTAGAAGTGAGGAAGCTTTGTTCAAAGAGCTGCTGCACACTGGGCAAGGAGAGCTTTTCGTCTTTCTCAACAAACAGCTGGTAATGATATGCCTCCTGGCCAGAATTTAACTTTAAAAATGGCTCTGCTCGCAGAATTTGGGCAACGAGGCTGTTTAAAAACTCTTCAGGATCCTAGAAAATTTTGATAAAATTTAAATTCTGCAAATTGTATTTTCATTAGTACCATTCTGGTAATGGTTGTGACAGTTGGCTTTCAAAATTTTAACTTTAACAAGAATTGGCAGCCTTTTTTGATAAGAAAATGGTCCTCTGCAACATAAACTAAATTGAATGTCAAGACATATTCATGCATTGCAATGTATCCTGCTAGACAGATGCTAAACCTGGATTTAAAAAAAAGATGATCAACAGATTCCAATCATATGAAATGTAGATCCTTAGAATAATACCAGACAAACTGTCCATGGGAACTTATGAAACCCATCATGAAACAAGTAAGATTAACTTCTTCAGACACATACAAAGGGATGACTAATATCACTTCATGATTGATCCTTGAGGAGATCTCTGGAAGGCTAGCACTAGGAATACAATATATAAAGTGAATAGACAACATTAAGGAAAGGACCATCATACCAATGGAGAGACTGAACCATACCGCAAATGACAGAAGATTTCAAATTGCCCAAGTTCAGCATTAAGAGGCAAATAATGATTTAAATTGCTTCATAAGTCAAAATTGCTACTTCAAAGTGTATTTTGGTAAGAGACATGAATTAGTTTGGCAAGTAATATTCACCTTTTCTTCAGAAGTAAGACCAGAAACAGAACTTAATTTTTCCAAAAGTTTACGTAGTTTCATCACTCGATCGGCACGAACATAGCGATTATGTCGCAACGGGTTTACAATTTCTTCTCTCAGAACCTGCTGGACTTCTTCGTAGTGTTCACAATCCTGAAAATAAGACCGAAAAGGAATGATTCCTTCAAGTCAACAATAAGGGCATACATTTAAAATCATGAACATAATATTATACTTAATATCTACCCTTGAATCTGGTGGCCTGAAGAGAAGGGAATCAAATACGCTGGTAAACATGAACATGGAAAAAAGAGTTGCGTCCAAATAGCAAGAGTTGTGGTGGCCCTGGATGCCCCGGAATTTGCCACAAAGCTTTTCAAGGTCTTTAGTGTGGTTTAGAGGAGGTATGCATCCAGGGACTACGGGACAGTCCATCTGTAAGATTATTCAAAATATTAAAAAAATGTACAGGTATAAATTATCAGTATCTGAGATTATTACGCTTAGTCGTTATCACTAATATATGAAAATATGCAAGTCTCAATGTATTGTACAATTTTTTTGTTTTTAGTAGTTCGCTCATTTTGAAAATTACTGAGAAACTGTTAAAAATCAACTTGATAATAAAATCAATCTTCTAACTTATGGCATGGAAAGGTTAGGTGGCACTTTGTGGTGATTTTAAACAAAAATATTGCATTGACCCAGCCACTACCCCCCCCCCCCTCCGCACTAAGAACAATAAAAAAATTATCAAAACTTGATGCATTTTTAATAAGTTGCACGAGCGATGCAAAAAATCAATATATGTACTTAATTAAATGTAATAAAAATATCTACTTAAGATTCAGGTTTTTCAAACTCCATCACATTCTAAAACCATCAAATTGACGATCAGGACCTAGAATAACAGCTTGACCGTTATACTCGACAGCAGCACAATTTCATTGGGCGTTTAACGCGAACTGTTAAAATGTCGAAAATTCATAATGGTGCTGATCGTCAATTTGATGGTCATCAAATGTGATGGAGTTTGAAACACCCCAAACAAAGAATAAGAATAATATTTTTCTTAAGTACCAAACAAATTGACGTAGCTTTAAAAAGAAGAAAATATATATATATTACTTAGGTTGGTAAAAGGGTATAAGTTGGTAACCTGTCCAAAATCAATGTGCGAGGTGTCCGGTTGTGGGGTGGCCGGAACGTCCTGGAAGCGGCTGTCCTTGCGGCAGAAGGAGAGTGGCACAAACATTCCCCTACCTGGGGGGCACACGAAGAACCTCTCATCACCGTAAGTTCCATCGTTCAAGCCCGCTTGCTCTTCTTCCAACTCTATGCCGGCATATGTCTCAGCTGAAATTAAATTAAGCACAAATTTTAAACAAAATAAGTCAGAGTATTAGAGATTCAGTCCTATCCAGTGGTGGCTCGTGACTTTTTTGGGGTGCTCGAGTACGCCATCTCTGAGAGCGGTTGTGAACTTATGTGACGTTGCTTGTTGAGTCTTGACACACACATCAGAAGTGACATAGTGAGTTAATCGTGAAATTGTGTAATTGGTATAAAATTTTACAATTACGCATGAGCAATATTTCCGGTGTATCGTATCAGGCTGCATGTTTTAGCAGTCATTAGCGCCCCACACAGCGATCGAACGGAATCATGTTGACAGCTTAGCGTATGAATACTATAGATTTTATGCAGTATTTTGAACTACTTTATTAGCCGCCTTAACCAAAGAGCAGAACGATGTATACATTCTTTTTCACTGTTTTCTTTATTTCTGCTACCATGTACATATTATTTAAATTCCCTCTAATATAATGACATTATTAATATTTAAAAAAAATCATTCATCTCTTAAAACTTTGTTTAGTTAGTTCATTCTTTTCTCTTTATTTTTCCTCTCATTTTCACTGTTATTTAACAACTTATCTTGTTTTACCTTTTTAGTATTTTACCTATGTTATTTTTTATACTACTTTTAGTTGATAATGTACACAATTGTTATATAAAACCCACATGGGTGTATATTCTAATTTAAAAAAAAAAATTGAGACAATTCTTTTGTTTTCTGAGAATTTTACAATTTTTTTTTCATTTGAATTCAAATAAAGACAAAAACTGTGGTTTATCTAGAGAAATCAAATTTTCTCGTGAATTGCAACCCATTTTATAAACATATATACAAAATGAATAATTGTATTAAATAAAATAATAGTGTCACCACCAAGAAATGATCATGAAATCAGAAACTCTAACCGTCTTACTTATTAGATTTTTACGCGTCGGCTCAGCGTTGGTTTAGTCACATCGGACGTAGGCCATTAAATTAAACACAAGCTGTGGTTATGAGGCAAGTTCATCGGTATTCCGACCTTAAACTACGCGTAACATTTACACTTTGTTTTTAAGTAAGGGGGTAAATCGGGGAAAAAAGATTCTCATGAAAAATAACAATGGATATGGACAATGATCAAACAATAATTATAATGCAATTAGATTATTAGAGTAAGTGAAATAAACCGAGGTCAGAAAATGCTGAAAATAGTTATCGTAGGGTAAATTATTTTGAATGGATGAAAACTGATAAGTATGGCAGAACTTGGACTTACGATCAGCGTCCGGAACGTCAACCCAACGAATTACTCCGTAGAAAACTTGGTGCGGCTCCGACACCACTTCTACAAGAGAGCCTATGCCGAGGTCAGATGGGTATGGCTCCGTTCCTGGTAGAGATATAGAAGGTGATTCAGTCTGATGAATATCATAATGTGTTGGGTTTTTTTGCTCACTGCCACTAGTGCTCGGTATAACTAAAAATAATAATAACAAATAAGCAATTAGTTGGTTCCAAGCTCTGTTGTTGCTGTTTGGGAATGCACTTTTACTATTCATCCATTACTTGGTGAATTCTGCTTATTATTAGCCTCCTTTTGTCCAAACTCCAGAACAAAGACAGGAATATTGTCGAGGGAAGCATTTTCATCACAATTTGAATAATAATCCATGATTATATTTTGCGATATCTTGTTCACTATGCATTGCTCCATGTCAACTATGTTAGACTTCCTATTTATAAACTCCACAGTCTACTGACCAACTTCATGTGTTTGGATAAAAATAGATTTTGTTCCCAGGCTTGCCAGAAATTGAATTTAATATATTATCTCAACTAAGTTTAGTATGCAGGACTTGACTTACCCATCTGTGTTTTGATTCCCGACAGGCTCTGTTGGTATCCCGAATCAAAATAAATATTTTTGTTCACCATGACATGATTATTATCGGGTTTTTTCCTTTCTAAGGTTTTCTTATTGTCATGGACGATGTGGGACAGCAAATTCAGTGATTTTACTCTTTCATTAGAACGAAGTATATGATTATGGTCTTGAAAACCAATTCTGCTTAAATTTGGAAACAGATTAGGCTGGAAAGGGAGCATAATCAACAGATAAATAACAATTACTACAACATTCACAATATTTTTAATGAACATACACGTAGTACTGCAAAATTGAAAACAATCTTGTTCATCAAACCTGCACAGAATGGGTTAGCAAGGAATTGGTCATGTCGCTATGAGAATCATTTTCCATAATTATATAAATATATTTTGAGCTAGGAAAAGGGTAAAGTCAGCACAATACTCTCGTTGAAAAGCACAACATTTTGGAAGACAAAACTATTTTTTTTTAATCTATCAACTGCTTATCAGAGAAAGATAAGAGATAATCAACGTTTACTTTTCATTTATATCAGGTAATTAGTATGATTGCAGCTATTCGGTGTATGTGATTAATTTACGTTCATATTAATTTATTGTTATTTTACCTTAAGGCCTTTGCAATACCAACCAATATTGAATTAATAGGTTTGAGTCATGAATAAATGATTTATTAAATATTGTGTGATAAAATTTTGACATCCTCCTTACAGAAAATTTGACAAATCAAAATTAGAGATGGTCGATATTCCTGTCCCAGTTACAAGGAACCGGTTTCAAGGCGATCAATATTATTTCTTTAAGGAACCGGTTATTTTTGGAAGAGGTTTCTATTTTTGGCAAATGAAAATGTCGAGCAGCTACAATCTGATTTTCGCTGAAACGGTGAACTCGGTTCTTTTTTACCATCAATACTCGATAGCCTGTGCTTCTTACAAATGAAGAACCGGTTCCAATGCTTTTCGGTCTCTTCTAGCGTGTCTAAACGATGCCATTATTTAATCAAGTAGCAAGTGGCAAGTGGCAAGTGACAAGTGACAAGTGGCAAGTGGAAAGTGGCAAGTGGCAAGTGGCAAGTGGCAAGTGGCAGGTGGCAAGTAAATCATTAAGTAAAACTTGTAGGCACTGGCCACTAAAGCGTTTTTCGCACGTGGCCAGTGCTTACAAATTCTACCAAACGATTGATTAATAATAATAAATTAATATTTGGATGATTTATATAGCGCCGTTTTTTTTTTTAAATCACCTCAAGGGCGCTGTACAGATCTTATTTTCCATTATTAAATATTAATTCCTAGTTTACTTGCCACTTGCTACTCGACTAAATACTGGCATCGTGTATACACGCAATTCTTCTTGGAACCTTTACGGTACCAATCATCGGTTCCAATATAATTGGATTTATAATCGGTTCCTTGCAAGTCATCGGTAACTGAAACCGCAATGAAAATCGATTTCAGATTTCAACCATCCCAAATTGACATTATTGACAACAAAAATGAGTCCGTAGAAAAGGATTGCCAGCTGTTGGGTAATTAAAAAACGAAGGCGCAGTAAAGCAAATAAAAGTAGGTCACTCAAAAATATTGTTTTTATGTTTATTTTGTAGAACATTTTTAATTATTATCATTATTGTTAATAACATAGACTGCTAGGGTCAGATAAACTTTAAAAACAAATCTGTTAGAAAACAAGCTATTTTAGCTTTCAATCGTTATGGAGCAAAAGCTACAATCAAACTGTATGGGGTTAAAATAAAAGTTCCATAAACAAAAATATGTATGTGCCATAAACATTTAACATAAACCACAACAATATCCATAGTAAATAATCTAGGGATGGTTGATATCTGCGGTTCCAGTTACAGGAGGCCAAGGAGGAACCGGTTATTTATCCAGCTATTTTTGGAATCGATTCTCGGTGGCGGGAAGGTTCATTAGTGATTTATAGTATTAATATACATCTTACTCCAAGATCGGTAATAAGTAATAACCAACCGAGATAGGAATATTAAATATCTCATCATAAGCTCACAATGCCATAGAATGTGCTCGGCCGATCGGTTATTAGTTACAACAAGCACAGTTTGGGTGGGGAGACAGATATACCACCTTAGAGTAAAAATATAGAGAGACCGTCCTAATATGAATCAACTCGTTGACATACTCGCAAAATACAGCTCTCTCTTTATGCTCAGTTTTATAAACGTATGAGAAAAATAAACAAACAATTGCTGTTAAAAATGTACGATTTGGAGCTAGAAATTGCTGTTGGAAATGTGCGTAAAAATATCATAACTCAGATGAATTTAGTGCAATCGTAAAAAAACCAATATGGCTATATGTGCAGTTGATGGATGCTTCAATCGAAGTAAAAAAAAATACAAAAAAATCAGTTTTGATACGTATCTATCAAAAAATTCGTCTTTTTTAGTTTGATCTCAAATATTTAACATCCTAACCTATAAAACAACAAATAACTTGCACCAATATTTAATCGATCTTTGCACTATTCGTTTTAACATAATAAACTTCCGTTTGAAATGAGTTTTAATGCATTTTTAATATGTTTTACTTAGACATATAAACGAGATTCTTATATATTTAAAAAAAAAACGGTAAACCCCCTTTTCGTTCGGCTCCTGAATCAATGGCGGTCTCTTTCTTTCTCATGGTACCAAGGCTAAATTGTTGGCAAACAGATGAAGACGGAATAATGTTCATCTTTACGGTTTTCTTCGCCTTCCATTGGCCGGCAGTTTATAGGCCATACCTCCTTTGGTCAGGCTTGGTCATAAAGTTGCTTCAACATTTCGCAAAGTTAGGTCTCTAGTTTACTCGAAGTATACCACGCAGCCTTCTCCTTGTGTTCAAATAACACATGCGTCATATCGACCCTTGGAATAACAAGGTTCTATCTGATACCGCATTGCTATGCAATAATAAACACTCAGGTAACTTTCTATAGAGCCCATTATCGCATGACAATACCGTGTTGTAACCACCATCATCAGAATAATAAGGTTTCATCTGCCACTTTCGTTAACACAGAAAGGTGTCAGAAAGGTTCTAACAAGAAGATTTTTAAACCATAATAATATTTGAATAATTTGTATAGTACCGTTTTTGTGAAAAATCACATCAAGGGCGCTGTACAAATTTTGATTCATAGTTAATATTATGATTCCAAGTTTATGTTAATATTTATTTAAATTAAGTAACAGAGAAAATTTACAGGAATCTGGCAGGTTCCTCCCTAAGCACGAGAACTTTCTCAATTAGGGAGGTAATTATCATTAACAAGAAACTAGAAATTGTACATTTATTTAATTTATATTACACCTACTGTTAGTATTAAGTTATACAAAAAAAAAACTGATAGACACAATCACTTTATTATAATTATTTAAAATTTAACTTGAAATTAATTAATTTATATTATATTATTTATTTACATACCATTAATTTAAATTATTTTTAGGGCATGACAGCAAATTCAAAATGCATTATATGCAAAGGTGATTTGTCATTCAGTAAGAAACAGATTATGATGAAAATCTTCTAAAGAAACCGGTTATTCGGAGAAATAACATCGACAGTTGCAGTGGACTGGCTTAGAACCGTTTTTTTTTTAATCAGGACAGGAATATCGACCATCTCTAGTCCGCCAGTGCCAGACCCATAGATAAATACAGAGCGTCTGCGATTTGGCATTTTTGTGCAATTTCGTGTTTTTGTCTTTTTATGCAAAGACGTGTGAAAACTTCATTAAAATGAGCTTATTTTCAGTTGGTAAAATTAATTATATATAATTTTGATAAGTGAACGTGTATTTTAATTAGCGATTGCACAGCGTAGATTTAAATCCGCCAGTCCCATCGTTAACGGTCTGTTGAACCTCTGGACCGCACAAGTGTCGTAATTACCAGTTCTGAAATATATTTCAGTAAGAGCTAATTATTATAACATAACGGTTTCTAGATTGTGACAGGAGCAGTTCCATGAGCTTATAATACATATAATATAACAACAAAATCAAAAGATGTCGGTCGCCTTTGTGCCGCGCGGCAACCGTCCCCCGCCAAACACTGCTCAAATTCAGAAAATGTTAGATGAAAATTCACATCTAATTCAAACCATTCAAGAATTTCAAGCGAAGGGACAAATATCAGAGTGCATGCAATATCAGCAAGTTTTGCACAGGAACTTGGTGCACCTGGCGTCAATGGCAGATGCATCTCAAAACATTCAGGCGATTCTACCGGTAAGTTACATTTTTAATTGTTTCCAAATATAAATTTCGGCTGTTTTAAAATTTATCTAATATTTGTTAACTTCATGCGATTGACAATTATTACCACATTATTGTGCCAATTAACAATAATTTATCAACCCATTCCTGTTTTACAATTGCTGTTAGTTTGTTTTAAATATCTAAATACTATTATTTGATATTATGCAATAGTGTTTTGATTTAATGCTAGCCATATCATTAGACTTTTTTTTATTCTTATTAATTTGAGATGACCCACAGACAATTTTTTTCTAATAACCTTTTTAACTAACCGGCTTGGTTATAAAAAAATGCCACCTGGCAATAAGTCCACCTTTATACTTATAAGCATATCGTCGCCGGAAAGGCAAAAGGGCTTAAGTGACACTTTGGTCAAAATGAGTTAAATACACAGTTTTTTTCTGCATCGAATGCTTTGATTTTGGAAAATCTTGTGGCCCTTCAGCCATCTAAAATATATTTACCATTTGGGGAATGGTTTGACTCTAGCGATACAAGTTTGGGTTTTGTTTTTAGCTTTTTGTGACTTCAAGTAACTCAGTGAGAGCAATGAGTTACCTGAGTCAACTTTTTTTTTTTAATCTAACCAGGTACTAAAGACTTATCAATTTTATTGTAAAACAAAAAAAACTTTAAAGTGCTCTGGTGTAAACTTACCAAAATGGCGCTTCAGCCCTTTTGCCTTTTCGACGATGAAATATGGTATTTGTGAATAAACAAACTTTAAAATATTATTTTGCAGCCTCCACATCAACTGCAGCCAGGAGCTACTCAACCTAATCAGCCCCTTCCCCACGGAGTTGCGTCAGAGCCCAACAGTCCACAGAACATGAATTCTAACAATTATCAGGCTGGCCAGGGCTACCGGGGATCTTCCTCCCCTAATACCCCTCGACCCAGTGGGACCCCGCAGCCCTACTCCCAAAGGGGCTATCCACAAAACCAATACCAAGGGCAGTATCAGAATATGAGCGGCGGCGCCTACCCTCCCCAGACTCAGTCTGGATACATGAACCCAAACCAACAGTCATATGGACCTCCAGGGTCACAACCCCAGGGATATCCCACTAATTCTAACTATGGACCTCCCAACACCACCACTCCAAATAGCAACTATCCGACAGCGGGACACCAGGGGGGAAACTACCCTCCTTCATCCATGCAGCAGTCGTACGCCCCACCGGCTAACTCTGGGCCCCCGAATCCAGCTCCCTATCCCGGGGTTAGGGCTGCCTCTTCGCAAAATTATTCTGGTAACAGCGCATTTCAAGGACCCCCCATGAGTTCTAACTATCCAACAGGCAACACTCCCACACCGGCTAATTACAGCGCTGGTTCCAATCAAAATTCATCATACCCGTCTCAACCATTCGCAGGCAGCGCCCCTCCCAGTGGCTATCCTCCAGCTCCCACCACACAACCCAGCCATTCTCCGCAGCCCGGCTATCCAAATCAGACTCCCGGATCAGCAAGTTACGGCCCGCCATCTGCTCAATCACCCACGTACTCCGCCTCTAACACTCACAACTCCAATCCTCAGAATGGTGGAAGTCAAGTTCCCAGTACGGTGAGTCAATCTTACCCTCCTGGCCAGCCGGGGTACCCGAGCTCCTCCCAGCCCTCTAGTTCAGCCCCCTCTGGGTACCAGGCAGCGGTGTCTCAGCCCGCCAACAACTCTCAGGGGTATCCTCCCCCTGGAGCAGCGTACCCGCCCCATGGTTACGGCCCGCATCCCCCTCAGGGTTATCCGCCTGCTCAGTACCCGTCAACCCCCTACCAGTACTCGCGTCCCCCAGCCCCCCCACCGCCGCAGGGAGGATACGCAGCCTATGCATACCCGCCACCTGCTCAGCAGTAAAGCATTCATTGTTCTGGATTAACATACTTATGTGTAGTACTTATTTTAAACATGTACATTTACTAATTAGATTTTTAAGCAACTGAGTTGTGTCACAAATAATGCATTTAAAATATCTCGACAAAGAACTTTTACATGTGAATTGACTAAGTATAAATATTAAATAATATATTTGTGTCCAATCTAATAAATGTTTTACCTATTCTGAATAAAAGTATCTGCTCTGAATAGGATATTAATTTATTTGATATTACCGACCCAATTAAACCTAGGATTTAGCAGTGCTCTACTAATATGAATTGAAAAAATTATCACTGCAACGAGAATCAAACCTGCAATCTCTTGATTAAAATAAAATGCAAACATATCGTCGCTGGAAAGGCAAAAAAATAAATATGCAGTTTTGATCATTTTTTTTTCTGCATCGAATGCTCTGACTCTCCTTTGATTATAAGACTGGTGGCCCTTCAGCCATCTAAAATATATTTACCATTTGGGAGAAGACTTGACCCAAGCAACACAAGTTTGGGACTTTTTTTAATCTTTTTTTTTTCAAAATCCAACTAACACTTATGAATTTTATTGTAAAAACAAAAAAAAAACATTTAAGTGCTCTGGTGTAAATTTCCCAAAATGGCGCTTCAGCCCTTTTACCTTTCCGGCGTCGATATAATCAAATAGAATACACTACAGAGGTTGTCGGTTAAGCTCATTATTGAAGATCTAAATAAAATAGTACATAACCACACATACAATAAAAGAATATTTATGATCTATGAATTACTATTATAATATTCTATTATTATTACCAATAACAAGGTGGGAAATATAAGAATTATTCAGCAAAGGTTATTGTTGGGTTTTTGAAGTGGTGAATACTCTCGTGGAAGATCTCTTCTTCCTCCTCTCCAGTTTCGTAATAAGTTGGAAATGGGGGCGCCGTCTTGTGCTTGCGGAGAGGAAGGATGCTGTCATACAAGTAGCACAGGCTGTTTACTCCCCCAGGGATGGCCACACCCTTCACCCACAGGACATTGTACTTGGTGTTGATGCGGAGAACTGTTGCGCCCTTCGATATCCTCCACCTGTGTAGTTTTACCAAATGTATTAATAATTGACTGACCAGCATTAAAGAAACAGTCCTCTGAAAGGGAAGAGCAATCTGTCAATTCAAAACTCCCCACAAGAACCTAAGTCATAGGTGTGGAAGTTATTTTTAAGGAAAGGAGTGAAGGTGGGACGAAACACAAAAGCAGGCAAAATATTCGACAGCTAAGCTGTTGAGCATGCATTTTGCGTATCTCCCAGTTGTTCACCGGTGTCAAAGGGTTCAATGTTGCTAGTTATTAGGAGCCCCTTCCATTTAACTACCGGTAACTAGTAGACTAAGAAGTGCAAATTTAATTAGTATTTATTTTATAGGAATCAATAAAAAAATATATCACTGTTTAGTTTTTTTTCATTACTCATATGCATGATTCAATTGTTTCGAAATTTGTTGAGAAATTTTAAAATTATAAGAAAAATTCAAAAGGCCAAATTCTGAACCAGTCGTATCTGCAGGGCATACCGACTGCCAGACCATTTATATATCGTCGCTGGAAAGGCAAAAGGGCTTAAGCGACACTTTGGTCAAAAATGAGTAAAATATACAGTTTTGATCAGTTTTTTTCTGCATCGAATGCTCTGACTCTCCTTTGATTCTGAAGACTTTTGTGGTCCTTTAGACATCCAAAATATATTTACCATTTGGGAGAAGGGTTGACTCAAGCTACATAAGTTTGGGACTTTTTTTAGGTTTTTATCGCTTCAGGTAATTCAGTGAGAGCATTAAGTTGAAGAAGTTGAAGAGCATTAACTGAAGAGTTATGAATTTTATTGTAAAACAAAAAAAACTTTTAAGTGCTCTGGTGTAATCTTACCAAAATGGCACTTCAGCCTTTTTGCCTTTCCGGCGACGATATATATTTAAAAAAAAGAAAGACAAACATTCCCGGGTTACGAATAACCTGACAATATTTGAAAAACTCCTACTGCCATCATAAGAAGCGGAAGATGTTACTTGTGCAATGATGGAGGACTTTGAATGAGCAGAGGAATTGAGCATACGACGCCTGGGTCGGAATCCGGCGCGTTTGTCCACTCAGCTACCGACCGATCATAAATATATATATGTATATATCTTTGAATGTACCTGTTTCCCATGTGCCCTGGCATCTTCTTTCCTGGCCAGACTCGGGCCTTCTCTCCGCCGCCTCCGATGTTACCCGGACGACGGTGGGTCTTAGTAACTCCATGGGAGGCCGGCATACCCTTGAAGCCCCACCTCTTCACCACCCCTTGGAACCCGCGGTCAATGCTGTAACATTATATAGGTTAAAGGCACATATATAAATAATAAGCATTATAGTAAACATCTAATGCCTAGGGGTTAAAATTTCATTTGCCTAGCCAAGAAATCATGTACCCTGGGAATTATTTTTAACAACAAAAAAATAAGCTTTTGACTTCGTATAATGTAGTGTTACACTGAAACAATCAATATTGATGATGGAAGGAGAACACCTCAGGCTGGAGGCCCCATCTCTAAGGTACATGCGGTGGCTATCTTAGACGTTTCCCTCTGCGTTCAATTAAATATAAACAGCTCTCTGGTCTATTTGCAACATTTGTTCTGAGAAGCGAATGAAGTTTCCGTTTTGTTCAACTAGAATTTGGGATTTTTCACTAAAATAAAAGATTCTGAACTTTGCAAAGTACATTGATAGTGCAATAGTGTACGTACGTTAATCCCCGTACGTCAATTGCATCTCCAACCCTGAAGTGAGAAGCAAGCAGTGGTGTCCCTGGGGCTAAGGCAGCTTGGTGATGAATGAAAAAGCGAAATATATTTTTCTTTGGTGGGACTCCGGCTTTTTCAAATATTCCACAGTACTCTTTGGTCAACAGGGAAGGGTCCACTGTTTCTGAGCCTACGAGTAAACAGCCTAATTTCTTGTGGATTCGCTTTACAGGTGTGCGAGTGGGTACATATTCTGATCCAGGGATATACTTGATAACATGGTTATCTGCAACCTGAGAAACAAAGGAATATTGGAGCATAAATTAATTTTATCTGTTACTAAATACATGCTTAGATTTTGATTGTAGGCATCGATATCTCCATTCCTCAAAAAAATGTAAAGACTATACTGCCCTTCCAAGGAAGACGGCAGTAACTAAATTTTGCAAGGTTTTCTGTAGTTAGAGTTTTATTTTTTTGTGTTTTTTTGCCGTATTTTTAATTTGTTATTTTTTTCAAATATTTGGATGTTAAATTACTCCAAACATAATTAAATTGAAGAAAATAATATTTAAATCAATAAATTCCTTCTACCTTATAATGTGCTTAAGTGATAGTGTAAACTTTCTTAGAAACAAGAGAGTAACTACGTACTTACTTCTTTTCTAAGAATCATTTAAATAGGCGCACCTAGGATATTAATTAAATAAAACCCAGCTTCAATAGAAAATACTGATAGTTACTGCCTTCTTCCTTGGAAAGGCAGTATAGATAATGTCTGACTTGTGCATACTCGAGAAAAATCACAGGCGTTCGCTAGACAGCCAGATAAGTACCAATATTTAAAGCACCACCAATTATTTTTTTTTAAACACAATGTTTCTTCACTCATCCAAAGAGAGAACCCAAAGTTCCTTTACTCATCCAACAGGAGAACACAATGTTCCTGCACTCTTCTAATGAGAGGATATGAATGATTACCTGTAGCAATGTTGTCAACACCCTTTCACCCTTGGTGTCCCACAGAGGATAGTCGCCGATCTTCCTGGCTATCAACCCGCATCTCCTGGCTCCCTCATACCACACGGCACGAGATTCTGGCTGACTTGCCAGTGGGGAATCGCTAGAGCTGCTCTGAAGATTTTGCATAGATGACGCTATTGAATAACGGTCCTTGATGACCTCCTTTATGAATTCTCTGTTTTCAGGCGTAATATTGTCTTCGTGAACCTAGAAACAATGAGGTGAAATTGGCCATGTATGGACAGGAATTTTTCTTTTAGAACTGCAGACTCAAGTTTCAGTGTAATTTTTTTTCTGCTGGAGGTTATAGGACACAAAAATAAAATAATTAAAAAAAAAAATTTACAGCAGCTCGCCGTTAATGCGGATTTTTGTTTGCTCATGTTGAAACCTATGATCAAGGGAAGATTGATTGTTAACTAATACTTACCACGCGTTGTTTATGTAAGTGCCAATTAGGGTGTCGCAATTTAGGCTTCCGAAGTATTGTCATTAAAGAACATTTTTGGGGTGTGAAATAATTTAATCTGCAATGAAACAAATATAGATTTTAAATCATAGGAAATACAAACGAGTAGTCGGTGTTATCAATAGTTGTAAAAAATGTAAAACAACTAAATAAAAACTCAATTACTAATTATCTTTTACAATAATACAGGTAAAAAAAAAAACTATATGCTGAATTTTATATTAATAATAATGGAGTTAATACATGGCCCTAGCGAATTTAATCGCCGATTTCTATAATAATAGTTAGATTCAGCAGATATAGTTAATAATAAAATTAAGGTTATGTGCTTTTAAGTTTTCTTGGTTTTTCACACGCTCCATAGATTATGAGATACAGACACAGACAGAAAAATAAAATATTCTTCTCATAGAAAATGATAACTGTCAAATAACTAGGTATCTAGTCTCTAGTTTCAGGAATCTGAACTTGTTCATGACCTAACCGAGAACATGCCGATTTTTACCTAGCCTCTCGTTTCTAAATAAAAACATACTTTTGTAAATGTCAAATTTAACCTTGTTATGTCCTGAGTTTGGAAAATGTAAATTGATAGTTGATTGGCATTTCTTGTAAATGTATGGGAAACTATCATATCCTAAATATATATAATCTCTAAGCCGAGATTCGAAGATTTTTCCATGTAAGTTTATCAGATACACTAATTGTAAGAAAATACAATAAGCTTGATAATTATATTGATTCCATAAATAGATCACTTAATTTTTGGCTTGAGTTGTCACAATTAAACAGCGCGTGCTTTCTAAAAAAAACGTTAAATATATCTGACAATGAGTAACGTTTATTCCTTAATTTTGGCCTTCCAGAATCTCACTGCTAATAGTTTACCATTTTTATGCGCTAGTTCCTGAACAGACTGAAATTCTATATAAAAAGGGTCAATTTCCACTAAAAGCCAGGGTTAATTAAGAGGTCATAATATTTTGTTTAAATTAATTCAATGGTAAAGACAGAGATTGATTAAAGTAAAAATATAGTTAAATAGGCTGCTATTACCCAGTTCGCAACAACGAGTTAATACAAACCATGTTTGCTATGTATATGTTGCAAAAAAATGTAGTAGTTAAAAATGGCCACCTATCCTCAGTGCTGACTTCTAAAAATACTCTTCTAGTAAACATTCCAAAGGTCAATGGGGAATCAATTAAAATAATTCAAAATATTGACATGTAGTTTCTTATCAGGTCTAATGTACATAACTCTCTCTAACAATTAGCCTTCACATTTTCATATCACAGTAACAATCAAAGTTTATTACAACACATATTCCATACACTTTGCTATCGCCCTGGCGAAAGACCACCATTCAGAATCGAAATGTTGCTTAAAATGGCTTTAGCCGTGTTTGGTAATCCAATCTGAATAGCCAGGTACTTCCCCACCTTTCTCTTCCCTATCTCCTTCCCCTCCCCACTCCCTTCAGCCTCATAACATACCCCAGTTGGGGATGCCATAGTCCCACTGGTTCCGGAAGGTTGGGAGCAGTTGAGACTCTTTGAGAGCTGAAGAGTTCTGCAAATATTTGGGTATTTTGTTTGCTAGGTTATCTTATATCTCATATTAAACTTTACTAGTAGTTTTTAGTACTACATCTTCATTCTGTTTGTATTACACATGTTTGATTTTCAATTTTCTTTTCAGAATGATACGCACCCACAAAGAGTCAATAGTTCGGCAGGGAAGCATCGATGATATAAACTCGTACCAATTCTTAAAAGTGTCGAACTATGAAGAAACTGTGCGACAGCTCGACATATATTATGGAATAGTGAAAAGGCAATTGCTCAGGTTTCAGAGTCCCATAACGGGGCTATTTCCCGTGCTGTCAACTGATACTACGGTGGGAAGTGTTCGTGAAAGCATTTATTGTGCCGCGGCCATATGGAGCTTGTATCAGGCTTACAGGTAATGCATACATTTAAAAAAAAATAGTATAAGAATACCTGTCTACTACATAGTTCAGTATTTTAAGTATGCACACATATTATTATAGAAAATAGTGATTTATGTATTGTATCACTCACTTGAGGTATTTGAATTGCTTATGCGGTCAAGTTTGGCAGCCACCTCTGGTCTAAAGCCCCAAAATACCTGAAGAAACACTTGATTTCGTGTAGAAACGGGGAGTCCGTTTAATAGATTTCCTTATGGTGACATTTTTTTCAATTAAAAACAAAAAAATATATATTTTATGTTACATTTCGCCAGTGGTCACTCAGCTGAGAGATTGAAAACAACTGCGTTTTCAATTGAAACTTTTTCTCAATAATTGTGTGTATTTTCCAATGACGTTACATATATAGACACGTTATAGCCTTAGAATATCAACACAAAATGTGGCAAGCAAAACACACACGTTACCAGTAAATTCATCATTCAAATATCGGTCATGTATGACAAAGATAGACATTCATAGAATATATGTGTATGAACGAAACAGATTCGAAGTTCGGACCGCGTTCCATACTTGCTTGAAACGACCTCAACCGGCGCGTAACCGTTTAGTACTAAATCGGCTTAAACACCGATCACACCAACTAGCGTGATTATTGCTTGCCACTTTGAGAGCGCTACAACGTGTCTATATATATGTAACGTCATTGGTATTTTCTGATTGCATTTTACACGTTACAAATGAATTAATGACAAATTTATAGCTCTCACAAAGTTTTATGTTTATTTTATTACAGACGGATCGATGATGACAGAGGAAAGTCATACGAGTTGGGTCAGAGTGCAGTGAAGTGCATGAGGGGTATCCTGGAGTGTTGGGTGAAGCAGGCCCCGAGGGTGGAGAAGTTCAAGCGTCAGCAGTGCAATGCACATGCACTCCACTGCAAGTTTCATCTCACTACCGGCGAGATTGTCTACACCGATGAGGAATATAATCATCTGCAGATCGATGTGGTGTCAATTTACCTGATCTTCCTTGTGCAGATGATAACATCTGGTCTGCAGATTATATACACACAGGTAAGATGTTCGTTTGAATATATTATTATTATAACTATGTATAAGTAAATTTCTATTTGAGTTTGTATGTACTTTGTAAATTTTCAAATTCAAAACTGAAGGATGTGTTCAGAAAATTATCAAATTAAAAAATAATCTATTTAAATTCCTACCTACCCATAATGTATTTTAGCAGACATTATTCTATTTTCGAAATGGGTGGATTAAACTAATATTTTTTCTAAGCAAGTCAAGTTACATCCTGTGATTTTTCACGGGTAACAGCTGTAAATAATTTCCTTTATGAGTATGTACGTTTGTACGAGTCTGATCTTTTCAAAGTTGGAACTGATGTACCAAATTATAAAAAGAATTTTGTCATATCCAGACAGCTATAACCTATAATATATTTTACCAGATGATTATTTTTATTCTATAATTTTATTTTATAACTATATTTTTATTCGCCTGGCAGGTAGATGGACTGTGATGCCCAGAAAATTTTCTCAACCATTTATCTTTATTGTTTATTTTTATTTCTCCAGGATGAAGTGGCTTTTGTTCAAAACTTAGTATACTATGTTGAGAGAGCGTACAGAACTCCTGATTTTGGAATGTGGGAAAGGGGTACAAAATACAATGACGGAACACCAGAAATACACGCTTCATCAATTGGTCAGTATTTTCAGTAGATATGTCAGGAATTCATATTTTAATACATACAAAACATAGTTGAATAAAAAAACATATTAGAAATGGGCAGATTCATTTACAATAGTGAATCAATTCAATCTGATTCACTTAGTCAAGTAAATTAATTTTTTTTTTTTTTCGATTCTATACTTCATTTCAGTTTTGCAGATATAATGTTCACATTTTAGGAACCTTGCAGATAAAGCAATTTAAATTAGGATTTTCTTGCATTGCAAATTGCGCTAGTGCTGGAAATAAAATATTTAAGAAAACAGAAATAGCAAATTTAGGGATTTATTGGGTATATTGCAGGCTGAGTATCGAATACTATTATTATTTATAAATGTTCTAAGAGAACCTCTTTTGTTAACTTAACACTTTATAGCACATATCGTAGACTATATTTGTTGTTTCTTTACACATTGCATTGGTATCGCACGTGGAAGTGAGAAAAAATACGAATACGCGCTATTAACTAGTGTCTAGTGTGGAAGAACTGGCAGCGGGCCATTGAATAATGAACTCCTGACTACTGACTGGTTAACTTGCGGTGATGTGTGCGCTGTGGACTAGTTCAGACACTGGCCACTGCAGACTGACAATTATATACGGTTTGAATTACGGTATATTATACAGTATAGTATACTTTACGTTAGATGTCTTTGCGGCGCTGCCCATAGTACCATACCATAAATTATGGTGCCGCGTGTTAAAAAATCGTAAGGTCCGAGGAATGAAGAATCAATTCTGTGTCAAATTGAGAATCTGATTGATGTGTCACGAGATTGAATTGATACATTTGATTCATTCATTCAATTTCACCCAAGCTTTAAGTCCTATGAGGTATGGTATACATAATATAATATGCAATTGTATATATTTTTATTTGCAGGAATGGCTAAGTCTGCCCTTGAAGCCATTAATGGTTGCAACTTGTTTGGTGATAAGGGAGCTTCGTGGAGTGTTATTTACGCTGATATTGACGCTCACAACAGAAACCGCAGCATTTTTGAAACCCTTCTCCCGAAAGAATCTAGCTCAAAGGTACAATATAAATAATTTCGCTAACAAAAATAATTATGGCAGACTAAATTATAAAATTTGCTATTTCTGTTCACAATTGTGTTGACATAAAAGATTTTATAATTTTTTACAAATTAACCCCCTTTCATTCTCATTTTATTACAAATTACCAAAACCCTACTCTAATTCACTCATTTTTCAATCCTTCTCTGTTTTATAGAAATTTAACAATTATTTGTTTCTACACATCAATGATTTTTTAAAATTTTATACGGAATACATATTTAGCAATTTTAAAAGAAGTATTTTGGCTGTCCAGCTAGGAAGATTTTCCCCTTTTTAAGACAGTCAAATTAAAATGATTATAATGGTAGTTGATGCCAATATGGATTTCATTGATGCTCAAATTTTATTATAATTCATTTTAAAAACTTTTTATATAAAAAAAATAATTCTCTGTACACATACACTTACTCTGTGAATTTAATATGTAAAAGCTCATGAAGGCGTTAATAAATAATTAATATCTTTAATAATTTTTTTATTAGGGTGTGGATGCAGCACTGATACCCACCATATCATTCCTTGCTTTTGCTTCTCACGAAGAACATCTCGTCAATCAGACCAAAAGCAATGTCATCAGAACATTAAGCGGGCGCCACGGATTGAAAAGATTTGTTCGTGATGGGTTCAAAAGCGCTCTTGAGAACCCTGACAAAAGGCAAGTTCATATAAGTAAATACTTATTTTAATCATTTCACCTTAATAACTAGGACGGATTCTTGTCGAAAAAACAGGGCCTCACCTTTTAGAAAAAAATAATTGAAAAAACGATTAGTACATGATGTTTGAGAAAGACTAAATCTCTTGAATTTTTTTATAATTAAAAAAAGAAGCAATGAACCTGTATAGACGTTTTAACTAAGCTTAACTTAACATAGAAAAAATAAATCTATACTCTTACAGGTTTATTCTTTAGCTCAAACATGATAATATGTACTAATCTAAAATAGGTTTTTACATGTTTTATGTACTTTATATATGTATAAATATAAATATATATATATATATATTTTTTGTTTCTCTAAAGGTGAGACCCTGTTTGTCCAACAAGAATCCGGACCCTAATAATTACTTTTCATTAAACTTATTCTGGAGTTATTTCTGTGATATAATTTAAAACAACCTTTAGGCTTTACAAGGAAGGGGAATTGAAAGAGTTTGAAGGGATCGTTTTACATATTCATGATAATTGACGGAGTGTTCAGAACATTGCCTGATCAAGTTGAAGAATACCAGAAGCTGTTAAAGGCCAGAATCTACACAGATGAACATGGAGGTGTGTATAACTAACAATCAATTATTCTGTTCTAAAATATATGAGTTACATATTTACTTAATATATTTTTTATTTGTTTAACAGACCCTGTCATCCCCTGGTATTTCTTCGTTCCGAAGGACTCAATTGAATCAGAACGTAATGAGCCAAATTCTATGAGGAGATTACCTGATGGTAACTACGGACTTCATTTATTTTTACCTCTTTTAATATGCATAATTTTTTAAAGCATTTATGTATGGGGTTACTAATGTAGCTTCCAATTAACCCCCTTGATCTTAAAGCACCGATGTATCGGCGCACCTAGACTGTGCTAAACAGCTTTTCAAACATTTCATTGATAAGTTTATTTGGTCCTTGAATAATTATATTCAAATCAAAGTGTTGTGTAATGTCAATATAAAAACCAAAATCGCACATCCAGTCCTTGGCAGTAAACTGTGAAAAGGGATATTCTTCAATTTACAAGAAGAGCTTTGGTCTCTTAAATCGTACACATGCCTTAACATTTTGTCAAGACTTGACCAGCGAACTTCATTGTAAGCTAGCCATTTGTGTATTATTTCTATTACCCGATTATAGAGAAGGGATTACAAGAACAAAAAACCGTAGGACAAATAAGGGGTACTCAGCCAATTTAAAAAAATGGTTAATTGTACATAAATTTGCGATTGTGAAAAAAAAAAGTTTCAGTTAAGTGAATAACGCTGCAGACCACTTCTTAATAACCTGCAGGTTCGCTTCTTGCTATTCCTGCATTAGAGGAACCTTTTGTCATCCAAATAAATTCATTTATGAAACATTATTCTTAAACATTCAGGTTTTTTTAAGCTAAAAAATGGCCAAGGCCAAAAGGGTAAATAATTTAAAAAATAATTTGTATTTAAACATTTTTGCTGTACAGAAAGCGGAGGAATATTTCTATGGGGCCAGGCAGTGTTTGTGATCGCCCAGTTGCTAACTGGAGGACTGCTGCATGTGAATGAGCTGGATCCGATCCGGAGGTATCTTCCTTCTTATAACAGGCCAAGGAAAGCTGGCAGATATTCTGCATTTCAAGTAAGAAAGATAATTTTCTACAGATCAATATCAATGTTAAGATGTTATAAAATAAAAATGAGCACAAAATTTAAGAAGAATTTTTTTTTGTGGGTGTCGCATGCTTTGTTTCTAGTAATTAATTGGGATTTAATTAATACTGCTTTTCAAAAAGCATTCAATAAATTATTTATTTGTATTTTATAATTAATACATATTCACAGTTTGTAGGTTTTGTCTGCAAAGTAGACTTGCTAGACATCCTAACCATATAAAAAAATTCTTACTCAACTAATTTGATTTAAAAAATAAATAAATTGTAGTTGAACTTAACCAATTTTAATATTATTGTTATTAGCTACTATTACATTTAAATTTGAGTGATAGCTGTTTCAGCGTTCAAGGCCATTATCAAACTGTAGTTGGACACAAACGACTTATTTATATGATTTGAATTTACTACTTAACCTTTTTAGTGCCAACCATATTCTTTAAATATATGATAAAGTGCCAAATAAAATGATGCTGTTTTATGTCACTTATTACTGTTAGAAAAAAGTATTTCTCTAAAAATTATCTGATTTTAAAAATTCTTCCAACATTATTTTCACCAAGCTTCGAATTATGATAATAAAACATAAAAATAAAACACAATAGTTTATTGAAAACAAAAGTTAAAGAAACAAAGCAAACAAAAAGAAAATTATGCTGACACAATTTTTTTCCTACACAAACTCCATGCAGTCCCTTTTTACACTGTAGGCAAATCAAATTGGATCTCTTTACTGCTGCGCTGTCATCCTTATTGCTGCATACCGTGCATCGCCGTAAATTACGCCCTAGTTATTTTTCCAAACCAAAATTCATTTTTGGTGTTGATGATGTTGAATGTATTTCAGACTTATTTTTAACAGTGAACCAGATTTTTAAAATTAATTAGAATATAATAAAACGTGAATCAAAGAAAAAAATCACGAGCTCCACGCACACAATCGTCACTACCGTGAGTCAAAAGTACACTGAAGTATGAAGCGTTGTAGCGTCGTTGGCACTTTTGACATGAGCACTTTTGTGGCACTTTTCGGCACTAAAACAGTTAACCGAACTGTCTTAAAATTCTTATTCTGTGAGATACTTTACCTTGAACGCTAAACAATATAATTTCTCAAAATAATTCACCAAATGATCAAGAAAGGTACTAAAAAAATACTTTCATTTCATTCAAACAATTAATTTTCAAAAACTAATGGCAGTTAATTAAGAAAAACCTCCCTTTAGTAAGCGATAGTTTATAATCATTAAATAAAGGAAAACAGAACAGCTAACTTCATTCCCTTCTTCTTCTACTTCATCTCCTCCACTACCTGGACTATTCTGAAAGAAAAAAAAGGCATTTTATATAGAGATGGTCGATATTCCTGTCCCAGTTAAAAGGAACCGGTTCCAAGCCGGTCACTGGAACCGTCGATATTATTTCTGTGAGGAACCGGTTCCTTTCTTTGGAAAATAAAAATCAATATCATTTGTCCGAGGAACCGTTTTTTTGTTGTTGATTTGCTAGTACTTTTTTTGGGGAGGAACTTTTGTTGATTTGCTAGTACTTTTCGATTTGAATATAAAAATATCATTCGCGGAACTTTTCTGGCACCAGGAAACAGTTCCAAAGAGAACTGGATAAATAACCGGTTCCTCGTCGGTCACTGGTAACTGCAACCGCAGGTACACCCGATTCTGATATAGACCATCTCTAATTTTATAGTTTTCATATTTCAAAGTACTAAATAATACAAAAATAACCACCATGCACACTATACTTATTTTTGAGAGAAGTTTTACTGTGTAACATTTTTGGCTTACTGATATGTATTTCATCCCCACTTACATGTCCTTGTTTTGGCAGAAAACATTTTCTTTTGTTTTTTTTGGCAAAGAAGGACCCACATGTTGTATTGATTGTTCTAATATGAATTTTTGTTGATTCATTGTTATTTCACAATGTTTTTTTTTGTTATTGCTGCAGGCCAAACCGGCATATGTGAGTATTTGATTTATCATAATTTGACTGACACAATCGCTTGCTTCAAATTTAGTGAAGCCATCTTTACCGGCAGTTTTAGATTATTAATAAATAATATACCTCACTAAGTCTTCGCATTCTTTTAACTTGTACCGTTTAACACTCTTTCATACCTGATTTTTTTGTTTTTGTTTGCCTCTTTCCATAATTTTATTTTTCTAGAGTGAATTCATAAATGCGAAATTACAAATACAGTTGAACTTGGTTATAACGATCACTGCAATAGCGAGTTCACCCTTATATCGAGCAAATACCCAATGATGTTTTAGTTCAGGCTTATTTTCAATTTTGAATTATGCAATTTTGTTCGGAATCTAAAAATAGGCATTACCACCACCACTTGAGAATCCGTTTAGGACATGAGGTATGGTATAAAAAAAGATTCGGTAATGTCACGTTGGACAATTAGATTTTTTTTTGCCAAACGGGCCTCACGAAATGTGCTGCGGGCTGCACAAAATGGGCTGGGGGTTGTGCATCACTGGTGTATGACAAGTGAAATTTACAACCGAAACCAATAACAATCACGTAAGCTAGTGATATGATGGGCAATTTAATGATTTTTTTGGAAGCCCTGAACCAGATGATAAGACATTGAGTATTTTGAGGGGAGAATTTAGAGACATAAAAGCGATTTTTTTTAAATAATCAATGATTTAATTTTTTTTTCAATAAAAGTGATTGACAGTAAAAAAACTTATATTTTATATGTATTAAGTGTACAGTGTATTATAATTATTAATTAAATCGTTTCATAGTTAAGTAAATACCCATATTACAATTTGGCTAAAAAAAAGTTTTATAAGTAATATTTTGAAGAGGATTATTACTCATTGGCGAATATATTGATAGTAGGTAGGTTGGTAGGTACATACTTTAAAAAAACCTATTTCTGATATGACGAGTAGTGGGTATAACAAGCAAATTTAGTTGTGCTCATTACGACCAAGTTTGACTGTAATTAATGTTTGGCTTCAATATTCTTGCAGTATCTTGTCAAGTGCATAGCTTTACTCAAAAATCTTTTTTCTCTTTGTATAGATTATAATTTTGCACTTAAAAAACATTATTTATACTATATCTACAGTTTGATACTAAGTAGAAATATAAATACCAGTGGCGATCAGATCATAAAGGCTGAAAAGTAAACAACCATAAAAAAGACAAAAAGATATAAATATCTGAAAAAAAAGTTTTAAATTTGGGTGTTTTTTTTTAATGTCATACTAGTTTTAAACTAAGGAATTGCGTACAAATTTCTATGTCATAAAGTTGTGCCCTGCAAAAAAGCAGCGAGTCTGCAAAAGCTGTGTATCCAAAAGTTCAGTTTGAACATCATCCATACATTTTTTCTGGTAAATAAACACGTATTACTGGTAAAATTATATTTATACTATTAATTTATTATAATTATTTTAAAAGACACGTAATCATATGTAAATTTAAGGCCATTTGTAATATTATGTACATAAATATATAGGTAAGCAACTTGTGTACTCATTTATTTTTGTACACAAAAATCAACAAAAGATGCTACTAAAAGCTATATTTCAAGTCCACCAAAAAATTCAATGCTGAATGCCTAATTCAAATCAACACCTGAAAAGCTATAGCTTACCCTTGGTCAAAAAGCAATGCACGCCACTGGTAAATAGATGACTGTGTACACATATATATTTTTAGCTATGCTATTAATATTATATTATCTTTCCATTAAAAGTAGCAAAATTTGTAGGAAAAATTTTCCTCACAGAAAAACCTTATGCGTATGTAGTGACTGGTGACAGTTTAGTACCCAATTCGAAAGTATATTAGAATTAGTATATAGAAAAAAAAATGGGTGCCTTCTTATAAATATATAAAAACCTTTTGTTCTTATCGATCTCAATACCTGTCATTTGAAGACAGCGTAAAAAGCTTTCTCGAACTCCTTTTAAAGCATTTTCCACTTCATAAAATAAGCCTAAAAATAATAAAGTTTTTAAAATTTCTTTAATATTTTAAAAAGATTTGAGTTGTGCAAGATATTATTAATTTTGGATCCGGGGAGTGCTGATTGAGATGACTTAAGTAAATTCTACCAACAAATATTTTAAGAAAAATATTATTTAGACTCCCCCAAATGCCAACCTCAACTAAATGTTCTGATAAATCTAAAGTTTATACTAACAATGCTTCGAAAGCATCATTAAATAGTATTTATCAATAGTATGTCGATCAATTGCTCTCCCACTCGTTTACTCAACTGGTGTCAGCCTGGCATTTGGCTTATTTGTATAAGTTCCAAACGGTTGATTTCATCCATCAATGTTATTAGTAAGAAATTGTTGTAAAGCATGATTTGCTCAAATAAAAGTTTGTCATTTACTAGTGTTAATAAAATATGTATCCGTCGACTACAGAAAACATTTTATCACCTTTGAACGCTTTTAGGGCACGACAACGGATCTCGTGGTCCAGATAGTTTTGATTGCCGAGTCCATGCGCCTGCAAGCCATGATGGGTACGTACGGGATCCAAACACAAACTCCTCACGAGGTGGAGCCGGTACAAGTCTGCAGCTCTTCACAGCTGGTGAAGGTTTACCAACAACTTGGGGTTTGCAAAAAGCTCGGTTTGACGGGAAGACCTGACCGACCGGTGGGATCCTTAGGAACTAGCAAGGTAAACTAAATTTGTATAGTGCATTTTCATAGCATTACTAATCTACTTTTAAGTAGTTTATGATTTGTTTCTCGCTTTTGCATATTATAATAAAACATACAGCTTTCAAAGGGCAGTCATTTGATACGTGCTTTATCCAGAAAGTGAAAAAGGTGTAAAATATTGAGATTTTTACTAACTCTTCATATATGAACTCATAAAAATAGTAAAACTGTATAACATATTATATATATATATATATATATATATATATATATATATGATGAATGTATATTATATTATTGTACATTATCCAGTTCTCAGATTCAATTACAACTAATGGAAAGCTGTTCCAGTTTTTGAAATCTACATAATATAATATATACTCTACATCGCTTCAGTTTCTGATAAGTCTGCTGATTAAGAAAATTATTGACAAAGCTCCCTCAACCTCTAACCATGAAATTCAAGCACTTCAGCTATTCTTAAAAGTTTCCCTGTTGTTTTTATCAGAAAATAATGGAATAAAATATTGTGTATGTAATATATTAAAGTAACCATTTATATTCAATGTGTATCATTAGTGTTTGTCTTTAAATTATATATATACTTTTAGGTTTATAGAATCTGCGGCATGACCGTCCTGTGTTATCCTCTCATATTCGAAGTGTCAGAGTTCTACCTCTACCGCGACATGTCCCTCCTGATTGACGACATCAAGACGGAGCTACAGTTCGTGGGGCGCTACTGGCGCCTTTCAGGGCGGCCCACCGTCTGCTTGCTGATCCGAGAGGAGCATATGAGGGATCCGCAGTTCAAGGAGATGCTGGACCTGTTTGCCATGCTCAAGAAAGGATATTGCGACACTGTCAAAGTGAGGATTGGAAGACTTCAAAATCTCATATCCAGTTCTTGCATGGGTGAGTGCTTTCGGAGGTTTGCAGGTTGTATAGAAATATGAACACTACAGGACAATTTAAGGCACTGGGTTCACATTCTTGGAATGATCTTGGGATGACCATACAGCCTGAGGTCAAAAACTGGTTTTGAGAATTTTAAAACTAAACCAAAAACACATTTATTTCAATAAGGCTACAGCAGACAACAAAGTGTGTAAAGCGTCCTTCAGCTGACTTAATCACAAAAAGGTGCTGTATTAAGTTGACCACTTATTATTATTGAAGGAGGAGAAAGAACAATTTCTTAGTAATATTTTTCTTTATTTTATTTGTCTTTAAGTTGAGAGATTGCAGTTTTGATTCCCGCTGCCGTGCAAAAAATATATTGGCATGAATATTAATTCATGTCATATGGGCGTTGGCAGCTTGTGTATTGTGATGTTGATTGTTAAGTTTGATGGATCTTTAAAAAATGACCCTTCAGCAGCTGAATGCAAAAGTAATAAACAAAGAAACAAAACCTAATTTCTGCACAATAATAAAGTGGCTCTTCTTTTTTTTAATAGAACATTTGGACTTCATGAACCAGGGGGAGTTACCTGAAGGAGCTTTTACCCAATTCAAGCAGTTGGAACACGAGTACATTGGTTACCAAAGCTTAACCGACGTTCCCAAAAGCTCAATGTTTAAGGAGTCCACCATCAACCTATTGGATTACAATGAGAAACCTATTTATGAGATAGTGGATGCCTTGAGAGCAACCGACAACATTTATGCGCAGTGTCAGCTGTGGGGTGTTTTACTGAAGCGGATGGGCCCGGAGTATGAGGTGTGTTAATGTTTCCCATTTTTAAATTAAATTTCCGTTTTTTGTGCTGGAAAGGAAGTAGTTTGTTTCCTGTTTGGGATTTTTAGCTCCTAGATTTTAAGCCTAATGTGACATGCTTACCGGGTTATTGACCACTTTTTTTTTCCTAGTAGGATGTATTTAACCTTTATAATACTCTGCAGCTGATATATTGACTGAGATTGATTGAAAAATACCCATAAATACCCTAGTATCCATAGTCGATTTATTGACTTTTTTTAAATGTTCTATTTTTTTTAACATACATATTTCACAATGAAAAAAATAAAGAAATCACTAAAATTCCTTTATTACTAATTAAGTACAAAATTTAAAAAAATCTTTTAATACATATTTCTGGATAACCTATTTAAGATTAAGTGGTTTCTAAGAGGTTTGAAAAATAACACTCCTTTAAAAAAATATATTATCAATGATTTTATTCAGTTTGTTAACACATTTTTTAAGAAAATGTTGAATTTTGCAGGTAAATGATGTCACAGCACAGACGGCACTTCAGAATCTGTACCACCGCGCTGGCACTCTGCGTTACTGGCGTGCCGTGCGTTATTGCTCCAGTTTGCTAAACCACACCGTGGACTCCATTAGTCCTTTTATTACCACGGTTCTAGTCAACGGAAAACAGGTAGCAAAACAATCCATTGTTTGTTTTTTCCCTCTTCTCTCAAATAATTGATCGATTAGTGGTCAAATAGTCCCAAGCATCGAGTTTCCACTCAGGCATCAAGGGATCAATCCTCTGCTAGTTGAGTCCTCTATCATTGCACATGTTTCGCTTATAATGATGATAGCAGGAGGATGTCAAATATTGTCAGGTCATTCGTAACCTGGGAAAAAAATAAATTAAAAAAACAGTATTATAAGATCTAGAATCAAAATAATAATTATTTTGAAGAAAATAAACTCCAATGTAAAAAAGAAAGCTTTGATTTCTTATAATATTATGTGAATATTTTGGATTGGTACAGTTAATATAAGTGTATAAATGTGTTTTGGCAGATAACTGTGGGTGTAATTGGACACAAGGAGACGGTGTTTGATAAACCCATGACGCCCGGGGAGATACAGTCTGTCATGTACAACACTATCCAGCCATATGATGTTATTCAAGCTGTGTTACAGCAGGTAATTTTCCCACCATTTTCATGTAACTTTTCTTTTAATATTTTCAAAATATGTATTTTTTTAAATGTGAATACCGAACAAAAGTCTCAACTGAAAAATATTCTACGCCCTTGTACCTATCTGTTCAGATCTGGTCACTAAACATGGCTATTGCCATTTCAAGCAATGTCCCGATTCTGGATGGTGGCCTTTCTCCAGGGAGATATGTAGAGTATCCACTACTCTGGAACGTGCCGTAAATATACTATGCATTATTTTACTTAAAGAACACATGTAAATAAAATAAATTTTATTTGCGCATGCCCGGCCTCGAACCCGCGCCCTTAACTCTTTCCACGCGGAAAGCGCACTCCGGAGTCGCGCTATGCTTGCCTTGTACGCGGACAGCGCACTGTTGCGCCGCAAAGTTTCTCTGGCGTTAATTCTATGAAACATTCTTGAAGACAGTAAAATTAACACTACTGACATCTTGTGAAATTAATCCTAAATACGTATCGCAAGCAATGATACAAAGGTTTGAAGGGAACCCTCGTCTTGAAGAGTAAATTCAGTCAGTTTGAATTTTTCCCGGCTCTATACAGACGCGATTGCGCACGCTTTTCTAAGATTCTCAAGCGGAGATTCTCTCAGACAATCGATTGTTGTTCACCATTTTGTGGACGTGAATTATTATAATTTCTTATCACAATATTTTTTCCGAGACTTGTATTAAAAGTATGGTTCTGTGTTAAAGCATCTAACATACACAAACTAGTAAAAAAATATTGTTTTTTTATCGAAGTTTTATACTATTTTTAATTTCAAAAAAGCTGTTTTATGGAAATAATTAAGTGTTTAAAATGACGTTTTAACCATATGTGAAGTTGTGCACTTTTGAATTCGTATCCATTTTAAATAAGTGTTATTGCAGAATTTCGAAATGTCGGGTCGCGGTCTTAATGATAAATAAATAATTAGTGCTATTTCGCATCAGGTATCAATCCTGATACCGGTTTCACTGAAGATACCGCCGAACTTATGTTTTTGAACATTTTTTGAATCGTGAAATTAAAACAAAAATTGTTCCGCTATTCTATGATTGTTTCAAAATTTATCATGATAAAAAAAAACATTAAGTGTTATTTACAATGAAATAATTACAATAAATCCTTCTCAATATTTATTAAATTTAAAGTGTAGTTTTTTAATCTTAGACCCTTAACAAGTATGGCGCCGCATAAAAATCCGCACCACAGTTGAAGAGCTCTACTTTGGTATGTTTTAATGCGACCTTGATATATAAAAAATGGTCGCCTATATCTCGCACTCGCGGTATGTAAATAAACTTCGACGATTTATCCTGTCCCGTTGATGTTTTCGGTGTTTATTTACACATGGAAATGTACTTGGGGACATAAGTGATGGAATCTTCATAATATTTTATTTATTTCATGTGTTAGTATTGTTTAAAGTCATAAACTAGATTGAAGAAAAAGGGCCCCGCGTGTGAAAGAAGTAATTACTATTTTTGACGCGTAGAAAAGGTTAAGGTTCTTAGATAAGGGTCTTAAGCGTTGGGCCACGGAGGTTGTCAGGACACTAATTAATATAAGTTGACCCTAATTGTAGATTAAGAGGGAATTATCAGCAATTATAGTTATGGATATATAAATTGGTTATCGTTATCTTCTATCACAACACCAACTAACCAGGATAATATGTGTTTGATGGAGATTTGTTTGCAAGTAACAATGAATGATTGAAGCATGTATTATATTTATTATATTTCAGGAAGTGGTATTGTACTGTGGCAGGCTGATTGCCACCTCACCTGACATGTTCAAAGGTATTCTGAAGATCCGTGTGGGCTGGGTCTTGGAGGCCATCAAGCTGTTCCTCCAGATGTTCCCAAAGATGTGCACAATCACCACTACACGGGAATCGAGTGCTATTCCCCCTACGAGCTGCGTCAGCTGCTCCACCAAGTCCTCACTGTCTCGGATTGGGCCCATGAAAAAGAGTGAGTATTCAATGATATGTTTCTTTATTCAACAGTTCATACATACAGGTAGTTCCTATCCATCAATTGCAATTTTCAAGTTTCAAAATATTATTTTTATGAATGGATTTAGAAACACAGATACTAAAATAACTTGTGTTATAAGAGTGTTGTAAGATTGTCTAAAAGAGGAAATAGTAAACAACCAATTTTTCAATACATATATTTTTTTATATCCACAACAACTGCAGTAAATTGTATAGATAAGTATGTCGATCTGTATACATATTGTGTCATAAGCTGCTTTCAAAGTGTCCAACTAATTTCTTCCTTTGAGGCTTGGTGCACACATCAGGGTTCTAGTCATCAGGATACTATGGGCAGTGCTGTGCGGCCGCGTGTGTGCATCGCCCCATCTAACGTATAGTTATTGCCGAGCCATAGCGATTTCGCATCTGACGTGTGTACCAAGCCTAAAACCATTTGTAGTATTGTTCAAGACATCATTTTTTTAATTAAAAGAATATTGAAAATAATAATAATTATCATTGATTAATTTATGCAGCCCAATTTTGGTCACCAGAAATACCAGGTCAGCAGAATGTCACCTTAAAGGTTTTTTACAGCTAATTAAAAAAAACTTTTTTCAGGGAATCAGAAAAAAAACCTCTTTATATGGGAAATCCTTATATGTATGCGGGACAAATTAGGCCACTTTTTAACAACAACAAAAATTAAGGGATCGGAAAAACAAAACTTCTTACTTTGGAATATTTGGTTCTTGTAACAAATCATGACGAGGCCAATAAATAAGATTTCGGTACCTGGGTCAAGTACATAGTAGGATATATTTGCTAAAATGCAGGCAAGTAGGTTTCTGTCGGTGCATATTACATACATAATTTATATTTTTACCAGTTAGTAGCCGACAAAAGCGTCAGGTTCCCACCCAGGCTTCGTGGGTTCGATTCCTCTGCTAGCTAAGTTCTCCGTAATTGCACAAGCAATTTCACACTGATTATGATGGCAGTAGAAGTTCAAATTATTCATTTGTTCAAATTGTAATTTTTTAACATTCTCTTCTGACAGGGCTGAAACTCCCTCATGACCTCATGGACATATATTTAAAATGAAAGTATTTTTCAATGTCTTTGGTTTAGGTTGAATACACTTCAGCGGAGGCAGTTGGAAGGGTGTTTGTGCAGAGTGCCAAAACATTTCTATACTCACGTATGGGACGTTCTCAAGCGTACGCCTAAAGGAATAACAGTTCAGGTAGTACATCCATTGAACCAAACATTTATTTGATATACGAGAAGAGTTAGATTAATGTTTCAACAAGTTATGACAATTTCTAGGGCCATGGGATACCTGCCGAGCCAACCCTCTCTAACATGAGCCGCTCAGACTTGAGCTTCTCCCTGCTGGTGGAAGAGATGTTGAACAGAATAACAGAGCCAGCGTACCGGCAGCTTGCGGTTGAACTCATATGTATCATTTCCACCATACTCAGGAGGAATCCTGAACTGACCTTTCAAAATGCTCTGGATTTGGACCAAATCCTCACGGACGCCGAGAAAATGTACAATAAAGTAAGAAATTGATTTATGCAATCATCAAATGCATGGCATCCAGAAATAACTTTTTGGAAAAAAGACATCTTACAGCATTACTTCCCCACCAATAAGAAAGCATGTTTATCTTGAGCATGGCCAAGATCAGCATTAATACGTAAAGCCCAGAGAGTCAAAACAGAACACATTCAGCGGTGATGGGTCTGGTCAAACCCAGATAAAAAAAGCGATTTGAATGGGATTTTTAAATTTTTTTAGATATGATCTTGGGCAATTTTTATTCCATAAGTTTTCTGTAAGAAAATGTAAAATATTCCGTAAATGTCAGCGAGCCGAACACTAATTGAACGGCTGCGGTAAACCAAAAGACATGGCATGACTCACTGAGAATTTATATCTTATTTTTTTACATTCAACCTCGTCCGATAATATTCATATGTACCTCAAATTATGGGGAAATATTGATGAAAGATTGGACTAAAGGAATAAGTATTGACGATACATACAAATTAATTAATTTTATTGCAAACACTGGTTATTGGGTAGACCTGCCATCGGAAAGGAAGAGTTAATGGGTGAAAGCCAAAAAATTATTTTTTAAAAAACGTTAACCTTTACCGTTCTTGCTAGGACTCGGATTTGTTATTGCAAACCAGACTCACATGTAGAGAAATGATTTTAAATAAAATACTTTTTTTAGATTAGTATATGGTGTTTGAGAAAGACTAAACCTGAGAGTTTTTTTATAATCTAAAAAAAAAGCTATAAACCCTAAGACCCTTTTGACTAAGCTTAATTTTATATTTAAAAAAAAAAATTAAGCCTCTCATATGTTTAGTCTTTATCTCAAACTTAATATTAGTACTAATCTAAATTATGTGTTTTAAATGTTAAAAAAAAAAAAATGGAAATTGAAATTATTTTTCTCTTCAGGTGAGCCCCTGTTTGGCGATAACAAATCTGGGTCCTACTGATTACTATTTGCATATTCTTAAGCTTAAAATAGTAATGCATAGAATAATTCTTTTGATATTACATATATAATATATATTAATATAATACGTAAAAAGCATTCAAAGTGCATTTAGTGTGTGAAACTCGCTTTTGGACCTGAACAACTGAAATTGCTTGTCGTGTATTACATGCCGCGATAATACATAAGTATAGTCGAGAGCATCCTGCTTATCATGCATAGTTTTCATATCACCAGCAGTGGCGGCTCGTGACTTTTTAGTGTGCTAGAGTGGAAAGATTGAAAAGAAACGTCACCATTGATGTTATTGTAGCCGAAAACATTTAAATTTTTTTCGAAATTTCAACTTTTTGTATGAAGATTTTTCAGAAATCCGTGCAGTGCACCACCAAAACTGAAAAATCCTGAAAATCTTCATACAAAAAATAAAATCTTGAAAAAAAATAAAAATCATTTTCGGCTACAACAACACTAACAATGTAGTATTTTTCAATCTTAGCACTCTAGCACATTAAAAACTCACGAGCCGCCACTGATCACCAGCTAAATTGATTATATAATTTGTACAAAATCATCAGAAATAAATTCATTAGTATTTATTAATTATGTACATATTTGTATTACATATGTTATGTATGCATAATTTTACTTAGCTTATCTCTCAAGAAAAAAAATAATACAATAATGAGTGAAAACCTTAATGAGTGTTTTTCATATTAAAAAATGAATTTATTTTACTCTATAGGTCGCCTCGACTTTGGGATAACCCATTTGGGCTCTAGTCATCATATAATACTTTTCTGGCTGCTTATTGCTAGTTTTTTTCATAAGGGTTTCTTTATTTCAACCAATAAATACTGCCATAATGAGATTAAAAAGTTACTTTCACTTTTCTCATTATGTTAATTGGCCTTTAATAAAATATTTAAATTTATCATTCACTGTTAAATTTTTCTTCTTTACTGTAGAGAGGGGACAAATCCATGGAACATTTTAATAAATTTAAACCAAGTCACGTAAGTTAATTTTATCTGAGTTGCATTCTTTAAAAAATACTATTTAATGTAAAAAAAATATATTATTTTAAAAGTATTTTTATTATCTGAATAGTGTAGGGCTCTTTGGAATAGAAATTAGTAAAAATTGGAGAAAAAAAATCCTCACGCAGTAGTGGTTATAGGTTGCACTTTTAGAGTTGACCCAAACAACACACTCAGGACTGTGTATAGTGCATGTGTTCACTTACGACAGTGATGTCCTTGCCAAACGTCACTGAAAAACAGCCTTTGTCTGTGTTATGCCTGCCTATTGTTTTTAGCAAGAAAGCGACAACAAGTGCTCTGTATTATATAAAAAATGAACTTCTTTTCAATTACACTGGAATTTTATTTTCTGAAGTCCGAAACATGCTGTATGCAAGCAATGCATCTGTGTGAGTACTGGGTTTGGGACAACTCTTGTTGCCATATTTATAACTCATCGGCATATCAATTTTGTTCTTGGTTGATTTTCCTAAAATGCCATCTAAATCTGCACAACGTAGGCGGATCTGACATTACTTAGGTTGTGATATTTTTACAAATTATTTGAAATTACAAAAAAAAGGGCAAAATTTTTCAATCAAAATCAATTTATTTCTGATGATTTTTCAATAGCATTGTACAATGTCTGACCATTATTCAATATTTTTATCATCAATAGAGTTTTGATTGAATATAAATAATGAAAGATTGCAATGTTTGTGTGTTGTGGCAGGATACTAATGAGGAAGGACATAACATAGTAGCGGCCGAACAGAGTCTGTACGCCGCCCCATTCTCGTGCACGGCGGGCTACCTCGCTCGGGCCGTGGTCAACACCGTGCTCCAAGGCAGCGCCACCACGCTCTCCACCTACATCTCTACCAACCAGCAGGAACATTGCCTCGTGTCATAGATGCTAATCAATACCCAGACAGGCATTATACCTTTTTGGCCTATAGTCATGATTAATTGTGCCATTGTATTCCCTTGCGGGATTGAATAGAGTAAAACCCACTTATAAGGTTCTCACTTGAAAACTTTTGGTTTTTAGGTCCCTTAAGAACTGAATTAAAATAATGTCTAATAAAAAATCTAACCCATCTAGTATATGTATCTACATATAAGGTTTTCCCACATAAGAAGTGTTATCTTCCGGTTCCGTGAAGAACCTTATAAGGGAGTTTCACTGTTATAGAAGTATTTTAAAGTGCAATATTCTTCTTTAGCAAGTTATTATTTTGTTATGTTTTTGCATGTTCGCAATGGAAGTTTTGACATACTATTGTGTATATATTTACATTTTATCTCAATGTTTATCAATAAAATATAATGTTCACAAGTGAGTTTTTTTCTGAATTTAACAAGAATAGAGTTTTTATTACGCAATTGCACAGTCAAATCCAATACCTCCACAGACGTATTGTGTTCAAAAGTAGCAAGAGTGTTACACCCACTGAAGAGATAATACATAATAGAAGTGCCCTCCATGTTGATTTGAAACGAACCCACTGTCGCCAATTACATAGTACTTTTGGCAACTAGCCCCGAGAGAACCAATAAAAATATGCTAGGAGAAAGATATGGGGAAGAAGAAGGTTGGGTTAGGTTAAGTTAGTACCTGGCTGTTCAGATCTGGTCACCAAACATGGCTAAAGCCATTTTTAAGCAACGTTTCGATTCTGAATGGTGGTCTTTCACCAGGGCGATACTTGAGTATCTAGCAGTCTGGAATGTGCTGCAAATCTACTATATTATATATCAACACTTATATTGCATTTAGGTCAACCAAAAGCCTCCCTGCGGAAAAAACCTGCGGAGTGGGTTATTGTCTTATATTTTATCATTATAGATGTTTTATTAAAATACGTTTTTAGTCATATCAATATTTAGTTCAAACAAAAAATTATCAATTTTTTTTACTGCAACCAAAAAAATATCAATCACAATGAATGACCCATCCCTACACAACGTTCCATTGATCGGTCAATATATTTTTTTATGCAGCGGTCAGCGCTGCGAATATTTCTAACTTAGGTATCAAATGAACAATATGTCTTCAACTTACCGATTTCGCCTTTCTTATTCTCAATATTTGGGCATATTTACTTATTAAATCACATGCGAGGTGTCGGGTCAATGCATGTCAAATACAGTGGAAGCTCTTAGTGCTTGAAGTTTAGGGTGGATGGTAGAAAAATGTTTTACAAACCTCAACTATGAGACAAGTATACGTCATAATTTGTTCCCAGTAGCACTCTATAGTGTTTCTACAGTTATTATTACACTATTAAAAAAATGTTTTTCAAAACAAAAGTTTTATATTCATGACAGATTTTTATGACAATAACAATAAAGTTTCAAATGCACGTCATCAATGCAAAAGCTTTGATTCCCATAAAGGTTGTTACGACTTACTACGCCAGCTACATTAAAACCGTTCAATGTATTTGTAACAGTTGCTTCAAACAACCCCCCTCCAGGATGTGTTTGTAGAATTACTGTGTATTCCAACAGTGCATGATTCTCATTTATCGTATCGAATAAAACTGGTTTGTCAATGCTTAAGTCCATTATTTTCCTGATTGTGAGTTTAGCACATTGAACATAATTTTTGAGTAAATAGTTTATGTGCTCTACTGTTGTATTGGCTATTTCAAAAGCCAGAGTATTGTTAGTTTCCAGTTTCCTCGTTTGGTGGCATGTACACCAATGGGGCTCAATGCCCGCCATCTGGCAAGTGCGATTTCCATGAATCGGAAGAAATAAACTGATACCTCTGGCATTCATATACTCTGTTTTAATCGTTTTTTCATGGATTTTTTCGTCCGTAATTTTTTCAGTGTTCAATAAATCCATCATTGTCTCATGTAAGTCAAACGGTGTTGTTAGTCGTTTGGTATTTAATTTCATGTTGAATGTGGCAAGCACATGCTTTTCCTTAAAACTTTTTGGTAAAACGAAAAATAGAAATGGCAACCGTTGCTCCATTCTTCCCTGATAAGTGTTTTGGATACCCCCCCAACGGATCCCGTGATCACTCAAAAATACTAGTATAGTTTTTTCCAGCAGCCCCTCCTTCTTCATTGTCTTTATTAGAGCTTCATACATCCCATCACACAATAGAGGGTAGTTGAGGTAGTCATGGGAAATGGATGTCTCCCAAAAGAATCCAAAGTATGGGCTGTGGAGCATTGTTCTAACAAATTTTTGTGCATAAGACAATAACATTTCTACAGATAAACGGGGACCTAAACACACACCAATATTCAAGTAGTTTTTGTGTCCAATATTTTGTTCTGCAAACAAGGCAAAAGGTCTCCAATAATAGTCGGTAGGTTGTTTTATAAATCCCCTTTTTAAATAATTAAAGAGGCTCAACCTTGGTGCATCTTCAATAAACGCCGTATGGTATCCAGCATCACTATAGTTATTCCAAATGAAACTACAACTGTCAAAATGAGAAGATCTGGATGGATAGCAGGACTTTGATAGCTCATCTTCATTCAGTCCAGATAAAACAGGAATGAGATTAGGGTAGGTATTGTCCCCCACCTTATTGTATCCTTCAAACTCAATAGCATCAGAATCTTGCAAGTATTTGAGTGTTAGCGGCATTGTTCTGTGGAAATTTAATCTTGAAACTGTATCTAATCCAAGTATTAGCAAATTGTATCTGTCAGTAGGCGCTGTTTCTAAAATTATTTTGTCTTTTTTTTTTATAGCAAATGAATGAAAGTCTTCGTAAATGACCTTTTCTTCGTATTGACACCTTACTTCGATAAATTCATATTTTATGTTTGTCCTATTTGTAAATAAAACTCTTTTATTCTTGTTTGGAAAATATACATCATCACTTTCGGCTTCTCTATAAAATGGTTTATACCAACATTCTAAGTGATTTCGATTGGATATATTATAATTAGGAAAATATTTCTCTACTATCCATAAACAATTATGATCTGAGTCTACCAATGGAGGACGGGATTCTCTATCGCAAGATATGGGATCTTCGTAGTGAAAGAAGCGAGTGACAGATTTATCAAATGGTTTTAAGCGAGGAATAGTACATCCTTTGGTCTTTATAAAGTATTCTATATTCTTTATTTTTAGGTGACTTTCATAGTTAAATGTTGTAAATATATACAATATAAACATCACTGTCGTCCAAATGAGACTAAATTTGAAGCAGAGGGTAACCTTTCTTTCTTCATCGGTGTCTGTCTTGTGAGAAAATGTTCTGAAAATAAAATAGGCTAAATTATAGCAAAGATGTAATATTCTATGAAGATGTGTTTAAATTTTATAATATACTTAATATTACTAAGGTGGTTTTGCTTAACATTTCGACAAGTTAAGGTGGCAAAGTGTGGAATTACTGAGTTACCCTCATGCTCTACCTTACCTTTTTTTTAAGAGTCCCAACTTCCCGGAGTCAGTGGAACTATAGCATCTTCAATTTAGTTAAAAAATGGTAAATTAATTTTTTCAATAGGTGTGGGAACATTTAAGGAATCACAGTTTTGATGGAATAGCTTTTTGTATAGACTAGTTAAAGGTTATATTTTCTAAAGCATAAATAGACAGCCCTAAATTTAAAAAAATAAGTGATATTTTGACAGATTTAAAGTACATAATTAAGAATAACTTTTTGATGTAACAATGTTCAAAGTCAAAAAGTTATCCAATAAGAATTTGAAAATTGAGTGTGTGTATTTAATATTATTAAACAAGGTGGCGGATAAAACAGAAAAAAACTTGTATTATTTTCATGCTCTTTTAACTTCAAATCTTACAACTTATTTTGAGCTGGTTGTAATTATTTCGCTTAATTTTCTAGTATTGTAACAACGTTTCATATAAACGCAATACAACCTTCAATCGAATACAACATATTAAATTTGGTGTATTCAAATAAAGCATATCTCAGTTGAAGAAATATTCAGTACAGAATATCTCACGCCTCACAGTTACCATGCAACATTATTATTAAATATTCAAACACTTTGTGGTAAAACATTAATATTAAAATCAAACAATTACATACTTAGTTTTATACCACTTTTATTATACAGTTTGCTGACCAGGTTTCGTAACATAAAAGTGGTGGTTGGTAATTGTTTTATTCTAATATTGTATACTTATTTTACTTAACTGAAAGTGATAGAGGTAAATGAAAATTGTTTTACTAAAATATGATTTATTTTTGGCAGTTAGTTTACCCCATCAATATCATTTTTCTGGTAAATCATTATCACAGTAACAATACAGTTTCAAATGGAAGTCATCTACACACCAACTTTGCTGCCCATAAAGATTAATACGACTAACTGCACCGGTTACGTTCAACCCACCCGATGTTTTCCTGATGGTCGCTTCAAATAAACCCCGTCCCGGATGTGTTTGTAGAGTAATAGTGTAGTCCAGTACAACATGCTTCGCATCACTCGTTAATGCAGAATATGGTTCTCCAATGGTAAAGTCTATTATTTTACTAATATTAAGTTTGGCACATTGAACATAATTAGTTAGTAAATAGTTGATGTGCTCTACTGCTATATTGGCTACTCTAAATGCTAGAGTATTGTTAGTCTCCAGTTTCCTAGTTTGGTGGCAAGTACACCAATGGGGCTCAATGCCCGCCATCTGGCAAGTGCGGTTTTCGTTTATAGGAAGAAATAAACTGATACCTCTGGCATCCAAATATTCTTTTCTAGTAGCCTTTTTATGGATTTCTTCATTTGATAAAACTTCTGTATCCAATAAGTCCAACATTGTGTGGTACAAATCAAATGGTGTTGTCAGTCTTTTGGTATTCATTTTCATATTATAAATGGCATGTGGATATTTTTGTCTAAATTTTTTGGGGAAAACAAAAAACAGAAATGGCAATCGTTCCTCCATTCGTCCCTGGTGAGTTCCTCTTATGTCTCCCCAACGGATACCATGGTCACTTAACAACACCAGTACAGTTCTATTCAGTAGACCTTCACTCTCCATTTCCTTTATAAGAGTTTCATACTTCTCGTCACACAAGAGAGGATAATTCAAAAAGTCATGAGTAATAGAGGTCTCCCAAAAGAAGCCAAAGTATGGGCTGAGAAGCATGGTCCTTACAAACTTCCGAACGTAAGATAGCAAAACCTCTACTGATAACCGCGGTCCAAGACACAGGTTTGCATTCAACTGTTTTTCATGTCCAATATCTTTGTCTGCTAAAAAGGCAAAAGTTCTCCAATAATAGTCGGTCGGTTTTTTGATGAATCCCTTCTTTAAATAATTAAAGAGACTGATAGGTGCTGCATCTTCCCCAAACGCCGTATTGTATCCAGCGTCGGAGTATTTCTTCCAAATGAAGAGGCAGTCGTCAAAGGTAGAATTCTTTTCTGGATAGCATGTGTTAGAGAGTTCATTTTCACTCAGTCCAGTTAATACGGGGATAAGATTAGGGAAAGTATTGTCTCCGACTTTATTGTATCCTTTGAACTCTATCGCCTCGGAGTCTTGCAAATATTTAAGTGTTTTTGGCATTGTTCTATGGAAGTTCAGCCTAGAGACAGCGTCTATCCCAAGTATTAGCACATTATATTTATTGTTTGAAGTTGTTTTGTACCTTAGCTTTGACTTCATTACAAACGAATGGAAGTCTTTGTATATCAGTTGCTGTTTATATTGACATTCTACTTTAATAAATTCATGTTTTATAATTGTCCTGTTTGTAAATGCAATGCTTTCATTTAAATACTTAAAGCGTTCATCTGTTGTATCTTCACCATAAGACTGTCTATAAAACGGCATATAACAGCAAGCTAATTCATCTCTATTATTAATACTATAATTAGAAAAATGTTTCTCTACTATCCACAAGCTATTGTGATCTGAATCTACCAAAGGAGGACTGGATTCATTGTAGCAGTGTACTGGATCTTCATTATGAAAGAACTGTATGACCGATTGATCGAACGGTTCAAAAGCAGGGATGGTGCACCCGAGGGTCTTGATAAAATATTCCTTTTCAAACACATGGATGTATTTGTAATCGTCTAATGTGTTCCATGTGAGGTGATTATCACGGCTTTGAAAGTTGAGGTCAAAGTCTATGTTGATAATGAGAAGTAGAAATGTCGCTGCAGCACTGGGTACTAAAAGAAAGTAATATTTGTATTTGTAGAAATATCGGAGTAGTTTTTTTTCTTGATGTAAAAGAATATACTCCTTGTTCATTCTGAAAAACGAAAAAAACCTGCATTAAAAGATAATTATAAAATATCGTGAAATATACTTTCATAATTATATTCAAATTAATTTATTATAAAATTACAAACAAATATCAAGTACGGATTAGTTTTTTAACACGCAACACTTGGTTTTATAGTGTTTAAAAGTTCATGCAATCAAATTGCAAAGCTAAATTAAACCTAATGTAAGAATAAGTCATTTATATTGTATTATTTTATCTTCCACTGTACTTTTTGCCCTTGAAAAATGTCCTCCACAACACAGGTGAACTCCTAGCATGGAGGACAATGTATATTATTTTGTAATAAAATAAATATGTTAAGTAAATAAAAAAAATAATACGAAACTGCTCCTACTTTAAGTACGAATTTTCCTAAGATTGTATCCTTTAATGTATTACCATCTCAAGCTAAGTGACTATTTTGTACATAATACTTTATAATGCCACTAACACTACTTAACCAACATTTCACTTTTAATTAACCTGGTAATTTTTCAAGCTATTGCATATACGAGGGCTTAAAATCAAACAATGATATCTACAAAAACGTGTTTTATTTTTATTTTTGTTTAAACGATATTTTAGATTCTCGGTTACATAATGGTCAAACAATGGTTCGTCAGTCTTTTCTAGTTTTTTCTTAAATCCTCAAAAAAGTTTAACGTTAACTGCATAAAGTTGCTCTTGTTTAATATCAAAAGATTGTATAAGCTGTTAGCGTTCTTGTCACAAGAAAAATCGAATTGTCAAACAATGTTAACGACTGATAACGTTTTTTCACACAAACAAAATACGTTTTAAACTGCAACGGTTTACTTTTAGCGAACTCTATCTACATTCTGTTTATTGTTGTTCGTCAGGAGAATATACGTATTTAAAGTTGATTTATCATGTTGTGGAACGTTTTTGTTATTTTTATTTATTATTTGAGTATTTTAGCTAAATATTAAGGACATTACATTGTTTTATTTTAAGAATAAAATAATTAAAATGAGTTTTCGCCGTATTGTGACGAACAGAACTAACTGTGGGGATGTGTTCTAAAGTTGTAGACACCTCTATGCCAGTAAATTTATATTATATAAACAACAATGTTGATTTAAATATTCAAAGTGATTTATCTGTACATCCTGATCTCAGATTAATTATTATGACTTATTATACGGAAAGTGAACTTCAAAAGTATGTCAGTTTTTTTTTTACTGATGTAAAAGTTAATACTCCAAACAAGAGGCTCTGAGGGAAATAATTTCCCTCGGGTCCTGTGCGATCTTTGGAGATGCTGTGTGGAGGGTCTTTTTGAGGAAAGGAAGGAATGAGCCTGGGTTTTGAAGAGGCCCATGTTGTAGGTGGGAGGAAACACAGAGACCGGCAAATCGATCCACAGCCGAGCTGTTGAACACAAGAACGAGTCTTAGAAGCGACCAGTTCTCACGTACCGAATGTCAAGAGTGTACAAATGTTGGGCACGTGTTTGAAAAGCTCCTCGGAGTATCTTCCATTCAATTACCGGTAGAATAAGAGAGCACTTCCACCTGACGTCTGTGCTCCAAAGATTGCAATCCGTTTGTTAAGATTGGAGAATCTACCAACCAGACCGCCCATTTCTGCTCAGAGTCTAAGATTTTTTCAGCTATTTTAGGGCTTTAGACCAAAGGTGGCTGCCAAATTTAACGTTGTGCGCACACACATAAGGATTTTTGTCAGTTTACTTTCTTCACTAAATATTTTTATTTAATGTATTACACACTGAGATCTCTCTAACGGAAAGAAGAGAAAAATGAGCAAATCATCAGAGTGGAAAAGAAACAAGAAGAAGAAAGCCATTCAACATGGTGAGCAGCACACATTCTCAAGTAGAAACCAAATAATTGTTAAGAAGGTTACAAAACCTAAGGATTGTTCAAAATGTCCATGCAAATGCAATACTCACTTCAATAGTGAAGAAAGAACAGCTATCAACACAAAATATTGGGCAGTGGGCAGTCATGAGGTTCAAATGCAGTTCGTCAATGGTCTTATTGAAGAAAAAGAAAAGCAGTCAACTACTCGTAGAATGCTAGAAGAAAAAAATAGTTGTTTATTCTATCTTCATAAGGCTAATGAAAGATTTTAATTTGCCAGGGGTTTTTTTCTCGCAACCTTAAATGTTTAAAAAACTGTCATTTGGAATGTTTAAATAAAAGAAACGACCACGGGACTTTGCAGGAAGACCAACTTGGGAGGCATTACAACTTTATAAAGCGGCCTCAAAGCAGTTGCGATCTTGTTGTCGAACACATCAACTCTTTCCAAGAGTACCGGCCCATTATTGTCGAGAAGATACCATGAAAGAGTATTTTCTATGTGACCTTAATGTTGTTTATAAAAAAAAGCAGCACTGATAACATTAGCCCTATCATACTCCCGTACCATTTTTCACAGTGACTTCAATATATCCTTCCACACGCCGAGAAAGGATTTGTGTGATAATTTTTTCGCATACGACAGCTTACCAGAAGAGCACATAGGTGAGGATATCATCCAAGCCCAAACAAATCATATTAAAAAAGGGAAAAAGATAGAATTTTCAAAACCACGAAGAAGGAAGAAGCTATAGAAGCTAGAAGAATCCACGGAAACATTCATTTCTTTAAATTTGATTTTGAGGCTGTAAGATACTGTCCTAAGGCCAAGGCAAAAGTCATTTTATATAAAAGACGGCTGTTTATAACCTTACCTTACCTCATACAATATACTCAACAAAACTGCCACTAATTGTATGTGGCCAGAGGGTTCGGCTGGTCGAGGTGTTGCAGAGGTAGCTTCGTGCTCGAACAGGGTATTGCACCAAGGGCAGGAAGGCAAACCGTTTATTTTTCTGTCCGACACGTGTGGCGGGCAGAACAGAAATGCCGTAGTTTCGGCTATGTTTCTACATACAGAAAAGTAGATACCAAGGCTAATCAGGCGAAGATGATGAATATAGTGTAGTTTCGCTACCTTCAAAATGAAACCACCATATTTATTTTAAATATTATTATTATGAAGTTTTCAAAAAGTTAAAGGTACAACGCCGTACTCCTCGCTCTGCAAGCAGTAATGGATTAATGCTGCAGCAAAAATACATTGGAGCATTAAAAATATCTTCCGAAAAAATATCCGATTTAAAAGAATTATGCCAATAAAATATATTCCTGAGTGTTTTCATGCTTTTTATAATTGTCTAGAAGACGACTCAGCAACCCAAAAAACAAAACAGGGAAGAGGAACTCTCAGCCAACTCTCCCTTAATACTGGAATAATACAATATTGTATTATACCATAATAATACTTTTTTTATTATTATTCGAAGGAATATTATTAAAAAAATATTGGCTTCTACTTATTTTCAATGAAAATATCAATTTACTATGTACTTTAATTATTTTTCAGCCAAACACTAACTAAACTGCAGAGAGAATCAAAAAATTTGAACACCTGTTAGTGTTACTATTTTCTAGTAAAAAACAGCCGTATTCAGTATCAAACAACGCTAACAGTAACCTAAAACTATTTTTCATATATTTTTAAGACCTTACCTATGCATAGCCATGAGCAAGATAAATGTATAATACACAATAAATTTAAAACATAAACATAAGGTTTTAAATAAATATCTCTTTTGTTGAGTTACAAGAAAATAAAAAAAACGTTTTTTGGCTCTCCTGAAAAGTTGCACTTTTGTAGATAAAGTTGTTTGACTTTAAGCCCTCGAATAGTTTCCTTAGTTTGCAGACTGGCTTAGAAAATAATTAATGTACCCATAAAAAAATTCAATTACTTTTATATTAACCTATGAAATATGTAAGTGGTGTTCCATGCAAATATGATACTTAAATCAAAGAGTATTCAATATTGCTTACAAGTTAAGAAGTTTTTTTTCTGAAATGTAAGTTTCAACTATAGATTTTTTCACTTGATGGCGGAAATTACTGCGTTTGTGGTTTGTAACCAGACTTGAATAGCTAGGAACCTCGTACCACACCTCTTGCTCCACACCAGAGTCCCAACTGCGCGGAGCCAGTGAGACTATGGCATCCTCAATTTGGAGTCTATGAGGCTGAAAGAAGTGAGGAGGGAAAAGAGGTGGGAAAGAGAAAGGTATAAAAGTAATTGGCTATTCAGATCTGGCCACTAAACACGGCTAATGCCATTTCAAGCAACGTTTTGATTCTAAACGGTGGTCTTTCACCAAGATGATACTGACTATGCGACCTCTGGGTCCGGAACCAAAGGGGCTTATCGCTCTGCAAAGGAAGGCCGTCATGTTTGACGATAGATTCATCTTTTACCATTTGGTTGTAATGCGCAATAAAAAAAACCTTAAAAAGTTTAAAGGAAAAAGTTACAAATAAAATAATAAGGTTGGCAATGGAGTTTCTGTTATAACATATCTGTTGGTCACCCTGTATTAAGTAAATGAAAATAAACGAAGCGAAAAATCGTTAACTTGCTCGTAAAATTACGAGCCAAATTTAATTATTTAATATCAAATTGACCTTAATTTAAATTGAAATGCTACTTCTTGAGTATAAAAAATATTATTCGATTGTAACCACGGGTATTAAAAAGAAATCTATGTATCGCAACTAATGTCGAGTCAAACACATTACTCACACAGGTGCATTGCTTGCATACAGCATTTGAAAACGAGCAAGTACAATAATACAAGGATTTATTTTTACTGTAATTAAAAATGTACCCAGGTACCTAGCTACTAGGATTTTATATGGTATAAAACTTTTCCCTGATTTAAGTAAAAGTTGACCTTACTTCAAGTACACGGACATGTCACAACACACTACTATCTGTTTATACTTTCATTGTTTATCTACCTAATATAATAATAATAACAAACTTTTTTTCGACTTCAGAAAATAAAATTACTGTGAAATTTTAAAAAGTTCAAGAAAAAAATTCGGTTGGTTCGGTTTTTTTTTGAACTAATGAAAAAAATAACTCATTGTAAAAACTTTTCGATTATTCAAAATACATATACACTTTTTGTTCCCTTTTCGCTAGTAAGAATTTGTAAGTGTAAGCAAGAAAAAAGGCTGTTTCTCAGTGACTTTTCGCAAGGACATCGCTGTCAGAAGTGTAAACAAATTATGCACCAATACACACAATCTTAAGTGTGTGTTGTTCGCATCAACTCTAATTGCGCGACCTATACAATTCTTTAGAAAGTAATTTTCATAATGATGCCGGCATAAAGAATCACATGATTAATTATTCCAAAAACTATTTTTTAAGTGATGGTCTGAAATGTATACTGGATAAAACCTAACCTCACTTTATTAAAAAAAAAAAAAAAAAAACAAATTATAAGCAAATAAAAACTCGCAAAACATGGAAAAAACACTAACTTGTTGTTTTTGAATCGTTGATCAAAAAATGATGAATTTTTCGAATTACTATTACGTATCGGTGAGTATTGTTATATTATCGACAAAGGATCTTGTTTTTATTATAGACTAGTTGTTAAATATAAAAAAAATCACGGAATGTTACTTGACTTGCAAAAAAAAAGTTGCTTTAATCCACTCCTTTCTAATAAAGAATAATGTATGCTAAAACTGTTACTCTGAGGCTAAAACACACTGTGGGTAGGTAATTTATCAGGTAGGCAGGGGTTTGAAAAGATTATTATTAAAATGTTGATAATATCAATTAATATTTCAAAGATTATTTTTTAAATTTCATAATTTTCCGAACACTTCCTTCAGTTCCAGTTTTGAAAAGTGCACACTCGTATACTCGCAAAGGTTTTTTTTTTGCATTTAATTAGATTAAAAAAGGGTATAATGTATTTTACGCGAAACAGGAATTTTTACTCACGCGCGCGCGTTTATGTGTACAACAATTTACTATTTTGATGCGCATTCTAATGCCACATGTTAGTATCCGAATTTGGATAGCTTACGTATGTACCCGAACCAAACAGGACATACAATACTAATGTTGATAGCAGAGAGTACTGCTTTCATTGTTTTCAGCTTTGATTTCCCGGTTTTACTGCGTCGAGCTTTGCAGATACTACAAACTACAGACGAGAGAAATGCACGTAATACGTAATAGATCGGAATTAATGAGTATGGTGCCGCTTAATCAAAGCATTAATCCCAAGGGTGGATATATAATATAATAGATATATAATATTAATTTGTGAATGTTTGACCTTTTTGTACTGACCTGATCGGGCGATAGAGCCGCTCCGCGCTTTGTCATTGATTTCGTTTGATTTCCACTATCCCGCCGCAGGGGTTGAGACGAGCGCTTCCATCGTGCGGACTGCCGACTGTTTCACCCTTCGTCAGAACCGAGAAGAGACGCTCTCCTCCCGGCAGAGTCGATAGGGGGTGGGGAGGGCGCATGCGTCCTTCCACCCTCACCTCGCACCCCTCTCATCTCTCAAGTGGGTGTTGGGGGACGACTATTACGTAACCCGTAACTCCCATAGCTGTACCATTAAATAAACTAAGTCGAGACACGGAAATTTAAATTGATATTAGCAAAACAACGCAAGCATGCAACAGTTTGCGTCCCACCGACAAGGAATAATTTTTTTATAATTACGGAAACTGTCTCAACCTAATCTGGTTTATTATAAATAAATACAATTAAAAAACTCCATATTTACCAAGAAATATTTGTAATACCAACCAAAAAAAAAGTCAACCAAAGAATTGCTACTTACCGTTTTTGTAAATTTGAGTTTTTTTCCGGAACACACTTTTCCTGATTTTATCTTAGTTCTGAGTTAAGTGTGCAGAATTGTTCCCTAGATACATAATATCTAGCAAGGAAAAAGTGGATGAGTCAGAAAATAAAATAATGTGCTATTTTTTTTTAAAATGACATGTGAAATATGACATAATTACGTACAAAAAACAAAATTTCAAAATTTTGTTTTGGCTTTCTTGAACATCTGCGTTTATTGACTCATTTCGTTCTTCCTTGCGCACACAGATATATGCATACAAATTCACTCGCGACGCGCGATGTTTTGTCAGCCTGGAGTTCCGGTTATAAAATTTAATAATACACGAGCGCTCTTGAGGCGATATTTCACAAAAATTGGCGCTATATAAATTAGTCAAGTACTATGATCACAAAGTAAACTACAAAATCCATGGGTGGTGATTACTTAAGTGAGAATAAGCGAATTGCCATCTTCATTTGATTAATAAGTTGTATTATCAGTGGGTGGTACAATCCGAATCAAGAATATATATAAATAAACATGAACACTCCCGTTTTGAACGGGGGCTCTAAGGCAACCTCGTTATATCGATGCGGCCCTGCCTACCATATATTATGAAGAAAAATTAAATGCTATGAGATTAGGTACCTCACTCCTGTAGAACGTCTCGTGATAATCTGAAAACCCCGAGTCGATATGCTTCTCCTGAAAATTTTTAAAATCACCATCACTATCAAAAATCATTCGACTAAAATAAAGCATAATACCTGTCATGTGTGATAAAGCTACTGACACAACGGAATATATTGGCTTAAAAGCTATTAGCGGATATTGCACGAATCCGTGCGTTTTCTTCGGCACAGAGTTAGGAAGCAGAGCGTATTTCGACATTCTGAATTATTTCTTTGATAATATTGTAAAATACACAGTTCGAAAATAAGAGAACTAACAAAAAACAAATGTTGTCAATAAAATTTCAATTTTAAATCAATAGAACAATCGTAGATACCTACTGTATCAATAGGTAGGTATTATACCTTCCTAAATAGGAGTTTCAAAATTATACCTATTTGGCTGAAGCTTGACACATTTGACTTTGCATTCGGTAGCGTAGCTAGAGTGTAGATTTTCGGACGGCCTCCGTGGTCGAATGGTAAGACGCTCGACTACGAATCCAGGGTCACGGGTTCAAACCCGGCGTGCGCAAATAATATACATACTTAGTGCATACTCATGGTATCGCCCTGGTGAAAGATCACCATTCGGAATCGAAACGTTGCTTGAAATGGCTTTAGCCGTGTTTGGTGACCAGATCTGAATAGCCAGGTACTTCCCAACCTTCCCTTTTCCCCACTACCTCCAGCCTCACAACATACCCCGACTGGGGATGCCATAGTCTTACTGACTCTAGACCGTTGAGAACAGTTAGGACTCTTGTGCGGTATTCACTATAAAAATAAAAATGAAGTTTTGTGGATACAAAAACATTTATGGATTTAAAAAAAATACTTCGTTAAACCCATCTTTCAGTAGTTCCACCTTTGGCCGCCAGCATATAATATTTATATCTGCCCTTAGAATAAATGAATCCGTGATAGGAGAGATAGGGATGTTTAAAAAAAAAACATTTTATAATCTACGTATTTAGCTTAAAATGATATTGCATATTTAAGCCCTTCGTCTCAAATGTGTCGACTGTAAAATAAGATTGAATGTGATGGTATTGATATTTTGTTAATAATTTAAACCGTTAAAAAATTGTTTTGCTACCGCTTAAAAATATAAAATAATATTTAAGCTAATTCTATCACCTTTTTACACTTTAATCATTTCGAAGTATCTTCATATTTGCTTATATTCTCTTTTAATATTTTTTGTAGTCTTTTCTGATTGCTTGTTTTACCTTCTGCTATTTTCTTTTATATCTCTTTCTACTTTTCTTTGTATTATTAATCTGTTTTGTTTCTCTATCACGCCAATTTTTTTATAAATAGACTTTATACTATTTACTATCGATAATTTCGTAAAGCCTATAAATTTAAGCAAAGTTATATTTAAATTAAAGTATACTTCTTAGTAATTTTATAGCTTTGTTACACACGCGAAAGCGGTACTTTACAAAATGGCGCTGTGTACATTATGAAAATATCACCATTATTAATTATTTTAAAATGATTGTAAAAACGGACGTGCTTTAAAAAAAACACACACACAAAAAAGATCGCTTTGTGATACGCGCATGTCAATCGTCCGTCAGCATCTATATACAGAATATCCCAAAAGTCAAAGTTATCCGTTGGATGGCTCATAGGCCAACTCACAGCGGACCAGAATAATGAATTTTGATTTTGGTAAAAAATCGTTATTTTTCGAGATACTCGTATTTGCACTTTCACGAATTTCGTGAAGATCGACACCTCAAATCAGTTTTTTGAGTGACACATATACAAAATTCCATAATCTAAGTTTTTTTTACGCAACCTGTATAGTCCTGCTATTGATCACAGTACATAATAAAACTTACAGTGCCTATAGCTTTGGAAAAGCTCTTTTTCCAGTAAAATATAAATACCTTTTTTCTGTAAGTAAAACTCATGGGGGACGATTCGCCTTCTACCGCCCGACATTAGTATTTGATTGGTTTAGGGTTCGAATATTATGCAGCAGTCCTGCCCTGCACCGCGAGTTTCCACAACAACGGATTCGGTATAGATTTAATAGCCTCTCGTTTTAAAGTTTAGCGTCACAATTTTCACAATCAAAATCACTTCACAAACACGCGGACAATGTCTAAACATGATATTCTCGTGAGACCGTTTGAACTGCGGCGGTATATTGAGCACCGAAGAAAGGTAAATAAACATATCTTTTTTACACGTAGTGAATTAATATTTTTTTACAATCATTTAATAGGGTTAAAAAAATATTATATATTTTTTGCGTTGTATTGGATGACCGCTACACCTGTTTCATACAAACTTACTAGCATATATGGAAACAATATTGCATGATCATAAAACCTTGCAAATTTTACTATGTGGCTCCGATAGGCTATTCAACGAGAATATTGTTGTTTAAAAAAATAAAATTCATGCGTTAATTACTTATTAATAAATATTGCATTATATGCATTTTAAAACGTATAATGTACAGGTATATTATGAGTCTTTTTATTCGGTAGTGCATATTTGATCCTTTTTTTCGTCAACAATGCATATTTCAGCCATTGTATTCTTCAAAACTGAGACGGTACTCTTAAAAAAATTGCGGTAATTCTGTATGCGCCCCCATCCCACGAAATTAAAAAAATCCCCAGAAATGCGAAAGACTCCCCAAATTACCGAGTTTCGTTTTGTGCCCCCCACTCAATTTGTATGGAAATCGAAAATGAGAAAAAAGTATGTATTTTTAGCTTTTTCAATTAAAAATGCAAATTTTCGAGATTGTACTGTTTTTGTCGTATATTAATTAGTCCATATTTTGACATTTTAGTACATATTTCAGCAGTTTGTAGTGCTTATATCAATGTCTATTTTTTTAATGAAAATTAATTTTCCTCATTAAACTATTTTATGGTGCCATGAAAATGAAATATGGTTTCTGATGTATTATAAATGGGTAAAGCGATATAAAACTAATCTAAGCCGGAGGGAGGCGTTTGAACCGATGACCAAATACGGTTTGAATGTTCATGCTGTTTTTTTTTATGTGAACTCCGCACAAGATTCCCGACTGTTCGGAGCTAGTGGGACTATGGAATCCATAATTGGGGTATGTTGTGAGGTTGAAGGGCGTGGGGAGGGGAAGGAGATGGGGAAGATAAGTTAAGAGGAGTTGGGAAGTACCTGGCTATTCAGATCTGGTCACCAAACATGGCTAAAGCTATTTAAAGCGACGTTTTAATTCTGAATTGTAGTCTTTCAACAAGTTGATAGTTAGAGTATCTTCCAGTCTGCTCCACTACCAACTCTCTGCCCGTTTCAGTATTCAATCAAATTTAGATCAGCTTCATAGGGATGCCACTGGCTCCAGATAATTGAAACTCTTGTTGGGTATTTACATCAAAAATAAAAATAATGTTAGCGGGAACTGTTAAAATGTAATTTAAAAAAAAAAAATGGCACCAATTGTCGGTTTGTGACGATATCAAATGCGACGGACATTCGCACAACGGAGGCTGTTTGAGATTGTTGCTTTTTAACAAAACTATCGATTTGAAATAAAGTAAATCCTTACGTTTCGACTGTGTCCTTGTTATTAATAATGAATGTAATGTTTGGATAGGTGGAGCTAGCTTCTCCTGCGATTGACAACGGAAGTCCTTTGGAGAGGAGACATGTGATGGCAAAACTCAAGAAACAACTCTGGGAGAAGGAGCGCAAAGAGCAAATACGCCAAGAAAACTTCAGGCTTTTGCAGTCTCTTGGGCGGATAATGCAAGTCAATCGGCTTGATAATCGGTGGACCGATTCTCCGGGTAAGACCTTTTAACAAATTGAAATACTTATTGGTGTAGGGTGCAGTTGGGGGTATTGCTACTGTAAGTACTGGAGGTACCAGTGCGAATTTTTTATTTTTCGAATATTAGTAAAGTTGCTCTTTGAACCGCCTCATTAATTTCCCATTTGGGCGCCTGCACAGATTGATTTGAACATTTATCGGTTTTACAAAGGTTTGTAATCTAAAGTTTTTTAAGTACACTTGGTTTATATGGAAAACCTCGACTCCAGTTCAATATTATTCTGTAATTTGATCTTATCTCAATAAAAATGATAATTCATTTCAACCCACTAGTCACCAGCACATAATGTAATTATTCATGTTTATCACTTGAGATAATAGTACATTTGTATGATAAGGTTTGGGAGTGTTATTATTTATCATCATTGTGGCATACTTGCAAGCAAATACAAATATAAAAATATCATCAAATAAACCAAAACAGTATAAAATCATATACTTACTATTTATCAGAAGTCATATCATTTATAATGTCATTCATAAAAAAACAAAGTAAACTAACTAGCCTAGGATGGAATGCCACACAATTCTATCTTAGTGCACACTTCCAATAAGTTCATCCACTTTCATAGATAATCTTCTGTTATTGGAACTCTAGCTTCGATCCGACTCTATCATTTGATCCACTTGATTTCAGCATGTCTTTCAGTAGTGTCCTCAACTTTTTCTTTCATTTGAAGTACATATGGTCGCCGGAAAGGTAAAAGGACTGAAGCACCATTTTGGAAAGTTTACACCAGAGCACTTTAAACTTTTTGTTTTACAATAAAATTCATAAGTCTACTGAAAAAAAAATTAACTCAGGTAACTTAATGCTCTCACTGAGTTACTTGAAGTGACAAAAGTCTCAAACTTGTGTCGTTTGAGTCAAGCCTTCTCCCAAATGGTAAATATATTTTAGGTGGCTGAAGGGACACAAACGTTTTCAGAATCAAACGAGAGTCAGAGCATTCGATGCAGAAAAAAACTGCATATTTAACTCGTTTTTTACCAAAGTGTCGCTTAAGGACTTTTGCCTTTTCAGCGACGATATTATATACATTGAATAGTATCAGATACACAAACCTATCTGTACAGTTGGGGCGTTACTATATTAGATAACTGTGCCAAAATTATTTGTTAGTCCTATTTTGACCATTTGCCCAGATAAGTTTACAAATGTGTATTCTTATCGTCATCAGGAGACTCTCAATTAAACATAACTTATGTAATGATTGGAGAGTAGCCGAGTGGACAAATGCGTCAGGTTCCCACCCAGACGTCGTGGGTCGATCCTCTGCTAGCCAAGTCCTCCATCATTGTACATCTTTTTCTGCTTATAATGATGAAAGTAGAAGGAATTAAAATATTGTCAGCTTATTCGTGACCAGGTGATATTTGTCTTTCTTTAAAAAAAATGTAATTACATTATTTTTTCTAAGCTTAGTGATTGATAATGCGTTTTTTTATTTCAGGAATAGGTCAACCAGGGAGGCATTTTGCAGTTTGAAAAAGAAGTTCTCGTTTGTATTTTGTATCAATGTTTTAAGAAAATAAGACTGTTGGAGAATTGCTATGATTGTCAGAACTGAGACTTGTTCATTCAGATGCTAAAGACTGATGGGCTTAGAAATACACAAATCACTTTCTAATTGTATTGCAAATGAAAATTGTAAAGAAATTGATCCTTCGGACACAATATATTTTTTAGACATGGAATTTATAGTATATTATGCAAGTTCTGTTGTGACCTCTTGATCTGTTAGATGCGTCATTAGCAACTTTGAAAATGGTCGATAGGAAGGGGGAGGTAAAAGGTTCCGTGCCCAATATTAAGGTCGATTTTCAGCACTTTATGTCGATTTTGGACACTTTGTATAGTTTCTTTATAAATATAATGTGAATTTAAATAATGAGAAAAAAACTTTGGAGTTTAAAAACAATGTTTTTTTTTTGTACTATCATGTAGAATCACCACCTGAAGTTACTACACTTTACTCCTGGACACTTTGTATAGCCTGTTTTAATAAAATAAAGTAAATTTCACATAACAATTAAAGAGTGCTGAAACCATAAATTTTATGCTCAAAGTGGATATAAAAATAGGGTACGGAACCTTTAACATCCCCCCTCCCTCCCTTCCTTTTGGCCATTTTCAAAGTTGCTAATATATAGTTGCATAGACTGACCGCTTCTGGTTTGACCGTTTATGAGAAAGAGGTTATAATGGAGCTACCAGCAGTATGCCAATAGGTATCAAATTTTGGAAATGAAGCAGTGAAAAGGCAGCTTTTTTGACATCAAACCCTAATGGAGGGATTTAATTATCAGTAGTCAACACCAATATCGGTGAAGGCTGATGCTTACTTTTTAAAAATAATAATAACATTGCGTTTATATAGCGCAGCTTTGTGATACATATTTTACCTCGAGCGCCATCCAATTTGCAAATGTAGTAAATGCAGTCATTGTGTCCTCTGGTGTAACAAAGGTATTGTTGAGATGAACCACTTCCCAGGAGAGTCAAATACCCGCATTTTTAAATACATGTACAGTTTTTTGCTGCCTTTTTAATGGATTTGTTACTTGTATATATTTTTACCAAAGAGGCTATCAACCTTATGTCTGTTTTGTCAACTTTGAAATCTGTTTTTATTTCAGATCATTAAACATTTTTCATTTATTAATTTTGTTATTTTGAAGTTGGAAAAAAACATCAGAGCGCGCATTGGAAGTTTGCGGTGATACATTTATTGTTATATGCAGTGCTATTCTTATAAATTGTGAATTTATGATTTACATACTACTATGTAAATACTAATGGGAATATTCCCACCTCAAATATCATTTCAGGATTATTTATATAACGATAGATTTACTATTACTTTTACTATATTTGTCCATGGTGGTAGAAAAATCTGACTGTACTATTGAGTAAGAATGTGAAAGGATAATAGGAGCACAAAGAACACATCTAAAAATTAAAAAAAAAAAATTGGTTCAATTAAGTGTTTGATCATGTTTGCTTTTATTCAATTTGAAATTTAGCATAAATAATTGACATGTATTGTAATAACTATTGTTGTGTAGCCATGTTATGTATAAATTAAATAATAAACAGTCAATTTTGTAAGTAAAAAAAAAAACAATGATGTAACTGCTTCAATTTGAATGGTTAACTAACCATTTTAGTAACTATAATACAATATGTATTTGCAAGGGGCAATATGAATGGACTGATGTTTAAATACTATTTAGTAGACCTTGGACAATAAAGTCTATGCATAAATTATTGTGGAAGAAGGAGAAGATTCTTATATGTACTAAAATATGAGACAACATTGTTGAGGAACAGCCACGAGAATGGCAGTCATAAATAAATAATTTCACAGACACACCACTTTATTTTTTTATACTAAGTACGATAAAATTAATATAAATTATTATGAAAGTCCATTATACACTTTGTTGCTAGGTGCCTGCTTCAGGATTCTTCGGAGGTCTGAAATAAAAAAAAAAGTTAAATTAATATTTATATGTTGGTAGTGGGAAAATGACATATCAAAGAAAGACCAGCACAAAAGCTTCCAACATGAAAAGTTTTCATGCATAGCAGGTTAGTTTTTTCAAATCAAACATTTTCCTTTATGAAACATTTTTCTTCAGAATGTTTTCGTTATAGGTAAACGAATCTCCTTTCAAAACATATGTCTGTACTGTCTGTAGAGAGTTGAACTGAACTTATCATAAATATGATGTGCTTTAAAGTGAGTACATCAGGTGCTAATTTGTTTTATTATAATAATATTATGATGATGAGGAAAAATGCAAACTCATAAAAATAGCAGCATTGCAAAATAATATTGACTGTTCTACTTTGGCATGCATACATCTTTAAATGCACTATTGAATAATTTTTATGAGTGGTGATCTGTTGGCTGTACCTAGACAGGGATTTATGTAAACTGAGTAGGTACTAATATTGTTGAAATGCATTGCAAAAAAAGTGAACAAACTGTAATTACCATTTTTCTCATCCAACGAAAGGTCTTGTTTGGGGAATTCCACATCGAATGTGATGTGGAGGATGCCATGCAGATTGTTGTTATCAAAGTTGGGCATTCCCTCTCCCTTCTTCCGGATACGCGCTCCGGGCCAAGTCACCTTGTCTCGGTTGATGGACACCTTGTGTCCGTCAAGATGGCTTATTTCCATCTCAAATCCAACCAGCGCATCCTGAAATACATAGTTGATAAAATACATGAAATAGGGAACTTGACTGTAATACAGATGCGAAATACAATCGAAAATTATGTGAATACAGTCACACAAAAACTTAACGTTTTATTTTCAATTGTATTTTGCATCTGTACAACAGTCACGTGTCTGAAATAGAATTTGATTTTAAGAGCTAATTGTTGACACAAATTAAATGGTGAAAATTAAACATCATCCAATCAGTCCAATGGTTGAGGAAGAGACACAGGTCACTCACAAATAAGATAGGCCCGATCGCATAAAGATAACTAGAGGCTTTGGATTGGTGAGAGCCACCGGGAATATGTTTAACTAGAGATATTTGAATGAGGCCTCTGTTCAAAGCTGGACGCAAAAGGTTGATGTGGAATGAGAAAATACAAAATCACCCTAGAAAGACTGAATTATTGATTTTAGTAGTGAATAGGGGTAACGACAATAATTATAATCAAAGATTCTAGCACGGTCAATATTATTGAGAAGGTTTGATAAATCATATTATAAACCAATTTAATGTCAAGTTAGGTGAACTGTATTAGATTTTCAAGTTATTAATTATGAATATTACGATGTTTTCACATCTGTAGTGACATAAATAGTTTTATTAAAAATTTTACGTACCTGTAGTGAGAGTGTGACATTGGTGTAAAGATCGTCTCCCCGCCTGGTGAAGACGGTGTGTGGGGAGGTCTGTAGGATGACTACCAGGTCCCCCGGGTCCCCGTCCATGTGGGGCTCTCCCTCCCAGCGCACTCGCACCTGCTGGCCGTCGGGAGCCCCAGCCTCTACCTCTATCTCAAGCACCTGAGGAAATACAAAATTACTTTTAAGCTAGTTAAAAAAGGGTAGAATCTCACTAATCTAGCGCTTCAGAGGCCTGGCACTTTTTGAGTTGAGAAGAAATTATTTTGATAAACAATAGAGAAAAAATATGTTTTGCTACTACATACCTTTAAATCTCGATTTCAAAATTTATTAGTAGGAAATACATTTCTGGGGGTTAATGCTGGAATTTGAGTTAAGTATCAGAAAGTACTCTAAAAAGTCCCTTCTTTTAATGTTACAAATGTCAAGTCATTCGCTCAAGATGAATAAAATTGTGGCATATCTAATGTGTATGTCACAATAATGTTACGGCATATTTTACGCCAAGAAATCGACGATGGCCTTTCCTAAACAATTTACATATTTGACATAGACAATTCTACCATTAAGCCTCAGATATTATCTTACATAAAAGCACAAATAATTTCAGTTTTCTATAAATTTCAGTAATCTGGCACCATCGGGTTTTATATAGTGCGAGATTAGTGAGAGTCTACTGTATTATCTGTAAGTGTTATCAATTATTTGATATATTAACTTTACAAGCCAGTGTGGATGAATAGATTGTTGTAATACAGCCGCAAATTCAATAAATCTTAGTAAACAAGTCTTGGCATCCTGCACAAATTTATAAACCAGCATATCTAACTGTTTACCCTAGGAGCACTATCATCGACGTCTATCGAGTGGTTCCAAAGTTGAATTCGCTAATTGTAGTAGTAAATGGAAAATTAATGATTCTTACTCTCATGGTGCTTTCTACTGCTAGAGGTTAGCATTAGGGCTATTTTAACCTTGAATGATAGAAAAACTATGTTACCTTTTCTTCGCTGATTAGCTTCACGTTGGCGCATTCTTCACACACAGTTTGCTGCACCATCTGGAACCTTCCCGGGCCCAGGTTTCTGGTGACCATCTCTTGACGGCAGTTGCACTTGCGTGTTCCGGGCGCCTGCTTTATTACGGGCTTGTTCCGGGTTATCTGCAATTAAAAGGATCAACGTAAGGTGATGTTTAAAGGGTAGATAAACATTATGGTAATTATGCAAAATTTAGAGCATGACGCGCATATGCTGAACTGTTCAACTTCAAGGACAACTTTTGTCAAACTTAAGCAGTTTTGTAGTTATGACTGAGGACAATACAATACAGTGGAACCTCGGATTGAGAGTAACTTAGTTTGCAAGTGTTTTGCAAGACGAGGAAATTTTTTAAATTAATTTTGTCTTGATAAACAAGCCATGTCTTGCTATACTAACAATTAATCTGTAAACTGTTAGAAACAGTGAAAATTTCATAGAAAACCACCACAAGTGTAAGACTGCGGCAGTGTGAGGGATGAGTCTATTAAATGATAATGCAGTACCACATTTCTACAAAATCCTCAAAAGGAGGCAAGGGATTCGATTAGAGAATAATGAATAAATTCGATTACAGGTATGTACTTTATAATAAATTTTTAAAAATATAAAAAAGTACACACATATTTTGTTAAAACTATTTTTAGTTTTGGAATGAATCACCCTAGTTTTCATTATTACTTATAATTTGATTTGATACATATGTGTTTTGAATAACAAACACATTTCCGGAAAGAATTATGCTCGCAAACCGAGGTTCCACTGTATAGGTTATTTTTGCTGCATAAAGTACAGCTGAGCACACAGAATGTGGTATTCATCATACTGCATAGTTAAAACATTCTTATAGTGTAGGTTCTTAAATAGTTACGTTGGTTGCCTGCTTATTGACATTGAAACTGATTAGCTTTTGTACAATGTTGAATCTGAACACATGGTTTAGGATTGGTATGAAGAATTGATAAGATAAAATATGTTAACAGATTGAGGGAGGAATGACAACATGAAATATATTTGTAGAAAAACTGACTGAAACATTGATCAGGGACAAATAATATTATGACCGTATCAAAACTAACAACAATTTTATGACAAAGAGACACATGCATAAGGAAAAACATAAACAGGAATCCAATAATTGCACTAGCCTGTTAGAAAAACTATCCCTTTGTCTATTTTGTCATAAGAAAAAGAAAGACATGTATTTTATAGGAAGGTATGTTTACCTCAATGAAGTTTCCGAGGTAGATTTCTTCGAGGGTGACGTACAGATTCATGACAATGTCGGCTCCTTTGGGGGTTTCGTGATTTTGCTCACCACCGCCAAAATGAAAGCCGAAATCACCGAAAAAGCTTGCGAAAGGATCGGCTTGATTCATCATGCCGTCTTTCTTCAGGCAATCTTCTCCGCACCTGTCATAAAGGTCTCGTTTTTCCTGATCTGAGAGTACTTCGTAGGCGGCCCCCAAATCCGTGAATTTCTGTGACGCGTCGGGATCATCTTTATTTTTATCGGGATGCAATTCTTTTGCTTGTTTCCTATACGCTTTCTTTACTTCATTTAGACTAGCACTCTTCGTAACACCCAAAATTTGATAAAAGTCTCTCCCTCCTAACACAGATACAGTAAATAGAATTAAATTAACTAAAGCGATACTTTGTACATTTGAACTCAACATTTTGATTTATATATTGACGGCAGTTATTATACACGAATATTGAAACCACAATCCCGCATTATTCTACAGAGTTATTTGACATAACTTCAGTTTTAACTCAATACTTTCCGGCTGTCACTGGCACTTACTAAGAAATATTATTGATACACATTGATAATCAGTCATGAACACGTATGTGTTTTGACGGCAAGCGAATATATACTTAAAATATAAATTTTCATTCGATACAATAGAAATCATCAGATATTTGAAATAAAATTTTAACACGTTTTCAACTAATATTTCATCACGTTTATAATAAAATAATTAAAAAATAATTGTATCGTATTGGAATCTAATTTTACTTTCGCTTTGTTTAAAATTTCTACGCAATGATTAATAATATTAATGGTTACCTGTTGGATTACCTAATAAATTGTTTTCTTAATTTAAAAAAGTCTTACTATACGAATGCTAGAATATAATTTGATATTTTCCGTATATAAATGAGTGTTCCACCTATTTCATTACTAATTAAATGATAGAAGGTGCGCGTGCGTAGAATATTCGGTCGCTACACGCCCGAGCCCGCAACAACCCTCGGAGCCGCCCGCCCTCGCCTCGCGCCGCCCCTACCCCTCCGAGTGGTGCACAATTTCGTAAAGGGCAGTAGAAGCGTAGAATATCCACGCATGTGTGTATGTATTATCATGTATGCGGTGTGTGATTCCGGTGATAATTGAGTGGGTAATTCACTTAATTTTGACAAATTGTTTTTACTAATCGGCGTCACATTGAAGACTATCAAATTATTTCGTAATCTAGGATAATATGAATGAAGACCAAATCATTTACTTTGGAGGTAAGATTGTGAACCTTGCATTAAACATATTACTTCTGGGTCGCTAAGAATGGCATTTTCGGGGTTTAGAATCAATAATGCGGCTTATTAAAACTCTTAACTGATGTAGTGTACACAATACCCATTTTTTCACGCTTAGATGATTCGTTCTTAGTGTGGCTTAAATATGACACAATTATTAACGTGTTTTCCTTGTTCGATATAATATTAATTTAGATTGGTTTTAAAAATACAAAAATATTTTAAAATAGATTTAAATGATTTCCTTACTAAATGTGTGATGACGTCAATTATAAAGTATGTTAAAATATGACATTCCTTTGAGATTCGCATATACCTACGTACTTGAGAGTTGTATGTTTTGCCGCCCGGCATTTTTCAGGCGCATTCACCCCGTAGATAAAACATACCTGGCCAATTTAAACATAATTTTTATTGATTTAGGTGGGCTTTTTTACAATCACGAAATCGGTTTTAAAATATAAATAATGATTCCACGTTGTATGATTTTGTTGGAAGTATGATATACCAATGTAAGTTGACAAGAAAATGGCATAAATCGACTTCAAAAGATTTTAGGCAATTATTATTATAATATTTATTTATGTTATATTATTTATATTTATCTTGTTATGGTACCCACAATTAAAATGTCTTTCACAGTTCCTAATTAATAGTAAAATGTTCCATGGAGACAGTAAATTTTTTTTTTACGATTTTTGAAAATAATAACAGATTATTATGTACAAATTTTAAACCTATGGAGATGAATTTCATGTAATTTATAATAAATTTGTCTATTTTTATATATTGAAAACGATTTATACATATATACTAATCAGTTAAATAAAAGTTTGAGGAGAATCAGAATAAAGAAACATTGATGAAATAAATCATAATTTAACATTGAAGATGATGGATGTGAGCCTCATTACTAAAAAAATATTTACCTTAGTACATCCACCTTATTTATGTCCAATTTAAAATCTCTCTAGAATCCCATGCAATCTGTCGAAATTAAAAATTATGCCAAAATTCCAGAATTTTTCTGCACAATATTAATGACAAAATCCCTTTTAGTAGATTATTTTTGCCAGACAATATATTTCTCATTAAATCGGGTTTTACTTATAATTCAATTTTTGTCTTATAAATGGTTTTAGTTATGATTCAATTTTTGTCTTATAAATACACTTGGTTGAGTTGAACCAATTGTGAAAAATTGAAGATAATGTTTGAAGAAAGTTGCTGATAATTTTCACATTCCACAGGTTTTAGTATTATTTTTGCTGTCACTGATACCATGGCCAGGCCCGACAGTTTTCAAGATATCCTGCTCTCGTGACAATGCTAAAATAGTCCGCAAAATAGTTCAAAGTAAATGGGTGCCTGTCCTCGAGAAACATCAAGTGAAGCTGCCTCTAGAATGCCCCTTCCACCCGCTACGTGACATCTTCGGCCCCCAGCATGCTGCCAAGTTCCAGCACCGCTCCTCCCAGTGGACATGCGGTTTTTGTGGAAAATCCTTTTATGAAGATAAATATTTGGACATGCATTTTGATAACAGACATAAGAGTAAAATCAATAAGGTAAGTTGTCCCATTTTATTTCAATGCAAAAAATAAAATTCCTACATCTTATTTGGGTTTGCAGAAGTATTATTTTGAAAATAACTGACACTAACCCACCTCACAACGTTACCCAACTGGGTAGTTATATAGTTCTCCTGGTTGTACTTAGCACAAACAGGAGGGCTCTTGTGAGATGTCGCATAAAAAAACTTCTTAGATTTGGCATATTCTTCAAAGAATGTTAGCGACCATCCTGCCAAACTTCTTTCTGTCCTCAACTTGCTAGAAGAGCTCCTCCATACCTTAAATACCTGTTCCTCGGCCACAATAATCTCCTGCATGCCAAAAGCCATCGCCCTTTAAATTCACCCTCCAATGCATTTCATTATATCTCATTACTTTTCCAGGCAGAAGATGCCGTTTGCTTGGCAGACTACTGCGATATAATGAGATGTCAGGTGCTGATCTCTCAAGATGCAACTTTGGGCACGGAAGGCAACGTCCTTCCAAGCACTGATATAGAGATTTGGCAAGAAGCTACAGTGTATCGTACTGCCCTGGCCACCTCCGGTCCCAGAGAGGTGGCCAGGATATTTCTCAAAAGCAATGAACAACAAAGCAGCAAATTAAGATCAAGACCGAGGATAGAAGAACATCGAAATTGTCCCAGAACATCAGAACCCAAGCTGGACGAAGATTCTGAAAGTGTGGAAGGTAAATATTTAAGATTGGAAATAGCTATAGTATGCTCACATTTTTTTGCATGGGAACAGAAACAGGATATCACAACTGGGGACCAGAGCTGATAGCATATCATTTTGCCTTTTCACCACTGGCCAATCTTCAACCCATTATGTGTTAGTATTTTATCAAAACAGATGATTTGACCCTGCCCCTTCTGCAATGTGCACAGTGCAAGCAATAGCACAACACAGGCACACCCAGTACAGTATCAAACTATAGTTTTTCTTAATACATTTTTTTCTGCTGATGCAAACTGTTTCTGAATTTGGCCCATTTATAACCAAATACTCATCATTGCACAATCATGAAATATTGTAAAACGTTATATTTATTAATTATTTGTGTTCTGTAATTCCAGATGAAGGTGAAGGGAAGGCCAATGAGAATGATGGTGATCAGAACAGCACCACGGAACTTTGTGACAAGGACATGGTCGACTCAGCCCTTCCACCCGTCGACCAAAAGCAGCAGAGGATCTCTGAACTGCAGAAACTAAAAGCAAACTGCAATCCAGAAGATTTACAGAAACTGAAGATTCGGTGTGAGCTACTCGTAAGGGACTGCATAGCTGGATTGATTATACATCTGTCTGTGCACGATTTCAAGGAAATCGAAGGTAATTTTATTGTCAGCTTACATTTTATCAATTTAAATAGCCACCACAACTTAGAGCGGCTGTTAGTACGGTGCACACGCATGCCGCATTGCAGCCGGTAAAAGTTCTGCTTGGGTAGACCCTTGAATTTTTCTGAAAGGGTGAGGCAATATAAATATGATGGAAATATTAAGCAGTGCAAATTTAGCGTTTTTTGGAACTCACTATGAAATGTTAATTGATATGCCTATGGGTTAAAGAAATTATCAAAATTATCTGTCTTGTTGAGGGTGTCACTACAGTAGATATTGGGGTTGCCTGTGAAAAATAAATTGCATAGGTCATTCATTCCTTTGTTCCTCCTGTAGCTTCCTGCGCAGATGAGTTTGTAAATCTATAAAATGCCGTCTTATTTACTTTTATACAGGGCAACCCTAGCAAGTGTGAGTATTCCAATTTAAGATTTGGGGCAAAGTTCAAATATGTTTTTTTTTTTTTTAAATAACAAAAGTAATAATTATTGTAAAAAATATATTTTTGATAAAAAAGCTGTGCCTTCGTAAGTTCATAATATTTTTAGAAATGCATCTGAATGCATAATTACCAGGAAGACAATGCAAGCTCATATAAATCGTTGTAGATTAAAATAATTGAATATAGCAAATGACAAATGATGTTGACTTCCAGAGGAAATGAACAGAGCGGTGTGCTGGTACCTGAGCTGCGACCGCTACTGGGAGGATGCAGCTACCGCAGTCAGGCCCTTCCCCTGGCCGCTGGTCATTGGGATCACCACTGTCCTCACTCTTGGTATCTGTATGTGCTACTACATTATATGGGTGCTCTTTGAGTAAGTATTTCAATGATGACATTAATCAAATTTATATATTTAGCTTTGCGCTTTCTCTGGGTTAGTTCAAAGTAGAAGAGGAAGTGCACAAGACGTATCCATTCAGTTCACCGATGAGATGAAATGATAGAAGTGTGTTGTGGGCATGTCTGAGTGCCCGAAGTAAGCTTAATTTTTCCTTACTTCTGGTGAAATTGATCAAAAAATTTCAAATATCAAAATTATTTCTTGAACAGATAATCAATTTCATCGGCTTGTCTGAGGCCTTGGAGTCAAAGAGTCTTAGATAAACTGGCGACATCAGTTTTATTTCAAATCAGTAAAAGATCACAGTTCTCGGAATTATCTGTTCAGCGATTCATTATGAAAAACAAATTATAAATTCACTGCTCCAAATTAAACTTTGCCAACTGAAATTTGGCTAAAATAAAACAATATTATAGATCTGTAATAGAATTTGAATTCATTATTATGTCAAAAATGTGTATCTCTAGCTATTTCAGCAACTCTTCCTAAAATTCTCAACTAATTTTTTCGCAAAATTATCAGAAACCCAATGTTTTTTGCTTTGATAGTCTAGTTAAGCAGATCTTCGGGAAACCAATTCCATTTCAAAATACACGCACGCTAGTGACTGAATTGGCCAAATACCCCACGGGCAGTGGATGCAAGTGTGCAAATGGACGAATTCAGTTAGCATGTATTATATTTCAAGAAACGAGAGCCTCCAGTCTCGCTGGCTGTGGCCGGGACTGTCATTACATAAAGTGCTGAAGGGTATTATCGTCAGCCATTCTGTGTCCTAGGTTAAGATAAGCATCCTCTTTGGTTTGCCGTTCCTTTCTGGCTATTAATATGATGTCGTCATGTCAGCGGGTAAACCTGAGTTTCTAGCACATATTATAATTTTTTTCCTCAATTAATAATTTTTAATTATTGAAAGTTCGGACGACAAGAGTCTGGAGAGCAACAGTGCCTCCGCCACTGCCCACTCGTCCCCCACCCGCGGGGCAGGAGGCTCTGGGGGTCCCATGTACAGCGAAGAGTACTACACCGTGGCAGATCTGAACGACCTCGGACAAAACGAGCACTACATTTATGTCACATATCCACCCGAACTCAAGCGCCGGCTGCTCGAAAGGTATGGCCGTCAAGTATTTACGTTTTTACTACTGAAAGAACCAAATTTCTTGCGTGATGAGTATAATCTTCATATTTAATGAACAATTGGTGTAATTCCACCATGTGGCATTTTATGACATTTATTTGTCGGGTTGGGTTACGCATATCTGAAACTTAATATCTTACGGTAAAATTTCAGTCTTCTGTGTGAACAGATTCATAATAAAATGTTGGTATTTTTTAATTTTAAGATTATTGAAATTGTGCAAGGTTGGTATATAAATTATTATTTAATATTTCGCTGGCTGTTTGAAATAAAAACGGAGCTTTAAAAATAATACTTGATTAAAAAATAATTAAAATCGTTTTAAAAAAACTGGGCGTAAATGGAGTTTTACTATAATATTTATACCATATTTAATATTGTCAACCTACTGAGCTTTTGCAAGGTAAATCTTAGTATCCAGGCGTGGTGATTGGTATAGGTGTGGCTTAATACATGTAGAAAAGGTTGATATTAAAAATTTAGATGAAGTATTTAGGGTGATACATTACAAATTGTGTAAAAAAAAAAAAAACTTTTTTTTTAGCATATTTTTAAAGAGATATTATATCAAGATAGACTACCCAATAAAATTAACACAAGTCGTGATATTTATATTGCTTTTATAGTTTGTGATTAAAAAGTAATTATTAGGAAATGTGTTGGATTAATCTTTTCACTGCATTCCTGAAGTACATATATGGGATAACGGGAACGAGCAGCAGTTTTTTGAGACATTCATACATTTTCTATAAAGATGAAAACATACATGTATGCAGGTAGTGCTGAGGGTATGCATATTAGTATGCTTGTAGCGGTGTATGGGTTAGTGTGGAAAGTTTGGGACAACCGAGAGAGTTGTAAGGATTAAGAATCAGGATTCTGTTTCATTTGAGACTAACAGACTTTCTATAGCAAGATATCCCGTTTTCTGGTAAAATTTTTCTTATGTGCATTATAAGAATGACATATTGAGATACATACTTACTACGTATTACATTTGAGACTATCAAATGTAAAAAAATAATTGTTATGGCCTAAATTGGTTGTAAGAATGAACAATTGAGATATTTTTTCATTTTGCTGCAAATAAACATATCTAAATACGTATTATACTCGTATATAACATTAACAATATCTAGTGTATTTATAATTTCAAATATTTTGTGTGCTACATAATAAACTAGGACTTATTGATTACCAGATTAGCTTTGTCTTTAAGAAGTGCCTTTAGACCACAATACTTAATTGTCTACTACATTTATAATACATATGTAATAATAATTTATATTGTCCTTGCACTGGTAACAACATCTGTTAATTGACATCTTCTTTATTGATCCTGAGCTAAGTTTGAATTATGCATCACAGATATTACTTACGCTCATATAACTGAAATTGTAATAGTTTTTGTCAATTAAAGACTGTTACTTATATATGTATATATATTTGAAATGTAACTGATTTCTTTCTGATTGTGTAGCTGCTACAATAGAACCACCCGACTTTGAAGCAACCTCCTCCCGACCCAGCTATAATTTGGAGTAGTTTCCCTTCAAGTAGACTTTACTAAAAGCCCAATTTGTATTCTTTAGAGTGTTTCATTATTAGAATTTTTTTCAGTAGTTATAAATAATATTATCTATGGCGAAACATTTTAAGAAAATGACAAACTACCTGTAAAAAAATTTGCAAGTTTCGTGAGTAAAAAAAGAAAATTAGAAATTTTAAAAAGAATTCATTTTATATCAATTATGGGATCAAATTTACTAACCATGGTTTAGTTAAATACTGCTATTTGTTTTGTAATAGGTACCTACTTATATGCAATGTAACACTTACATTATTTGTTGATTTTGATAAATATTATTTAGTTTAGTAGTATCCATGTTTAATTTTTTAAATGTAGTTACATATTCATTATGAGGCACGATTCTTTCATTATAGTAGTTGACAAATAATAACAAGCAAGACTAACTTCCTAGATATATTATCTTTGATATTGAAGTTTATGATGATGTGGATGATTGCAACGAAGAATGGTCATTCAACTTTTTAAGCAATTACTAAAATGGCAACCTTGTGGTTATGGCAATGGTACTTGTAATCCTTTTTTCTAAATTATGTACATACATAAATACCAAAGAATTGTGAAGGGGTTCACTAATTTTTTTAAAGGCATGAGTAAATAAATTTGTAAAAAAATGAAGAAAACCAAGTATGCAAAAGTAATTTATAAAATGAAAACCGTTCTATTAACACATACAGATTTTAAAGATATGTAATACTTTTGACAAATTAAAAAATATTAATATGTATGTATTATTGCACATTCTGCACAAAAATATGAAAAAAAGGTTGTATTACTTAGGAGATATTGTAATTTTTCAATCAGAATAACTTGACTGTTAACCATTTTCAGTACAATATTATTTCATTTAAAATTATTGCTAAGCTGTCCAATAAAAATAGTGTGTTATTGTCGAATTAAGCTACTGAACCATAGTCAAGTTATGAGACTTATTATTCAAAAAATCAATATCCACATTATATTTTGTTGCAAGCAAGAAGACATTAATATATCACAATTGCCATTTATGGATGCGGACAGCTTTGACTAGATGCATATCTACATCATAGCAAAAACATTCTGTTACAAGTTTAATAGCTAAAAAAATATTTCTTTTGCAATTTATTGAAAAAAAAGTCGGATAATTGAAATTGGGATATCTATATTTACATACTTTTAATTTTAAAAGGCAAGTTATTTTGGTAGAATAATAAAACTGTCAATACATACATACTTTATTTCAACGTCATATTATTTTGGAATTTGTAAAGTTAAAAATAATAATGCATTCAATTACAAAAAATCCCAAATATAATGATTATATTAGATTTTATTGAAAAAGCTTGAATAAAAATTTAAAAAATCTGTAAACATTTTCAAGGCATTTGTTTATACAAATTATAAATAAGTCTAATCAAATTTTAATACCTAATAGTAAAACTCATCAGCACAATATTAATCCAATCGCACAGAACTCTTTTGCTTGACATAATAGTAGGCATCGATATAGAAGTCAAGATAGGTCATTCATCGTACAAAGAGAACACAAGGATTGTATCCTTGGACATCAGGGACTGATAAGAGCTGGGCCAGTCTTTATGCAGTGTGTTTTGGGAACTGAAAGGATCCATCCAAACTATCTATTCTATATCAATGGTGATAGGCTATGCTTTCTGATATTAACAGGACCAAAGAATTCTTCTATCATTTGCTTTGCTTGAGGGCGGGCGTGGGCCTTGTATGTAAATACATTTTTAAAAGAATTATCTTTGTACAATAAATTAACAATAAAAGGATTTTAATCAAAAAATATTTCTGTCTTGTTTCTTGATACCGATTGAATTGCACATTTTATTGTTATTTAAAGTATTTAAAAAAATAATCTAATATAATTGCTAATTTAGAGTTTATATTTCTAACTTGATATAAAATATAAAAGTGATTAGTGCACACTTATTCATTCTTATAAAATATATACTATGGCACACACTTCATGATATTATTTGGGGATTATAAAATAAGATTGTTTACTTCGAAGCTTTATAAAAGCTTATTATAAAAAAATGAAATATTAAAAAGTTCTTAAACTTGATTGATAAACTTGTAAAACCCTCAAAAAGAGATCCTCTTTTTGAAGAGCTTTTGCTATCTCTCCATGACGTTGCACGTCTCGCGCAGGCAGCGGCATCCGCAGCCTGTGGGGCACACTTCGTGCTTCTTAAACCACTCCTCAAGGTGTGCCGTGTGGCCGCCGTGGCCACAAACCAGGCACGCATTGGCCGAGCCGCGCACGCCGATATTGCAGATGACGCAGTTCAAGGCAACCAGCGAACACTTCAAGCAGCGGCTCTCCCGCACCATTTGCTTGCAGCGGAAGCACTCGCTGACCAGCTCCACGCCGCTGTGTTTCACGTCTTCGGCGATTGAAACGTGCTTCATTACCTGATAACGAAACAAACGATGGCATGTTTTTTTTACTATATTAAAAAAGAACTTTTAAATTTTTTACTGGAATTTTCTTTTCTGAAGTAAAATAATAAGTTAGAAACATGCTGTATGCAAGCAATGCATATGTGTAAGTACTGTGTTCGACTCAACATTTGCTGCGATACCGATACCAGATGTACTAATTTTTTTACATGCATAGACGGGTATAACACTGATAAGTTTAAAAAACTGAATTAAACTTATTTTGTCTTTTTATACCATTTTTGCATGTTTTTCACTGATTGGCGTTTAAAAAAAAAAATAGTTTCCAAAATAATACATGTTTTGCTACAGTGGATAACAATATTTGAACGATTTTTAAATATATAACATTGAATATGTCAATTACAAAATCAAAAACCAAGTTTAGATACATCTCAGTAAATGCTGTTGATTTTTATCTTTCTGAGATATTAAAGAACATTTGGGTGGTTGATTCAAAACAGTATTTTGCTTATCCTGAGCATTTATAAAATTGATATATTCAGTGATTTCACTGACAGCCGAGCAGTTGTTGATATTGAACTATCAGTTGTTATCAGAACCCCTTGCAAACCAAGCATAGCTAACAAATACTAAACCAATATATAAATTCATATTCACTAACCTTAGTGTGTATCTGCATAATAAGACAAATCTACATACCTCAGCCCGAGCCTCTAATAAATTCCACCTGGGCAATATGTCAGCGTACACTCTCATATAGCACTGATACAGGTGAGTAGTGGACGGGTCCAACATCTGTGACATGGTGATTTCTTCACACTTTCCAAGTGGGTCGGAGAAGCTCGGGTTCACGTCTGTGGAGTCGGAACAGGAGCTGGTTCGGTCATTCTTCATCACCCAGCCTTCTACATTTATCTCACTGATGTTGTGGATTGTATTGTAAGGAGAACTACCACTTCCCTGCAAGGATATATATTTTATTAACATTTAAGATAGTAGAAACCTTTGTCATAAGTTTGTATTCTTAAACTTTTATTCTTCGCTGACATACCTCATCTCAAAGTTGATTATGTTAATTTGAACAAAAATAATTTGCGTTGGTCTATTAAATTGCAGGAAAATATAAGAGGTAGGTGAAGGCAAAATGCAAAAAACATGGGATTTAACTGAGAATTCATAAAAATTCAATGTGACGTTAGGCAGAGTACATGCTCCTACCGGTTGGCTGTCGTGCGGCAAATGATGCAAAAAGAGCAAAAATACCAGACGGAAAAATGAATTTTTGATGCAAGGCAGAAGGGGTGTACAGGATTGTGTTTGCTGTAGCAGGTTTAGAAAATAAAATACCTAAGATTTTAAATTTTGGAAATCGTTATACAGTAAGAATATGAATGGTAAGGTTCAGTTTTTATTAATCTATAATATAAATTACTTATATCCCGATTGCATCCGTTGAAAACATTTAATATCATTGTTACAGAATCATAAGATTCAAATGTGGATCTCAGGCAAATCCCCCATTTTTTGAGTTTTATGTCCTGATTGATCATCTTAAATTGAGAGAGTAGAGGTTTATTTTGCTATTTGTGGAGGGTCTATGGAGATTAAGGTATTTTAAATAAAGAGATATGGGAGCAGCTTACATTAGAGTTGGTAGACAAATCGCTGGACTTGCTGCCACTCAAGCAGGTCTTGTAGTAAACACTAAATGCACAACACAGCATTGCAGCCATTTGTATATCGGATATTTTTGTGTAATGCATTATCCTACAAAAAGATAGAAAAGGGTTGCTAAAAATTATTATAAAACTCACGAAAGCACACTTAAGAGAGGTAAGAATTTCAAAGTAGAACAAATTAAGGATTGTTATTTTAGTTATAAACTAACACATATTTTTTATGCCTTGCTAGCTCTTAACCTTTTCACTTGGTTCACAATGTAATAAAGAAGCAAACGCTAATTTTCTTGACCGACAATAAGTTTAATTGTTGATATTTAATTCCCTTTTTGTACCATTTGTTGAATAACTTTTAAGTGGGTATGACAATGTTGTTGGTGAATTGAATACATTTTTATTTATATCTTAATTAAGACAATTATATATTTTTTTTAATCTACCTATGTTTTTGAAAAAATAAAAATACTGAAATGATTTTCTATACCGGTATTAATTTGAAAATGAAAAGAATCCCAATAAAAATTTACAATCATTTGGACGTAGTTATGTAGAAAGCGTCTAACCCACAATTTGCCAAAATCGAGTTTGACATGTTTTCCTATAGAGAAATACAGGATTTGTATCTGCTGAAAACATCCAAGCTCCAAATGCAATAGATTTATGATCATTATTTTTTTACTAATGCACATCACAGATATTTTACTTAAATTGTAGTTAAAAAACATTATAAAATGTAGGATAACATAAAAAATACATTTTTTTTGTAAAAAAAATTGATAGATTATAAATTATCTAGTTATTATAATGCTCATAAAGGAAAAAAAAAGTAATTAAAAGTAATCTTACTTTACAAATGCCGATTATGCATATTCATGATTTTTTATAATCATATTTTCAAACGCCTTTTACTCAGTTTCATCTTTGTGGGGGCGGATGCTACGTCCAATTATATAACATTCATAATTAAGACTTTGACTTTATTTTGTTGATTTGGCAAATGCCTCTAATTCCAAAATTGTTACTTTCGAATACACTTTATTCCCTGCCTCATTTCCAAAAACAGTTTACCCCAAACGGAAATTGAAAAAAATAAAACATTGTTGTAACAATATTCAATGTTGAAAATATAGGCCAATATTAGTGACAATATTAATAAAAAATTATATATGATTCTTACAAGGCTTGAATCATATTTGATCCAAATGGGTGGAGCGTCCAATTAAATGCGTCGTCATTCTCTGCAGCAAACTGATTCGAGGAAGACTTATAAAAGTTCGCTTTACTTTGCTCCAAAGACGTTGCAGTCAATGCGGCAAGCTGCCACGACTGCATCAAATCCATTCTTCCTGTAGAACTCGCTACTGCAGCATTATGCTCACACATATCTACAAGAGAATATGATAAATTATTGAAAATCACGCTTACTTCTTAACAGTTAAATGGATAATTCAAAGCTCCATAGCTCATGATGGAAATATCGTTGTGACCTGAAAATAGAATAATAATGAAAAATCTGTCCAAATTTCATGACCCCCGAACACACCGTTCCAGAGTTTTAAAGTAGAAAATAGATTTCTGGTGATTTCTCCGGACAAGAGTTCCAACTGTCCAGAGCTAGTGGGACTATGGCATCCCTGATTGGGGTATGTTGTGAGGCTAAGAGAATGGACGGGAAGAAAGGAGATGGGAAAGAGGAAGGTGGGGAATTACCTGGCTATTCAAATCTGGTCACCAAAAGAATACAGCTGGTCTTTGACCAGGGCGATATTGAGAGTATCTACTAATGTGCCGCAAATACATATACTATATATTATTAAACATTAATTAGATCTGAAATAACAGATATTAATTAAATAAAATTCATTTGCGCACCCCGGGATTTAAAACTGCGACCTCTTGATTTGAAGTCGAGGATCTTAACTGCTCTATAACGAAGGTCGTCAGATGGGACAAAGTGTTCCGCCAAAGACAGTTAAAAAAACGGTGGGGTGGCACGTTTTATTCTCTTTTTAATAGACAGTTAAACAAGGGTATTCTTACGAACCTGGAATAGCACAATTACCAATGACATATTTTTCAGCCAGATGTTTGTTTAAGAAAAACAGGTGATCCGCTTTATAAAGGGTGATTCTTGGAGTGAATTGTTGGCTGCCTCTGATGCTACTCCCACTTCTCCTAGAGGGTGTTTTCTAAAGACAAGACCAAGCAAAATTACATTACTGATAAATCAACAACAAACTAGTAACAGAAATAATGGTTAGAATGGAGCTCTCAGTGGTAGGACCACACTGTTGATTTCAAGACAAACAGAAGGTATATATACATAGCCTGTTCAAAAGAAAAGGTAAATTTTCGCGGGCTGTGTACATTCGATTATCGTTTTTTTTTTTTTTGTTATGTTGGTACACATATGTTTATCATATGTTAGCATTATCAGCCATTTTGGATTAGTGGTTTGTTTTTGACAACTGGAAAGGTTAGTCACGTTTTTGTGTGTTCTTCGATTTTTTACTTTTGTAAAAAAATGGATCAAAGAATAAAATCCATGATTTGTTTTTCCACAACTCCAGGACGCTCATCGCCATTAACATCTTCTCGGCCTTCTGTAAAGCGCTTGTACCACTTATAAACACTTTTTTGAGACAAAGTAGACTCGCCGAATGCCACAGTCAACATTTTAAGTGCGTTGGAGCATTTTATTCCATTTTTAACGCAAAATTTAATACATATTCTTTGATCCATTTTTTTCAAAAGTAAAAAATTGAAGAACACACAAAAACGTGACTAACCTTTCCAGTTGTCAAAAACAAACCACTAATCCAAAATGGCTGATAATGCTAACATATGATAAACATATGTGTACCAACATAAAAATAAAAAAAATCGATAATCGAATGTACACAGCCCGCGAAAATTCAAAATTCACCTTTTCTTTTGAACAGGCCTCGTAAATGCATAATTTTTAATTAGGGCATTTGGCCTGAGCCATTTTTTGGTAAAAAAAACTATATGTACTTTTTTGGATCACAAAGGATTTTCTCAGATTCTCCTTGTTTCTCATTTTTTCGATATCTTTTATAATATTTTATGATACATAAAAGTTTGTTCCAACAGATCAGTGGTGAGAGGTTAAGAGGGTTAAATGTATATTTTTTTATTAAACAGCTTTAAAAAGTTGTAAAATTACTTACCCATCTGTCTTGAAAGTAAAATGTAGTTATTGAATGAGACGGAGGACGGTGCATTAGTTGACCGAGTCCAGAATTAGTCGGTGACGGAGAAGTGGGCAGGTGCGGTGACAGGGATCTGTACGTTCCCGTGATGAGAAGCGGAGTGGAAAGGGACGAGAGTGAGCGTGGAGTGGAGCTCTCGGGCTTCAGCGACATACGTTTGGCGTTGGGCGGCCGGTTGAACACCACTAGGGTGCCAACGCTGCACCACTTGGCGCCGCAAGTCCTCGGGAATGGGATGCAGCTGTCTCCGGCACCGCTGGCTGCGCTGTCGCCGCATTCTGACAGCGGGCGGTTGTCTTCCGATTTTTCGAAATTAGAATCGCTGGACTTTATCGGCAACTGAATTTTTAATTAAGTTAGAATAATAATAATTTTAAATTTTCTCTGAAACATTTATTTAAAACAACATAAAATATATATTGATGGCTCGCTACGAAAAGTAACCGCCTACTTTACTTTGTTTTTTGACACATGCCAAGTTTTTGTATTATTATTTTTTTGAGAGATAGCCACCAATTAATTTCAACATTTGTCTTATCGGAATATTATGAAGGTGTGAAACGTTTGCTTTAAATGTTTAAATGATATGGCCTTTCGAATAGCTCTACTCAAGCGAGAGTAATGCTAAATGACACTTTACTTGAATATGGTGAAATAATCGTCAAGGAAGGAAGGAAAAAAAAAAATACCTGTTGAATGCACGTGACAAGAAGCTTTAAGCAGTATAGAAGACAGGGGGAGTGCTGTCTAATTCTGAGGAATGCAGCTTGGTTAATGGTTTGAAGAATTCTTATAGTGGAGTTATAATCAATATTAGTCCCAGTGATCCAGCTGATTCGAGGGATAGACAAATCTAGCGTGTAGGAGCAGGGAAAAGCTATTCTTAAAACTGCAATATGTCCGTTAGCCTCCGTTCTCACGGTACAGGTCTTGTGGTCTAAATCTATATCCGTGACGGATATGTTATCCATGTTCTTGACAGAATCAAATTCTTCTCGTAATGATTGGTGAGGCTCATATGATGATAGCTTTGTCTGAAAAAATACATAAATTATTAGCAAGATTATGGAATAGACAGGGAAATAGTTCTTTAGTGATAAATTACATATCGTTGCACGTACCATTGGAATTTCTGAACTATCTGCAAATGATTCCGGAAAATCACTAGTAGACACGTAACTCATAGCTATAAACAAAAAATAAATATATGAAAATCTTACATTATGTACAAGTCAATTATCATGGATAAAAATGTTTATCATTTCAACTTACTATCGCTCAAAGCGTCATCCTCTACGTCATTATCAGCCGGTAAATAATGTGAGCATATTTTAAGTAAAGAAGGATGCATTGTCCAAAGGCGTAAGGTTTGATCCCTTGACCAAGTCACCAGCTGATAATTGGAGGGCATGTTAGGCCTCCATTGCATCTGCAAAACAACGTCAGTGTGACCAACAAGTCTATGGACGAGGGCACCATTCACCCAAATCGCAACCACCCCGGCTTTGTCTCCTCTCGCCACTCCTCCCCAACCAACTCCCATGGTCACCAACCCACTCCCAAACGGAGTATAGATCGCTCTCCACACAGGATAATTCGTTGTGATTGTATTATCGACGCGTCTTGGATTGTTAATATCGAAATATTTAATGGTTCCATCGTGGCTAGAAGTGACGAGCTGATAGTCGTGGTGAGGACTCCAATCCAGGCCGTGTATTTTGCAGAGATGAGCGGAAATGTACTGAATGGGGGACGATCCCTTCCTTTTGTCCCAGAGCTTCACATCGCCATCGTGTGCCGTGGCCAGAAGATGTCCTGCCACTTTATTCCACTGAACTTGAGATGCTCCAGCTAGAATGAAATAACAATAAACCATTCAATGACAAATGGAAGAAAATCTTGGGAGCAGAGACAGAGAGTCATTTGAACATTAAAGCAGATGATTAGATCCAGGCCGGTACAGAAGCAGAGGCACGAGAGTGAATAAACAAACTAACCAACAGCAGAGAGTGAAAGGACTGGTTTCCTCGTATCCCTTAGGTCCCAGAGATGGGTGAATGTATCTATGGAACATGTGGCAAGCAGGTTGTGATCTTCTCTGTGCCAGTGGGTATCACTCACGACCCGAGTGTGCCCTCGCAGAGAGTGAATTCCTGTCAGATCACCATTCCTCCAGTGATAAATGTCTACCCTTTGATTGCTCTGAAAAAAGGAGGCATTTGTGATTAAGGTAGTTCATGAATGCACACAATTTAAAAAATTAAGTCACAAAACAATACTGCAATTAAAAACGATTAAAATCATTTTTTAACGGCTTCTAGAAAACGCTTCTTCAAATCCTCTTCACTTCAATCAAACAACAGTTAAAAAAGTATTTAAAATAGTTTTTAAAAATGGGTAAAACTTTGTAAATTGCCATATTTTGTCAGTTCTTCCGTGAATCCCTTTTCCCTCAATGCCACAAGTAACTATGTACTCAAACCATTTCAGATCGGTTCCTTACAAAACTGTGAGGTTTCTTACGGATATAGCGCATAGTCTTTGTCCTTGTTGTGTTTGGCACCATTCCGCACCTGCTACATCGTATTTACTCTGCCTGATGATTTTCTTAATGGTGTCACTGCTGTCTCCCTCGTGGCTGAGCTGTTTAATAGCAAGACATCGTTTTCCAGCAAGTAGGACATTGTTTCCAGACCAGTCTATGGACATAGCCGTGGCCTGGAGCTCCCTGAATTCGCATTTTGAGGATTCTGAGCTCCAGTGCACAGACATCACTTTATTCAACCTTAGAACTGTATATAAAGCGTAACGAAGGGTATACAATAAATTGTACAAAAACAAACTGACTGCAAAGTTCCCGCAGTTTGTAGTTTATTAATAGATTTTTTAAATGAACGCTGAAAATAGTTACACTATTTGAATATCAATTTTGTGTTTTGAACGGTTATTAATAAATTGAAAGTTTTTAATAACACACAAATGTTTTGATTATAACTTAATGTTTCATAGCGATTGGCAATATTAGCACAAGGAAACGCATGATAACAAACGTCAAAGTCAAATGTCAATGTTTTTCAACAATAATATTTTCTATGGTAATGTATACAGTGATGAGAATAACCAAATCATTCGATAGAGAATATACAAATATGACGTTAAGCTATCTGGGCGAATGTTTTTCAATTTATCCGATTTTCTTAAACAAAAACCATTTTCTTAAATAAAATTAATTTAAACAGTTTTGATATTGTGAATTTTACAAAAGATAAATAAATTTCAAAACATTTATTTTAGAATCTAAAGTTTAATCGATTATTTCGAAAATAAAACCTGAAACGCGCCCATCAATACTTATCTAGTTATGATATCTGTCTTTTCACTATTATTTTTATCTGTGGCTATTGTCTTTGGAATTATTCAAACATCAATGTCAATTTTTATTGATATTGATAAACTTGATATTTTGATAAAACCCGGGTGTATTTCAGTAATTACGCACTGTATTTTTACATGAATATATGATTATGTTGCATCCTTTAGTTAGATTTAAGTACGGATGATAAACTCAATGATGAATTCAGTACATATTTGAGTCCTCCCGAAAATAAACAAGTATGGCTATACGCAGCAATATATTCCTGAAATCATTTTGCTATATTATATCAGTTTTCCTGTATTGTGAATTCTTTATATATTATGTGGTCCTCCTGCAGGTAAGCAAAATAAGCTGTTGTTATTTTATTATAATATGCGAATGTCTTGTCATTTCTTGAAAGATATATTTATTTATTAAATTGTTCCTATTCTCTTATGTCTCGTTCTTTACGGCTTTCCCCTAGAACCCGGCTACAAGCTAATAAGAGTTGTCTTGAATTTACGCTTTTATCACCGGCAACATATACATCTCATTTTAACTTATACGCAACAGGTATTATGCGCCAACTGCTATAATAGAAACACTTTGGTATCTTTCAAAGACTGTTACTTCAATCATAGCAGAACTTGCCGAATGGCGCACTTTTATCTACATTTTCTTCCGCCGGAAACAATGTTTTGAAAATCAGGTTGCTTTAAAGATATAACTAATATTTCCAGATATCCACCCTCCATAAAAGCTCTGTTATTGTGCTAGAATCTTAGCAAGCTTAGATTATAAGCATACTGTAAACATACCTAATAAAAAATGTTGTAACTTAGTTATAAATCTTTTTTGTTTTCAAATAATATGTTATCTTATTTTAATTCCAGTGTGAGTGGCCAACTTTGGACAGCCACATTCGCATAGGGAATGACAGGCCCGCGTTTGCCATGTTCTTAGCAGATACGCACCTCTTGGGCAGAAGGAATGGCCACTGGTTTGACAAATTGAGAAGGGAATGGCAAATGCACAGATCTTTCCAGACCGCCATGACCCTGCATAGACCTGAAGTTGTATTTGTACTTGGTCAGTAATAATAATTTTTATTAACCTCTTACTTTTTAACTCAAAACAAATTAAAATTTGGTAATATTGTTATAATATCAAATAAAGTATTAATTATTTTCAGGTGATCTTTTTGACGAGGGATTATGGTGCAGTGGCGAGGAATTCAACGATTATGTGGATCGATTCTTTACCTTGTTTAAAGTCCCACTTGATACAAAATTGTATATAGTCGCTGGAAACCACGATATTGGTTTTCACTATAAGTAGGTTTTGTATTTTTTTACATTATTTTTACACTAATTCCACATAGGAAATCATTTTCCTCAGGGCCTACATAAGGACAAAGAGAGCCCTTACAGTAAAAGCGTATAAAATTATTAATAGTTTCATAGATAGTCCATACCTCCTGAAGGTGTTTGTACTGAACAACTAACTACTGCCCGGGCGACACTTTTATCTACTATGCATTCCAAAATGGCAGAACAGACGTGTAAGCTCAGCATAGCATGACGCGGGGTATGGAGCTACTAAATAACATCTCTTGGGCTATTGATATATTCAACATAAACCTTAAAGGTTACAAGAGCCATAAAAATGTTCTTTAATTATTGTTACAGAGAATGTTTTTGGATATGGACGCAGTCTGCAATAAAAAAATAAAATTAAACAAATAAAATATAATTTATAGGAATGCTTTGTGGACACCATTTGTATTTTGGCTGCTAGTAATTGCTACCTCTTCTGTTTCAGTAATCTTTTTTCTTATTGAATAATGTAGTCTTTTCTTATATTTGATATACGAGAGATAACGTTGCGAAATTCGATTGATTACAAAATCGGCGATTATCACCATTTTAATTTTATCAATTGAATGGTCCCCACTATCCACCAAGCATGACATTGACACATAATTGATCAAATGCTGAAACGGGCAGAGAATCTGCGCTTAACAGGAATCGTTCAAAAATAAAAAATGGAATTAATCCTCGATTTAACAATCAATAAAATGGGAACAGGGGTTGAAAACCCGACCTAAATAGCTCGACTTCATGACTGTTATGCTAGATGACTAATCAACATTTGATTAAACGTTGAAACGGGCCGAGAATCTGCTTATAATGGGGATCGTTTGAATGTAAAAAATGACTATTCCTCATTTGATAGTCAATCAAATATGACGAGGGTTAAAACAACCTGACCTAAATAGCCCAGGATAAATTTGATGAATTGGATGTTGCGAGTAGAAAAGAGTTGCATTAACCTAGAAATTCCATGTATATTTTATGATGCAAGAGCTCACCGTTGTTACGTTACGTTTTCAAATTCAATTCAAACAATTTCAAATAAGCCACGCTTTCTGTGTAAATCCCGCGGCTGGAATTCTAGCTTGTTTTTGTTGAAATGGTTTGACAACACATAGGTTTTATTTCCAATGCAAAAGTAAACAATATGTCAATGTGTTTATTACAGCGTGTCTCCATACCTAGCCGGCAGATTTACCCAAAAAATGAATGGTCCTCCAGTTCAGATGGTTACCGTTAGAGGGAACCATTTTGTGTTGATAAACTCAATGGCAATGGAGGGAGATGGATGCTTTCTCTGTCAAAATGCCACTTCTGCGGTAATAAACATTACATGTAAGTATTTCCCTTGTTTTTCTAACTATCAAACTTGTTTTTATTTTTAAAGCTCCCGTCTCATGATAGAAGAAGAATGACTTAATGGGCTGAAAATAGTTTCATTGACTGTGAATTTCGAAACAGTAAATCTGTGCAAATTTCATGATGCCAGACCTCATCTTTTCAGAGTTTTTTTCTGCTCAATATTAAATATACCTAAACAGGCGGCACATTTTTTGTTTCCGCATTTTTGGTCGAATGTTATTTTTAAAACGACCCTTTTAATAAAACAAAATCATTATATGAATTATGAACTATCCTAAAATCATCCTCCAACACCAAAGTATCAATAAACGTTCACTTGAGATACACCCAAATTAAGAAAACCCCATAATTGTGTTAATGTAACAAATTGCGTTAAACTTCAACCGAGACAGGCCATCTATATGGACGCTCTATAGAATTCCCACCAAATACGTGCGCGAGATTCAAAACTCCGATTGAAGGTTGTCCCCGGACTCTCGGTTTTATTATTTTATAAGATAAACAATGAAGTAGTTGATAAAGATTTTCAGAGATGTCAATCCACAAATGAACATTATTATTTTTAAAACGAATTTCGCCCGAATACGGCATACATGTACTCGGAAAACAAAGTCGAAACTTGAAAATGACTTGAGTCAGCCGCCGCGTGGTGCGAACGATTTGTAGAAATGACTAAAGTCACTCGCCGCGGTGAAGGAGTTAATGGGTTAGCATCCAAAAATACTCATTTTTTGGCTTTCTAGTACAACCAAAACTACACATTACTTATCCGTTAATTCTATACGGGTTGTTAGAAATATGTCTAAAGTTTCCAGTGATTACAATTTTTGAACAGTAATCTTTTAAATTCTTTATGAAATCCATACTGGAATTTTAAGTAAAACGTTCAAAAACGCCTTTGCTGGTTTTCTAACTACACGTTTTACTGATATTTTAGTATGTTTTTCATAGAATTCAAAGGATTACAGTAAAAAAATTGTATTCACTAAAAACCTCAGACATTTTTCTAGCAACCCATAGAAAATTTGTAGATATGTAAATCATTTGTAGTATTGCTTGTAAGCTATAAAGTGATGTTAAGCGTCATTATTGAGTGCTGACCCTATGAAATAATATATTTGCGGCATGTTCCAGAGTGGTAGATACTCTAAGTATCGCCCTGGTGAAAGACCACCATTCAGAATCGAAATATTGTTTTAAATGGCTTTAGCTGTATTTGGTGACCAGATTTGAATAGCCAGGTAATTCCCATTTCTTCCCAATCTCTCTTCTTCCCGTCCATTCTCTTCATCCTCGCAACTTGTTCAGGGTCACATAAAAAAATAAATATACTAAATTTGAAATATTCTTTTGTCCATAACCTAATTCAAAGAGTTTTCCGTTCATTGATTTGCATTTTAAATCTCTTAATGTCTGTAATTTTCAGCGACTTTTCGCTGTATGAAAGGAACCAGCACCAAGAAGTGTGATCATTTATCACTTTTGGAGCGCTACAGCAGACCTATTCTATTGCAGGTTTGCCATAAAATTATACATAATATTCCATGTTATAATTAAATTCTTTTTGGTACATCTTTGCTGATTGTATGTGCACACATCATACATATTGTAAAATCATGTAACTCAAAAACGATCTATTCAGGTGTTCACTATCTTTACTTTAATTAACTAAATTAGCTTACTTAACCTTACTTACTCAACTTAATTAACTTAACTTTCATTACATAACTTTCCTGACTCAACTTAATAATAATACTAAAATAAAATATTTCAGCGGAACAGAGTGGTGGATGCCATACTCTGTCTGCTATATAAGCTTAATAAAAATAATAAAAGAGATAACATGAAAAAAAAAAACACAAAAAAATAAAATATAATAATGAAACTTTCTTAACATGACTTGCTTAACTTTAAATTAACTTAACTTTTAATTTAACTGTCCTTAAACGGGAAAATCTTGTTGAGAGTCAAAAATTTCTTTAAAAAATTGCCATATAATGTTTTCCGTACTAAATAAACTAATAAATCCATAAAAATACTTCACTTTAATTATTCAAATTTATTTTCTCAATTATACCATATTTTTTGTTATTCTTCACTGGGCATACCCTGATCAGCTGCATCATTTCTTATCTTTTTCTTTCCAGCACTTCCCGATGTACAGAATATCCGATGAAGTCTGTACCGAATCGGACGCCGCCCCGTTGCCCGAGAGGAGCGTGAAGTTCCGCGAGAGATGGGACTGCCTGTCTCGGGAGTCCACCGAGTTTCTGGTGGACAACCTGGAGCCCCGGGTGGTGCTTTGGGGGCACACGCACCACGCCTGCTACATCACCCATAACATCGGCTCCCCGGGACCCGATCTGAAGAAGATGGTTGAGTATTCTGTCCCGTCGTTTTCCTGGAGGAACAGGAATAATCCCAGTTTTATGCTGGTTAGTGAGAATACTCTTATTTTATTTTCTAGTTTGTATATATTTATGTTGTTCTGTGAAGAGACATTAGGGGTGTTTAGAATCTTTACTTGATATATATATATTTACCCCGCTGGATTTGTAATCTGGTTTTATTTTGTTTACTTACCAAAATGTTTCTTGATTATGTTATATTTTAATGATTTTCTTTTTTTTTAGGGGGTCTTTACTCCAGATAAATATAAAATAAGCAAATGCTTCATGCCCAAGGAGAGCACAGTTATACGGCTATACATCATTTCTGCGGCGACTTTTGTGGTTTTGATCTTAATATATTTGAAGAGGAAATGCAGACTTCGACGAACATATAGAAAAGAGAGTTATCATTGATAACTCCAGTAATTATATTTACATACATATTTGTTTTAAAATAAAGACAAACTTTCCCGGGCTACGAATAACTTGAAAATATGTATTTAATATCCTCCTACTTCCATCATTACAAGCAGAAAATGTTACTTGTGAAATGATGGAGGAAAGAATATTATGTACATATTACTACCAGACTCTACATTATTTTTAAACAGGTGCATTTATTTTTTATAAATGTTTATCGTCATCAGAATATGACATTATCACATCCCTTTGAGCTTATTATCATAATTTTAATGATATTTAATTTGCAAAGCGATTTACTTATTTTTACACAAAGAATATATTACACCTTAGAATCTAAGGCTTAGATAATATAAATTAAATATTAAAAAAATGTCTGAATAATAATGAAAGATAAAAAGCTTTGTTTTATTTCATGATTTGTCTCAGTACTTTATTATAAATAATATGTCATGTTTGAAGGTTTGACCAAGTGATAAACTAACCAACCAATATGTTATTTCTCCACAAGGATAGGTAGAGAAGATGGAATAGCACACATTTCTGTCCTGGCACACACTCCTTGTTTCACCTAGATTCATACATATCTGTTATACCGTCTCTTGACATGACCTGACTCAAGTATTTGACTCTCTTGATCGTGCCATGACTTCCTGAGATGTCTCCGATTTCTTCTTCCATTCACTTGTCTACTTCTTTCTTCGCCAATCTACCCTACGTGTCTAAACCATTGAAATGTTAAATCATTAATCTTCTTACTGCCTTGCATTCTTTTTGGATCTCCTCATTCGTAATTCTGTCCTACATGGTTTTACCACATATGTATTACCTCTTTGGGATCTCAATTTTAGTGCCGTCCTACCTCTGCCAGTTCCTTGCCTCACCTGAGGACTGGCACCAAATTTCTTCTGTGGACTGCTAGTCTTGCTTCTTTTGAGAACTTTTAGCGGCTACTGCCAATAATCAATATCCATATAAGGCTTCCCATCTCTCGCAAGCATGCTAAACTTCTAAATACATAAACTCATCCACTAACTACAAAACGAATGTTATAGAAATTTTATAAATTCGGTCAACCAAATATGTAAACATAACCAGTTTTTGGTTAGTTTAAATGTGTTTGAATTACCAGTTTGGAAGCCTTCATTATACTAAAACATTTGGACAAAAATGGCAGTCCAACCAAGAGCCACACTGGTTATCTTCTTGCCAAACAGGAAAAACTGATGAGCAGATTAGAAGCAAGAAAAAGGTAGCCAACATTACTGTCACAATCTCCAAACTCAAATGGGACTAATCTGGGCATGTTACACGAAGAATCAACAAAACTAGAGACATTTGAGGACGAGGTATGTGTTCAAAACTGAATGCCAGAATGCTGATGAAGTCTTACAGAAATATGCAAGTCAATATGTCATTGTTTAATTATGTTGCATAATATTACATATGTATATGTTTTACAGCTGTTGCCTAATTATTTAATAGTTCCTAAAAGCAGAAATACATCTGATCAGTGGTCAGATCTTCAATAATCATTGTATTATGTTGTGATCTCTTCCCACACTAGTAAGAGAAGCGATAGGTAGTTGAAAGCTAGAATTCAGTAAGTATTATATTTTTGTTAAAATTATTTTGATCACAGTCAAGTGTTGCTTTATAATACACGTTACATTCTGTGTAATACTTTTCCTTTATTTATTTTCACTGTAGGCAACATTTTTAGATAGAACTCAAGGATTTATGTGTATAAATTTTAAATCTTTTTAGGACAGAAAAGTTAAAATCAAAATAAAATTAGTGAAAGGAACTTTCTTGTTGTAAGTGGAATTGTAAATTAATTCAAAATGTTAGTTTGATAATGAAATTTTTGGTGATTGAATTTTACGGTGATAATTCACAAAATTACCGCTATTAAAATTAGCCATCTATTAAATATGTAGCCTAACCAATAATTTATTTGCCAATAGAAATACATTTTTATTAGATTGATGCCTAAAAAATTAAATGCCAAAGTAGGTATACGATAAAAACAGGTTCGATCCTGCGCAGGCGCAATTTGAACAGTCTGCTCCAGGGGGCGAATTGCCAAGGCGCTGGTAGTACCTAATCACAGTGCTTTCTATATATGATATAAATTTAAAAAAAAACATACCATTCATAGACGGTAATTGAACCCGCAAGTTTCCGGCCCAAAGGCGCGGAATAAAAACCCGCGCCTCGTCTCATACTTGGTACGAGTTGGTACCAATCTTCTGTTTGAACGATTTTTTTCCTGCACCAGGTGACGTTTGACTCAGAAACAAGAAAGAATTCAAAAACATGAATATGTTGAAGATTGATTGATTTGATGTGGTTTGGGGGAGGTGATTGGCCAGCGGAGTTCTTCTAGAAAAATAATATTGGGCGATCCAGTGACAGACATCGATCTCGAAAGAGAAGCTCATTATGAAAACACTGATTTCTTCAAATCTATTATATTTATTATTTACAAATATCTTATAAACTACAAAAGTACAAAATAATGCTGATTATACTTGGGTAAAATCCCATTCAAAAAATATAAATAGGTTAAGTAACTTTATATTCAGTCTGGCATTCCGCTTAGGGTGATTCCCCCATTCTTACGGTAGATGCACTCGTGTGGGGGGAGTTGCCCCAGCAGAGCAGGGCGCAGGAGGGTGGCTGCCCCGGCGCTGTGTCCCGTTCCCCTGAAGGCAACGGTCGCATCTCTCCCGGCATACTCAAGAAGGACATCAGAGCCTCCTGGATGCTGGAAATTATAAGATTTGTTAGTCAATTGACCTCTCAATGCTTGCTGGTCTTTGTGTGTTGATTTTTACATTTTATGGACCTTATACAAATGATTTTACAGCTTTCGTAAGGAAAGCTAATATATAATTATTGTGTTTACCTTTGACTAGACTTGTTAGCAGTTAGCATGGTATTGGTATAGCTTAGTAAGTATTTGACCAGCTATTTGTCACTGTGCACCCAAGTCCACAGTGTCTTACGTCATAGACTTTGAGTTCCTATTGTAATGGAATGGCCGCAGAAATCTGTACATCCTATAGAACTCTACTGTATCGAAATGGTAAAGTTTTCTACGTCATTGACTTTGAGTTCATTTCGTAATTATAGAGCTCTCAAGTCCTTGGCTTTGAGTCCATATCATAATGAAACCCGGCGCGCACAGGAGACTTTTGTCACGGCAACAGTTTGATCACCATCTCCAAATCTATTGGAGGGTATGGAGGTCCACACACGCAGTGATGTGACATTACGGTGACTTTTTAGTTCCACTGGTCTGCCATTTTTGAGTGATGAAACTGTAACTGTGTCTGTAGAGAGTACTTTTGTATGGGCGCTCGCGCACGGGTGACAAAATGTCATTCGGTGACTCATCCACCTGTTCGAAAACCATTGCCGGAATGAAAGGGTGACGGGTGACAGTCACTCACCGTGTGCGTGTTCGATTGGAAGACAGTGACAGTGACGAAGCTGTTGCCGTGACAAAAGTCACCCGTACCCGCCTGGCCTTAGAGCTCTATACGACCTTGACTTTGACTTCATGTTGAAATGCAATAACTAAATACGTCTTTGACTTTGCTCTGTGCTGCGCCCATACATGCAATTAGTGGGGGAAACAGAAGCGGCTACAGGCCAGCCACTGGTATCAATAGCAAACTAAAATCTAAATAATTCATATAATATTTGAAAACGAATAAACAACACATTTCAATTGAAAGAAGTGGCCTGAAATATTGGCACATGTGCGTGTTTATATGTTATTCATTTATGTGCCGCTTTATCTCTTAATACTTTTACAGGCGTCGCTATTTGATGGCCAGGGCCGTAATAAGTGAAAACAACCGAGATTGTGATACTTAAGATATCCTGTTGTATAGCTAAGATATATATATATATATATATATATATATATATATATATATATATATATATATATATATATATATATATATATATATATATAGTATTAATTATGCATTCACGTTCACTAATATAGACACATTGAAAATAAAACTAGTTGCAATCCACTATGTCCTAAGAGAGACACATAGTGTTGTCCTTGATTTAAGTAGTCTAGTAACTGCATCGATTTTAACACCCTTGTAAAAATCAAGAAAGGTGATGATAAATCTGAACTCCACTTTTACAATGTATTACTATTTTATATGGTATTATAAAACAACTCAATTGAGATGGTTTGTTGCCATGGTAATTATTATTATTATCATGGATATTGTTATGATATTTACACAAATTAACTGCATATTATGTACGAATATTATAATAAATTAACACTGTTTCCGCATGTCATAAAAATAAAAATAAATACCTAAGAAGTAATAAGATTTTACAGGAAACTAGTTTTAATATGATTTTATTGAAACTAGTGCAAAAATCAAGTTAAATGCAATAAAAACAGCATACTCATACAATAAAAAAAGTAGTTGATAGAGGCGGCATTTTTGATTTTTGCACACAGGCGGCGACGCCCCTTGCAGCGCCCCTGTCTGTAAGGCCTTGACTTTGAGTCAGTATCGTAATTTTATACCACTGTACGACCTTATCGTTGAGTTCTTGTTAAATGCTATAACTCAGTATGATATAGATGAGACTTTGAGTTCATATCGTAATGATAGAACTTTGTGGTTTCGCTACAATCGCTACCCGCTTTAGCGTTTAAGTATTATGGATTTGGATTTTCTGTTACTACATGGGAACTTTGATTCGATGGGTGTTTTGATGTTTAACATTCTCCGAATCAACATATCTTTTCATAAGTACAGCGAAACTTGCTCTACACGCGCGATATCAGTCGTTTCGTCAGCGAAAATAGTGAAAATGGTTGAACCCCCAACCCCCCCCTGAATACGCCCGTTATACGTGTATAATATTATATATTAATCACCATTTGAGTTTATCGCTGGTCTCGTATTTACTATGTCGTTTTTTATATGCTGAGTATTACTAAATTAAATGATTAAATATTTCCCACAGAACATTTCGGGTCGATGCGCTAATTTATTATGAAAAATGTTAATATTTTTTGGTGATAATAGTAATTCTGAACATTCTAAATCACCCAATTAACGTTTTAAAACAATTTCAATATTAAATAAATGATTAGGCACCCCAAAAAAAGAAGTAAGCACTTATAGCAATAATACGTCATAATTTTGTGTTGCTATACCATTTGCCTATAACAGTGACGCACAATCTTTTTAAAGATTCGCGGGCTGCATAGGGTACAAGCTTAGAGTAACGTAGAGACCTAACATTGCGAAATTTTGTCCGCACTTTTTGACCAAGGATTGACCAAGGGAGGTATGACGTATATGCTTCCAGCCAATCGGATGCGAAGAAAACCGTAAAGATAAACATTATTCCGTCTTTATCTGTTCGCGAACAATTTTGCGTTAGTATCATGAGAAAGAAAGAGACCGGGATACTTTTAGAAGCCGTACAAAAGGGGAATTCCCGTTCTTGAAAATTTTTTTTGACATTCTCGTAAATATTTTTAAGTTAAACATATTACGAATCCATTAAAACTCATTTCAAACGGAAGTTTATTAAATTGGAACGAATAGTCCAAAGATTAATTACATATTGGTGTAAGTTACTAGTTGTTTTGTAGGTTAGGATGTTAAATATTTGAGATCAAACTAAAAAAGACGATTTTTATGGTACATACGTGTGAAAACTGTTTTTTTGGTCCTTTTGTACTTCGATTAAAGCAAACAAGCATAGAACATGTGGCCATGATGTTTTGCTAGATATTACACAAAAAATAACTCAAGTTTTTAACTATTTACGTACTTTTGACAGTCCGTTCGCCTGACAGTTCAAAAGTGTCTGAAGTTTGTGCGGATTAAATAATGAAGACATTTCATTTAGCCCGCCCAAAATCGTGGATAGGTTTCAACAATTGTTTGTCTCTTTTTCTCATATGCTTATAGAACCGAGCATAAAGAGAGAGCTATATTTTGCGAGTTTGTCAACGATTTGTCACAAATTAGTATGGTCTCTTTATATTGTTACTCTGAGGGTACAAGTGTTGGAGATAGTGGTCATAGTGGCATAGCGGTTCCCGAGCTTTTTGGATCACGGAATCCTAAAAATGAACTTCTATTTTAAAAATATATATATATCTTTTTTGTCATCTTTTCATATAAAAAAGTTCTCACCTTATCTAGTAGCTTAGTAATGTCGTAAACCCTGTCGTAGAGGATGATCCAGCAGTCGCCGGCTTGGTCGTGCCAGGACACCTCCTCCAGGGCGATAATCCTCTCGAGGGGCGCGGACGGCGGAGGAGCGGGAGGCCAGGGGCTGAACCTCAGCGCGGCCACCGCGAGGGACAGGAGCCCGGGGCCGCCGACTAACTGGGGCCCTCCCGGGGCGTGGGACGCCGCCTGTACTGACGCCATTTTTAGTAAGGATTCTCGGAAAACTCGGAAGGAAGTGGCTAATTTGGGGTTAGTAGTAAGTAGATAATGCCTAATTTGGAGATTAGTAGTAGGTAGATAATGACTAGTATGGGGTTGGTATAAGGTTGGGGTGTCTGATTTGGGGATTGGCAGGTCGTAGGTAGTAGGTAGCTAGTGCTTGTCTAAATGTTTGATTGTATGACTTAGAATTGGGATACTACCTATCGAAAGTTAATAGAGAAAAGATGATTCCTTTACAAACTAAAGGGGAAAAAGGATACCAGTAGCCGATTTCAATAACTTTTGAGAATTTTTGACGAATTGAAAAAAAAGATAAAGTAAGTAGGTACCTACTTAAGAAGGTTGGACGATCTCGATAATTAATTGCTACAAAATAAATGTGTTTTGCATAAAGTATGAATAGAAAAATAAAACGTATTATAAATAAAGTATACACACCGCGGTCAAAGTTTTCTTTCGAAACTTTTATAAGTAACACACAGGAAGCTGTGATAATTTATAATTTAAAAAAAATCAAATTAATAACAATTATTTAAAATGAAAAGGTACTTCTATAAAAAAATCAAATAGAATTTCAGAGAATCGTTGGAAACTTACACATTTAAGAAGTAATCTTTAAATAAAATAATATTTCCACGAAAAAGGGACTAGAGTGACTCAACTTTAAAACAAATATTGCACTATATTTACATTAAAAAATACTTGATAGGAAATTTCATACGTAAGAATACTTTTAAGTAGGTGCCTAACCTACCTAGACGGAACGCTTTCCACAATACAGTGCAATAACTCTTAAACACCTTTCAGGAACGATGGAAGTAGGAAAATTATATAGTTATGTTTTTCTTTTAAATATGACATCAATGCCGGCTTATTACTAAGTTGAAAGCTTTCACTATAATATTGGAATATAATCCCGAGATAGCAACTAATTATTGAATATACTAGCTGAAGTTAGGATTTGGTAACAGGAGCACAGATAGTTAAAGAGGTGTTATTGGAGTTTCTGTGGTTCGGGGGTAGTTGGTTGGCTAGTACTGGAGGGTCCTGGTTGTCTGGAGCCTCAGTGTCCGCCGCCAGCGACTGTCGACAGAATACTGAATAGTTGATACAGAAGACAGAAGGTTCTGGTGGCTTTAAACCCCCCCCCACAACCCTCCCTCAGACCCACCGGGCCGCCGACCATACCGTCGGATTTGCCTCGACGCATTGGACTATGGTGAAATGAAACCGTATCAGTGTCGATTACCGGGAAGTCCAAGGGCGTCGTACTAAAATGTTCAAATTGCATCTTACAAATACCACAATACTGAATTTTGTTCGTGTGTTCATTTAATACAAACATATCAAATCAATTTTATACCCTTTACTAAGTTTTTTTTAAATGTTGAAGAAAATTTAATTAAAAAAATATTGTTCGTACCTACCTACCTAATTCAAATGAGTCAGCTTAGGTAAATGCGTCTACGGGGGCAATTGCGTCAATTCAGCTTTTTCATTCACTCTCAAATATAATTATTTATTGTATTATACGAGTATACGCCTGAGTGAGCTTTTACATATAAAGGTTTACATTAAACAGCGAAAAAAATTTGCTCTAACAAAATAAAGAATAGTTATAAAATAGTAAAGCATAGTGTTTAATTACATTAAATTAATATTGATTAAATATGTATGACACTATAACCATTTTGTGTCTATATTCCACGCAGTTCAAGACATCAGCCACCTCAGCGAATGTATTACCCTTAACAGTATTACCAACTACATGCAATCTAGGTACAAGCGAGAATCTGAAAGACTCAGTCCTGATATTATTGTTAGAACTAAATAGAATTCGATCGAGAAGTTCTCGTTGGTAGGCATATTAAGGGTAATAAGGTTTATTAAATCAGAACTGTAAAAATACATACTATTATAAATAAAAGTTAAGTCAAAAATAATTCTTCGATCTCAAAGTTTTAGTAAATTTAATTCTTATAGTTTATGTTTTCAATGGGTAGATTAAGTTTATAGTTCATTATGAAAAGTTTCATCTTTCATACACCAGTTGGAACTATTACATATATATTTTTTATATTTATTTATCTTGATAACAGATGTTAGAATGATTTTTGCTATACCTGTTTCACTGGGAGGTTGCAAAGTGTCCTTAATTGCTTTTGGCATAATTTTTTTATATAATACCTAAATAATATTAATTCTAAATGTAATACATTTAGAAATAATATTATGAAGTTTAAAACATATTGTATATTCTTTTTAAAAGTCTGAATAATAAATTTGAAAAATTCTGTGTGCTACCAATGCATTCGTGTAAATTCTGTGTTCGCATCAACTCAGGTTGCGATATCTATACGTACATAATCAACATTGTAACATATCTAAGCAGTTTTAAAATTCGAACGCGAGTGATTAAATTAGTTAAATCATCTAATCATTCAAAATTCCAACAGAGTTATTTTTTTTTAATTTTACTTCTGTATATTTTCAAATTATGGCACAATTTTTCTTTTATAAAAGTTTTTTAGCTGTTATATTCAAGGTACCGAATACTTACTAAAAGTATTAAACATATTATTTGATTTATTATGCGCCAATGGAACGCGGTCTTCTAATGACAAGTAATTCGATCCGATTGGCATTCTCAACAAGTTATATTTTAGCGATAGACACGTCATACGAGTACCTAACTTCACATAACTTTTCATACCTACTTGAAAACAGAGATGGCAAACTGATGGTAACTTTACTTACTTCGAATGCGATTCTATCAACGTTATTATATTACTAGTTGTTACCTGTGAAAAATCACTGGACGTAACATTTCAAATATAGAATAAAAATAATCTTTGGGTAAAATATATTATAGATAATAACTTAATTGCTTGCCTGGATATGAAAAGATTACTTAAAAAAATAGTTTTTTTCACACTTACATGAGCTCCAATTTTGAAAATGTCACACTCGTACGCACAAGGAAATTACATTTTTTTTAATTATATATTTTATCTGTACAAAATATGATACTTTTTTTACTTTGTCTGTCATACTAGAAATATCCTGTGTTGAAACAGGCAAGTTTACAAATATTTTCGTTTAACATTCACATATTCAGTAACAATTATGTTGCATTTTTGGGTTTATATGTAACTAAAATGTTTGGTGCGATCTCATGGTTGCATAGTCGATTCATAAACAATTGTTTTATAAAGATTCTTAGTTTTAACCATAATGTGATCTATAGAGCTGGAGTCTTTGGTAACTCTCGTTGGAGAGGATGTTAATGTTAAGATCTCCATCTTTTGTTGAATTAATACGTAGGTATCTTAAATAAACTTGTTTGTGAGATCCTAACTAACGAAACGCTGTACATGTGTTGGTAACCGTTTTGGTGTTTAACATTGCATAACGAATCAGCATTCTCACCTCACAGGAGCGTGTTTTAGCTACAATAAGAATATACCTATCTACTATCAGTCGTTAACATTCTCAAGTGTAATTTAAATAAATTTAAAAAAAGGTTTTTATAAAATTGTCTCTCTTTGCGCATAATATGGTAATATCATCACGAACTCTGCACAACATTTTAATTGGTCTCTGAAAAAACCCGAAAGCATATATCCCAATTCCCAATAGCAATAATAATTACCTTTACCAATAACCAATAATAAAGCTAAATTACTACCAAACTGATGACTAAAGTTAGTTTTTTTTTTTTAAATAATATTTATTTTATATTAGTTTCTTTGTACATTCACGTTTACAAGTAGCTAATTATTTCATTTTCTTTTTGACTTTATAATATTTTAACTTATATACTACTTATTATTTTGATTTAAATGTATTTTAAATAATTTTTACAGGCTTTTTTCTGGTAGTCTAATTTATTTGCGTGCCCTTGTATTATATTTGTGAATGTAAACATAGTAGATGATAAAGTAAACGTAGATAATTTTGACAGAAAAATATGTTGGGAACAAATTGTTCTTAATTTTATGTATAAACATCAATGTGTTTAATGTTAGCATCTGTTTTACTGTTAGCCAATTTAGTTCCTCTGACATTTTAGTTAATTTTGAGTATCTATTTCGGCTAAGTATAATTCTCATTGCTCTATTTTGGAGAATTTGAAACCTGTTTTGTTCTCTGTCGTTACACAAGAAAAAAATCTTTGAACATTAATAAAAATATGGAGTAATAATGGAGTTGTATATTGTAATTGCGTTTTTTTCTGAATTTTTTTGACGAACTCTTCGCAAAAAAGAGATCTTCTTCCCAATTTTCTTTTGTGTATACTCAGCATGCTTGTTAAAGGTTAGCTTTGCATCCAATAATGTCACCATCAATTTTAATGTTGCTTTTACTGCATGTTTTCTTAAATCCAACTATCATACATTTAGTCTCTTTTGTATTCAGTTTAAGTTTATTCATTTTAAGCCATCTTGATACATTATCTAGTTCATTATTCAAAATGTTGATTAATTCTTCGTGATTATCTCCAATTACGTATACGAGTGTATCATCAGCAAATAGTCGTACTTTGCACTTACTTTTTACCATATCATTAATATAAATAATGAACAACAAAGGTCCGAGGACTGACCGTTTAGATTAACTATGATCAAAAAAAACTTAATTCGAAAAAGTGAACCTAACGTTAACTATATATAACATTTCAAAGTTCTGTACGTAACTTGGAGATTGTGATTACATTTTGCAGTTTGTCTTTCATCAATTTACAGAGTCAGATATCAAAATGTTTTTTTAAAGAATCTTCTTTCGAAAATTTATCATGGACATCTCTAACATGGCGGATAAAAAAAAAACCATTGTTGAAACAGCATTATTTTATATGGAATAACAAATAAAAATAAAAATTTGCAAGTAATTTGTGTCTTTATGTGTAATTTATTTCTCAGTTTTCGAGCCCTGCCAACCCCCGAGGTAAATGACACTTTGGAATTACTTATTTCAGCATTATTACGTGTTTGTACTTATGTGTGCCTATAATGTTCAGGATTCTACCTTTCAGCCTTGTATTGTGAGATACTTACAGTTATGTAAGAAAAGTTTGCTCCTAAGTTACTTATGAATGAATTAAATTACAGGTATAATCTGCTAACTCAATGTAGAACCGTATAGTAAAAATCTCATTTCAAAAGCACTTAACATCTTTGGTTTTGTTGGCAGCAGTTATTTGTTGACTAACTAACCGCCATGGCACGTACACGCAGAGGACCGACCGCCACCAACTCTGTCTCGGTCTCGAAACACGCTCCTTGCTTCATCCACACGTGTTATTACGTTATTATGACTCTTGACATGACTTGACTCGAGCCATTTAAGCGTATTTTCTTAATCTTGTTCACTACGCTACTTATATTCTCAATTATTTTTGATAATTGCCCCGTTGTAATACATCATTGATTAGCGCAAATAAAATCACTTTCCGTTTAGAGAGACAATCAATTTTAATTAATCTAAGTATAAAAATTCAAAAATACTACTGTTAATTTGCATCATAATATTTCTATCAACTTAATAATGTTTTTGGGTGCTAATCATTGTTATTTTTATGTTTTATATCATATGTTATGTAAAAGCCCATGAGGGCGTATATAATTAAATAAATAAATAATTAAAACAAATTTCGAAGCAGTTCTTCGATAGACAAGCAAAACACGAAAATTTTCGATAATTTTGAAGTATAATTACATTATTACAATCAACCAGTGCATGTTGAATGTCACGAGTGATAATGATTTTTTTGTTTAAAATTTCATCAGTTGTTTGTGGAGGTATACATTTTAATACTGACATCGAAATATAACCATACGATAACAGAATTGGGTACACACAAATACAGAATTGGGCACAGTAGGCAATACTAATCTTTATTAAAACTCTTTAATATTCTTTGATTATCTATATAATATCGTATTTTCTTCAATTTGAGATGTATTAAATATCGTCAGAGCAATGAGATATTCTGCGGGGTCAGTCAGACTAGATGCTGGAGAATGTAATTAATATCATGAGACATAGACTCGTTGAATTGATTGCACTTCAAACTGTACTTTTGTTATTCGACCACTTTTAAGACAGCAACGTCTGAAAGAACTAAGTGAGAAATGTTTGATAGGTATGTTATTTTTAACATACTTTGTGCATTATCAGCATTTTAAATTAAATTAAAAAATGAATCAAATCTATTTTTAAATTTTCTGTTAGACTTCTCAGATAAATAGTAGTTCTAGACACAATATACCCTTGTTGAGTACCTACATCATGTAAGCACACAGTACTTACTGACAAGTGCCAATGTATGCCGGTACACGATGTACCTACCTGACAGGGGTATATTGATAGCAGGGAAAAAGTTGGGTACTCGTTTTGCTAGGAGATGTAAAAACATTGAAAAATTACATTTGACCAAGAACCACTTATTTTGGATATAAATTAATACGCATTCAATTCGGAATTCGTGTTCGGGAGAATTTATTTCAAATGACTATATTTTATCATGCATTATGTATAGGCCGCGGATATAATTGCAGTTGACCCAAACAACACAAACATAGGATTGTATGTATTGGACCATGTATGTGTAGATTTGCGAAAGTGATATCCTTGAAAAACGTCACCGAGAAACAGCATTTTTTCTTTACGCCTACTTATTATATTTAACTAGAGGGACAAGAAGTGTACATTTGATCAAATTCGCAAAGTTTTACAGTATTTTATTTTATTATATCTATTAAAAATGTGCCTACTGTTTTTCAATTTCACCGGAATTTTCTTTTGTGAAGCGGAATAACAAGTTTGAAAGATGGTGTATTCAAGCAACGCATCTGTCTGAGACTGTGATCAAGTCAGCTCTGGCTGCGATATCTATAATGAGGATACCTTGTAAATTACTGTAATTAAATCAACTTGACGACAGACGTTATCAATTAAAAAAAAACTTTATTTAAACTGATATTAGAAAATACGATACCGGTTGTGTGAATCAAACAGCTTTGTGGCAAACAGCGAATTACCAGTCCCATCTATTTTATTTTACTAAGCGAATGACGCTTTAAAATATTTTTTCTGGCCGGGCGACGTCGATTTGGATGTTTGAAAACGAGGAAAGAAATAAATTATTGTCCGATGGTAATAAATAAAACTACGTCGGACAATACAGAATGGCATTGGGCGGTACCGGATGTTTGTTCTAAAAAGAGATGAAAATTTTAAAAGCTACGAGGCAATATTTTTCTCCAGATGGGGATGAGAAATTTTATCGATAACCCGATTGTTGATTTGGAACAGTTGTAAGCGTGCATAATGACATTTTAAAACACTCCTACACGTCACACTCAACACATGTCAATTCTTGCTCATGGCGCGATATCAATGCATTGTTTCCTGATACACGCCATTATGTATGTGAGAGTTTCCAATGCGATATCTACGTACCTCTTGGAAAGTAGATCAAGGGCAGTTGCTTTCTGTCATGCTAAAAGCATCGAAAGTATTTCTCACCACTGAAAAAAATGACTTGCAGTTAAACTCTTCTTACAATGAAAGTATTTTTTGTGCTAGGCTATATTTATGATACAGGTTTTTATGCAAAATGTACGAGGCCTGTTCAAAAGAAAAGGTGAATTTTGAATTTTCGCGGGCTGTGTACATTCGATTACCGTTTTTTTTTTGTTATGTTGGTACACATATGTTTATCATATGTTAGCATTATCAGCCATTTTGGAAGTGGTTTGTTTTTGACAACTGGAAAGGTTAGTCACGGTTTTGTGTGTTCTTCGATTTTTTTACTTTTGAAAAAAATGGATCAAAGAATATGTATTAAATTTTGCGTTAAAAATGGAGTAAAGTGCTCCAACGCACTTAAAATGTTGACTGTGGCATTCGGCGAGTCTACTTTGTCTCAAAAAAGTGTTTATAAGTGGTACAAGCGCTTTACAGAAGCCCGAGAAGATGTTAATGACGATGAGCGTCCTAGAGTTGTGGAAAAACAAATCATGGATTTTATTCTTTGATCCATTTTTTTCAAAAGTAAAAAATCGAAGAACACACAAAAACGTGATTAACCTTTCCAGTTGTCAAAAACAAACCACTAATCCAAAATGGCTGATAATGCTAACATATGATAAACACATGTGTACCAACATAACGAAAAAATGAATCGATAATCGAATGTACACAGTCCGCGAAAATTCAAAATTCACCTTTCCTTTTGAACAGGCCATGTATGTCCTCTGAAATTCGATATGGAATGTGTCTTTATCTATCTCATCAAACGTTGTATGCCATATATTAATGTAGTGTGCGTGTCCAACAAAAAAATATTCTAAAAACAGTATGATATAATATGATGCGAAGTGAATAACCGGTGTTTATATAACCTGATCAATTCTTCCAGGTACGAATACCATCATAATAATCAAACACTGTATTATGTAATGAAATCCATCGTGCCATGTCGTCTGAAGGCAGAGCTAGAAGAGGCCACGAATAAAAAGGTTGATCGAATTTGATCCTTAGCAGCTTTTAGGTAGTAATAAGTGATTACCATTCCGCTAACACTAGTCGACGAAGATTTTTTAAAGGAAAAACTCTGGCTGATTCTTGTGTAATTTGGCTTGCTAATTCCGAAGTTGCTTTCTCCCAGAACGTAAGGTTTTTGAGTGAAAAAAGGTTTGAAATTTCAGAAATGATATTTTTTAGGTACAAAATTAAACCTTTTGAATGTTTAGCGCATTAAGTTTTTGAGTAAAATGCGTTTGAAATATATTTTTTGGTAATTTGGAAAGCAGATTCAGATTCATCAGGAAAAATTCTATACGAATCACTTTCTTAAGTTCATGTTATATTTAAAAAAATGTTTAATTTTGTATATCAGTGTTATCGCTCGCACCTGCACGATTATCTATACGGGAATCATTCGATCAAATTGACCGGTTAGTTGCCGAGTTGACAAATGCGTCAGGTTTCCACCCAGGCGTCGTAGATTTTATTCCTCTGCTAGCCAAGTCATCCACCATTACGCGAGCAAGATTTTTCGCTTATTAAGATGGTAGGAGGAGTTTTTCAAATATTGTCAGGTTATTTGTAGCTCGAGAATGTTTGTCTGTCTTTAAAAGAAAACGCTAATCAAGTGGAATACATTAATTAAAAATGAATCACGTAAAAACTTCACATTGCAAATAAGTCACCCGCGTCCACTTCCGATAACCAATAACACCCGTGCGAAATGTATTATGTGCTGTTATTTTTATCAAGTAGGTACTTTCAATGAGATTTAAAAAAAATCCTCTGCAACCGTGACCTAAGTATTAATTTAAAAATTAGAGTGGTTCGTTAGAACGAATGATAACGGTAAAAGAATACTCGAAGTATGTTTAGAGTGGAACCTGTTTGTATCGAATACTTTCTTTGATCATAAAATCCACCAATATACGTGGGAAAGGGAAATGAAAGGTCAATTATCGATTTTGTAGTAATTGACTCTAGGTTGAGAGCCAATACCGTGGACACGAGTTTACAGAGGAGCTGAGGTTGAATCTGACCACTTCTTGGTAGTTTCTAGATAAACCTCTTTCGCGGCTGGCGAACTAAAGTGAAAACGGTGTCGACTCCAACAAGAGTCAAAATAGAAAACTGCAAAACGATAATGTGAGAAGTAAGTATGAGAAATGTATGGATACAAGATTGAATGAGAAGGGAATGGATGGTCTAAGCATGAAACATGGAACCATAGAATCTGCTAAGAGAGGTTTGCGGAATAAGCACGCAAGGTAGGAAGAAAGGTGACGCATGGTGGGATGACGAGATTAAAGCACTGGTCTCAGAGAAGAAGAAAGCATGGTTATGTCTGATAAGCGACTGGCAGTGCTTCTAGCGCGGAGAGGGATCGAGCGAAAAATTCAAGGAATGCAAGAATTCTTTAAGTGTTGGAGTGAAAGAAACGTGAAACGCCTGGAAGAAGAAGAGGAATAAATCACTTCCAAGAAAACATTAAATTGTTTTTGGAAGGAGGTCAAGAGGTCCCGAAACGGCCCAGAAAGCGGATGGAAAAATGTTGACAAATCATGGATGAAATATTTCGAAGAGGTTTTGAAAGCACCCCAAGCGACAGTGTTCCCAGTGTCGAATCAGGTATGAATGAAATAAAAAGATCGATTAAATGCATGAAGAATGGTAAAGCTGTTGGATTCGACAATCTGAATACTTTAAAGGAGATAGCCATTGTAGTTCACATGCAAACTTTTTAACCAGTGTTTAGAGGAGGGTTACGCCATTAGATTGGAGAAGAGCTGTGATCATGCCTCTGTACAAAGGTAAAGGGTCACGCATGGAATGTGGGAACCATAGGGCTATAAGCTTACTAAGTTCAGTTCTGTATGGTAGAATATTAATTGAAAAGGGTAAGAATGAAAACAAAAGACAAAATTTGGGACATTCAAGGTGCTTTCATGAGTGGAAGGGTGCATGGATCAAAATTTTCTCATTGCGGATGCTACAGAAGTTTTGGCAAAAACCAGAAACTTTGCTTTGTCGATTTGCAAAAGGCGTATGATCGAGTTAGGGACAAATTGTGGAAGGTATTATTCATGTATGGAGTTAACACAAATCTTATACAGGCAATCGCGTCCTTGTACGAGGGAAGCGTGAGAACGGTGATTTTGGTTTAACATCACAAAGGTGTGTAAAAACAAGGCTGTGTAATGTCACCGTGGTTGTTCAATTTGTACATGGATAATTGTATGCAAGTGGTGGGCTTGGGCGCGAAATGAACAATGTGAAAGTATGTTGCCTATTGTATGCGGATGATGCGGTGCTGATTGCTGACAATATGGAAGATCTACAGTTTCTCGTGTCTAGGATGAACCAAGTATGTATGCAAAATGAGTTGATGATGAATAGTAAGTCCAAAGTGATGGTGTTTGAAAGAGAGAGTACGAGAACAGCGTGCAATATAGTTGTGAATGATGAATACTTGGAGCAAGTGGATGAGTTCGTGTATTTAGGAAGTATGTTTACAAGAGACGGAAAGGCTGATAAGGATATTTGAAACTCCATTAATGGAGAGGACTGAACGCTGTTGGGGCAAATAAGAAATTGTCAAAGAAGCGAAGCTAGCAGTCCACAATGGAGTGCTTATACCAACCCTGATGTATGGCAGTGAGGCATGGAACTGGCAGAGGAAAGATGAAAGTAGACTGAATGCTGTGGAAATGAGATCTTTGAGACGGATGTGCGGTAAAACCATGTATGACCGTATTACAAATGTGGATATCCGGAAAGAATGCAAAGGCTGATGTGAGCGTAATGGATAGGATTAAGAAAGGACGCTTAGATGGTTTTGGGCATGTAGAGCGAATGAACGAAGAAAAGTGTGAAAAGAATATATGATGCGAAAGTGAATGGAAGAAGAAGTCGAGGACGCCCGAGAAAGACATGGCACGATCAAGTAAATCAAATACTTGAATCGGGTCGTGTGAAGAGTCAGAATAACAGAAGAGTATGTATGAGACGATGTATGAATGTAAATGAAGCAAGAAGTGTGTGCCAAGACAGAGTTGTATGGCGGTCCGTCCTCTCTGCCTACCCTTGCGGGGAAACGGCGTGATGGTTAGTTAGAAAGTTAGTTAGAGTGGTTCGTTGCTTTGTTTCCTCAATTATTCTGTACGCCTTGAAATCCTGAACACCAACTATAAACCATACATCAACACGGAAGATATGTGAATATGTAGGCGCACCCTTTGTCATATATTATTTCTGTGTGCGCAAGGAAGAACGGAATGAGTAAAAAAAACGGGATTTGAGTTAAGTATGCAGAATTGTTCCTTAAATACATATCTAGCAAGAAAAAATGAGATGAGTCAAAAAATAAAATTATCTGCTAATATATTTTGAAAAAGGACATGCGACATGATCACAAACAAACGAAAAAATCCTAAATTTTGTTTTGGTTCTCCTGAGCATCTGCGTCTGTTGACTCATTCCGTTCTTCATTGCGCACACAGATTTAAACTCGTACAAATTAATATGGGTCTCCCTTAGTGAAGTCTAGTTCGTAACTTCAAGATCAATGTTGTTTATATTTTGTCGGTGATATATTACTAAACTCATGCCTAGTTGCAATTGTGCAAGAATTGATTCAACCATAGTAATCCTAATTAACATGTTGTTGGAATTCTTATCATTTAGCGATAATAATTCTAGTATTAGTCGCTAACACATACGAATATTATTTGTTTAATAAACAAAGTGACTACCCAATCCAGTAAAGGCGTTTAAATGTCAGTTCGTCGTGATATGTAAATATTTTTAAAATAAACAAAGTATAGTGAAGTTATCAAAAAATAAACCACGTTTTGCACATGCCATCCTCTAAGTCGCTTTGGTTGCATTCCATTAGGGCCTGCGTCTAGACAAAATAAAGGGCAAACTAGAAGTATGGTCCTGCCCCCAAGAGCTCCGCTGCAATATACTTTTCTATTGCATACGCAATTTATGAGAAAGAGGTTTACAATGGAGCTACGCTTTACAGCCCTACGCTTTTATAAGTGAATCCGTCTTCCCATGTGTACAAAAACATTTTTCTTAAAACCATTACCAAATTTTATAACATTACAGTATCCTTTTGGAAACTAATCAAGTAAATAAACTTTTTTTTTAATATTTGTTAAATTTCATAATATTTTTCATAATTTTACGGCAAAAAGTAACAGAATTTAAACTTCATAATTAGTTTGACAATATATTTGCTTTTTTTAAATATTTAAATACCAACTATCAAAAAAAATGCTATAGTTTTATTCTAGCTTTGATAAGCGCCCTTGGTGTGATATTTCCCAAAAATTACGCTTTAAAAAGTATTATTTTTATCTTTGACTGTTTAAAAAACTCTCTCGGTTAAAATAAAACGAATAACCTAGCAAACTTAAAAATATTTTTAAATAGGAAACTGTACCATACATTATGCACATTATTCAACTATGAAGGCAGGTAATTTAAAAAATAAAAGTGTTGAAAAATACTTACAATTTTTGTAATGATTATTCCAAAAACCTCTATAATGAGCACACGCGCACTATTTATTAAATTTTACGTCAAATTGTTTTCTAAACACAATGTCTCTTTATTGTAAGTCAACAGCAGCCAGTGGATTAAACGTTTGATGAGCCTTGATGGACCTGGTGAACGAAATACCAGAGTCATCTCAGAGGCGATGTGTGCACTGTTGAACTAAGATCGTTGTGATGCCGCTGTGTGCGTTTATATACACATCATTGACTATCGTTTACTTGCCTAGTTATGTCGCTGTGACAGCCTGGGGATACTTGGCCAAGCGTTTAACTAAAAAACATAGAAACAGTTCAATAACAGGATAAGCATAGAAAAACAGTACCCACGTTCATCGGTGTAAAATTTCGCAGTTATATAATGCAAGCAAAACCTGGTCAGTACCGGCGCAGGCGCGGGGCCGCGGGGTCTAAAGCCTGATTAACACCAACGTCCGGTTCCGCTCAGTGCCGATATTGTTCCGCAAGAAAACTTATTGATATGGTATGAATATCAATCAAGGAGTATGTGCCAAGACAAATTTGTGTGGCAGTATATCCTTCTGCCCACCCTTGTGATATTTAACTACTTATTTAGTTAAATAATTATTTTGAAGTGTAAAAATACCAACATCGCAGATTTTTTTTTATCAAAAACCATTTTTTTATCACTAAATAATATTTTTATTAATCATTAATTATTAAAAATATTATTTAATGATAAAAAAATGGTTTAAAAAAAAAAATCTGCGTTTTAAGTATTTTTACACTTCAAAATAATTATTTAACTAAATAAGTAGTTAAATATCACAAGGGTGGGCAGAAGGTTATACTGCCACACAAATTTGTCTTGGCACATACTCCTTGATTGATATTCATGTTTATATCAATAAGCTTTCTTGCGGAACAATATCGGCACTGAGCGGAACCGGACGTTGGTGTGAATCAGGCTTTAATCTCTATATAAAAATGAATGTTTGTCTGTCTGTTTTCGACTTTCTCAAAAATTAAATATTAAAATTAGTAATTACTAGAAAATTACTTGAATATATTTTTTTCAATGAATGAATAACGATTTGTTTGGATAGAATATTTTCAAAATGAAAAACACAATTAGCTACCAACTTAAGTTTTTTTTTTCAAAACATATTTTTTTGAGGAAATAAAATTTTAAAATTAATGTTTGTTTGTTTAGAGATAAATCAAATATGAATACTAAGATAAATGGGTACGAAATATTTTCAAAATGGAAAACAGAATTAGGTAAGTAATTAAGTTTATTTATTTTATACATTTTTAGAATGTTTTTTTATTGTTTCTTTGTTTATCCGAGTTGATAGTAATAGTTGTCGAAATGCATTAATTTCGATGTCAAAATGAATGTAATTATAGCACCATAATTTAAATGTCAAAATTTCGAATGTAATTATGGCACCAAAAAGAAAAACTATTTGTCGATCTACAAGTCAAGCAAGAAAGATAAAGGCATCATGAGCTTCAGAAACAGTGGAGCGAAGGGAAAAAAGACTTAAAGCCGATCGAGTTAGAACATCTCAAGCCTGTTCTTCTGAGACAGATGATCAAAGGGAGGAAATAATTAATTAATTTTATCGATTTTTTTTGAAAGCCTGGTTCCGTTTCAAAGTTTTGGATTTATTTTTCGGAGAAGAATGATAGACAAGCCTATTTGGCAATTATGGCATTGCAAAGCATGCCGGGTACTCGCTAGTTATTAATAAATACGGAGGGAAAACAAAATTCACTTAATTTAACTAACTTTATAAGGTTTAAAAAACAAATTTAATATTGTTTATTCTTCTTAATCCATACCTGTCAAGCTACTGCCATGCTGTTACCGTGTTTTGGCGACAGTTACACCACCAAAGTGTGCATATATAAATATTTACCAAAGTTTGATTAGTTTTACCAGTTCCTGAGTTTGTTTTTGCATCCATCTTCTCAATTGCAGCAACATTATTTACAAATACTATTTTTAGTGTATTTAATTACGTAATTCATAAACAAATTTATTAAGTGTAATAATTAATTTCGTATTTAATTTGGTGCAAATAAAATGAATGAATTTAATTTTTTTTGAGTAACACCGTCTTTGATAGCGATTGTGAACCTATGTAACGTTGCAAGTTTAGTCTCAACACACGTCAAAAGGGACATAGTCAGTAAATCGTAAAGTAAGGTAATCGAAAAAAAAATTTGACTTTTCTATGTATAAGCAATTTTCCCCACGTATCGTTTGTTTTCGAACAGAATCTTGTTTAGGGTTTTTTATCCGGTTAAGATCTTTTCCCTAAGAAAACACTAATGTAAACTTAAATTCAGTCAAGTAAATGAAACCATCAGATAGTGATAGTAATAAGGCCAAAAGGGCCGTAGTACTAATTAGTTAGACATTATGAGGGGTATTTGTATAAGCCCCAGCTAGTTAGCAGAGGATTACGAAAGAATCCATAAAGTCAAAAAAAAAAAGAACAGAATCTTGTACATACGACGCTTGATACCGATTTAGTCACAACAATATAAATGTCTTTATGAGTAAGCAAGCACTTGGCGATCTGGTGAAATTTAGCATTGTCAGATAGAGATAAATATTGTATATTTCAAATTATGAATGTCATCTGAATCTGCCAGATTTAATAATAAATTAAAAAAGAAGATTATTTTATTAGTAATCACAGTTCACAGTAACCCTATTTTACGTTGTTCTTTTATAAATTTATGCGCTATGGCGCTATCAGTCGCGAAGATTTTTACCAACGGCTTATAGATTATTTTATTAAATAAATTACACTGCTAACCCAAAATGTGAGAAGATTTCTTTAAGCGTTTAGTAAAATTAGGCAGATATGTTCGCATAAATATCATTACATAACTACGGCCAAACCCACACATTTAGCTATAGACTTCTAGCAACCACTTAGTTATAGGTTATACTTTTATGTAAAACGTTATTCCCTAGACTAGATGTGTAAAATGATAGCGATGGGCATAATCGATGTATTATGATAATCGAATCATATGATTTCTCAACACTGAAATAATTGAATTGTGTATTTGTATATGTGTGCTAAAATGTTATTCTGATTATAACCGAAACGGCCTCTATGGTCGAGTGGTAAGACGCTCGACTACGAATCCAAAGGTCGCGGGTTCAAACCCGGCGTGCGCCAATAACTTTTATTTAATTAATATGTGTCATAACACATTTAATCAATATGAAAATAATAAAAGTATATTTGCGGCACGTTCCAGAGTGGTAGATACTCTAAGTATCGCCCTGGTGAAAGACCACCATTCAGAATCGAAAAGTTGCTTGAAATGGCTTTGGCCGTGTTTGGTGACCAGATCTGAATAGCCAGGTACATCCCAACCTTCCTCTTCCCAATCTCATTCCCCTCCCCACTTCCTTCAGCCTCACAACATACCCTATTTAGGGATGCCATAGTCTCACTGGCTCTAGACGGTTGGGAGCAGTTGAGACTCTTGTGCGGTATTCATATAAAAAATATAAAAAAAAGAAACGTTAAAAATAATTTGTCAATTATATTATTTTAAACTCGATTCAATTTTATCTAGAACGGAAATATTAGGGATTGTTTTTCAATTGAAAAAATTGATAGTTTTTAAATGGATACCTTGATTATGCCAATACTAGTCTTACAATATTGGACTTTAAAAATGCATTTATAACAAAACTAATAAAAATAATATTTAAGGGTCAGCACCCAAGAAATAGTCAATTTTTGGATTTCTAGTACAAGCAATACTACAGATGATTTATTTGTGAATTCTATACGGGTAGTTATACAAATCTCGGAGCTTTTCAGTGAATACAATTTTCAAACAGTAATCTTTTAAATTGTTTATGAAAAACATAGTATAATTTTAGATAAAACGTTAAAAAATGGCTTTTCTGGTTTCAAAGCTGCACATTTTACTGACATTTTAGTATGTTTTCACAGAATTTAAAGGATTACATTTATAATAATGTATTCACTGGAAACCTCAGACATTTCTCTAACTACCTATACAAAATTTGCACATAAATCATTTGTAGTATTGCTTGTATTAGAAAGCTACAAAGTAACGTTTAGCGTTATCTTGGGTGCTGACCCTTAAAACATTATTCGAACCTTAGAGTATATAGAGTGGTATCAATCCAAGGCAGTGTAGTCAGTTTTTGATGATTTTTACCTGACTCGGCGGACCTGGGCGTGGCTAAGACCAAGGCTAGGGTATTTATACATTCATTCATATTACATATCGACATAATGCTTTTTGTTTATTCGTAAAACCACTTTTTCATAGTATTGTTTATCAACAAAAATAAAGCATATAATCTAAAAAACCGTTTAGTTGTGTCAAGTTTATTGGTATAATAAAAAATGTGGGCGGAGTCCAGCGGTCACCCAGAAGCCCAAGATCATCGTGACAGTACATAGAAGCGGTGTATTATATTTGTTGTCTCTTTCTCTCTCATGGTGTACGACGTAGAAACCCGGAGAAAGTGATTTATCGCAAGTTTGAATCGGTTGGATAAAAATAATTAGCTCTCTCTCCATATATTGTTTCTCCAAGATTCGGACATTTAAAAATTACCCATTAAAATGATATTATAGAAAACTGTTCTAGAAATGTAATCAGGCCTTCGTTTGGTTTATTTTTAAACAAAAGTGATACTTGGGTAACTCAAAATTTAAACAAAATAAATAATAATATATTTTTAAATAATATCAATAATCGAACTCGGATCCTCTACTCTATCCGGGAGTAACGCCTTCTTTTTTCTCCTTTTGTCTCGGTTGTGACCATTGTCTTTTTATTTTCTGACTTTTGCTGCTTCATATTTGTGTTTTAGATTATTGATATTATTTAAATATTTATGAAACATAAGCATTATTGCTGTAAAGTTATTTCAAATTTTAATAATAATATATTTACATATATATGCATATATTATTTGTATTTTTATAAATAATATAACTACGACTATGCATAATTGAGGTTTATCATAAAATGAGGCATTACCTGTCTAGAGGGGAAATCTGATTGCGATGCGAGTAGGCCCTTCAAAAAACAGAAGAACTTTTAAATAGTGTTCAGATTGCATCTTCAGTCTATTTGTATTACGCGTGACTTTGTGTAATTTTCAATTTAGCAGACAGTATATCGCGCGATTAGCCGGTCACTTTTATAATGATGCGCATTATTGAGTGGATTGTCCTGAATATGCGACTTACGATATTGTTTAAAATACATTAATGCAGAATTTGCACTAAAGTAAGCCCTACCAATCGGTCATTGCAAATTGATCTCTAAACGTTTTTTTGAGACTTGACGCTGAAATCAATAATCTTGCATCATTTATGAAGTTGTAAGTGGGCTAGTTGGAAAATTAAAATCACCTGACAATACACTTTTACAGTGTATATTATTTACTGCAAATAGGTAAAAAAATTCTAACAAAATTTTTGAGGATATTACTTTTAAGTGGTTTTAAATATATTATTTCATACTCTTCAAGGGACAGCTTGGTAAAATGCTTTTAGCCGTAAAAGGCATTTTTAATACAAGAAACTAATAGTTTTATCGCCTTTAGTAAAGTATTAAAGTAAGTAATAAAGTAAGGCTTAAAAGGTTTTAGCTATTTGCAGTCGGTATGTATATATGGGTATAAAGAGTTCATAAATAAAAATAAACAATAAATAACCTAACGATCGGTGATTCAGCTTCAAAAAAGTTATTTTGTCCATCGACAAATCAAAGAGCACCGCAGGTATTTTATCTCCATCACCATCAACATCGTCTTCTTCCCTTGTCTAAAATAAACAAATAAATAAGATTAAACATAATGTTTTAATCCATTTTTATTTTCACTTTGGCAATAAAATACATGTCGATGAAAGCTCCGTTGTACCCCTCCCTCCTTTCATACACAACGCACGTTAGAGATAACCGAACGAGTATTGCATTTATCTACCCCGTATTGTAAAAATAACGATGACATCAACACAATAACAATAATGTATTTGGCAGAAAAATATTTTATCGCTATCTTTCGACGTATTTTTTTTTTTATTATTTATTTGGGCAAATCGGACATTCTTATCTAAAATTTAAACAATAAATAATTGTTGGCATTCAATTGATATTTCATAATTTGTACGTCAAATAAATAAGCGATATCACTATCTTTTCAACGTCATATATTACTACTACTCGCCCCAACCGCCCATTTCATCATTGTATGTTAAATATTGTTGCGAATTTCGACATCATATTGATGGTTTTCTTTTCTTTGTTTTGACGATTTGTTTTTGTTGTGAAGTTTGACGCACGTTTCTTTTATATGTGTTCGACTTAACCGCATTGAATAATATTTTTCCCTTGAGTCCAGGGGTTTCAAACTGCGTTTATTTGGTTGCATGGGAGTGATTTTTTAATCTATAAGGGTGAGCTTTGTTGTGTTCAGCTTTATGTTGGCAACATTGGACGCAAACTGTGTGTCAATAATTGACGACGATGATATTCGAAACAACGCAGTGTTATGAGTAAAAGTATTCGTTTTTGTATAATTACGTCTCGTTAAAATTTCAAAATTTCGTGCAACAATTTACCGGTACCGAGTTATGAGTCGAACGTGGAAAGCCTTTAAATATTTATTGAACGTGTTAAAATCTACTTGCAACTCTTAAACGTTACTGAAACGCAAAAAGTCGAATATTTATGAATGGCAGTCGGAGTTAAAAAATTGTAAGAAATACAAAATTTAAAATGAAACAATTGCTTCGAAAGTTCTAGAAGAAAAATCAATATTTTTTTTACAATTCTGCTGTGTAAATTTCAAGAAAAGAATTGTACAATAACCCAACGATATACATTTTATAATCGTTAACAATAGTCAGCCGAAACAATTTAATCACTACTTTATCTCGGAAGTCAAAAGTCGGTAAATTTGGTGCAATTTCAGGTCATTTTAAAATTAAGCGCTGAGAGATAAATTGGTTTGCGGTTTGAAAAATGAAGCGATGACAAAATTGCAGTGAATATTATTAAAAGATATGGAAGCAATGATCAAAAGCTCAGCTTAAATATTTAATGAAGACGAGCAATCCCTGGAAGTTTTCGAAGTCAATAAATCAAAAATGCCATGTGACAACAATTTTTCATCGAAAGGTCACGCCTTACGTCAAAAAAGTCAGAGTCATAGCTTTAAAATGTTTTAGCAGTCTTCAATCAGAGTAAAGTCTGTCAATAAACTGAAAATGTTACAAGTGAAATCAGTAGGGTCACATTTAAACATTTTTGTTTAAGTGAACAATTAATTAATGAATCATGTAAAATGTGTGAATTATAACAATAATACAACAGCTTTAAATATGAATGCGTCTAAACAATCACCATTCCACTTTGTATAAACGGAATAAAACTGTATTTCACGAATGACACAGGAAGTTTGTCAACATTGATAAGTCAAATAAAATAATCAAGTTTTCAAGTCATGCAACTCAAGTCTATTCTATAGTAATGTTAACACAGCAAATAGTAAAAAATTATATTGTATGGGATTTTTTTCGGCTAAAGTAAGTGTAAAATATAATTTTGAAATTGTAAAAGATTCCTTTCTTTGTTATTAAAAAATGTCCTCTGAAGCTATTCTAGGTAGAAATTGGATACATGCAGTGGCGGCTCGTGACTTTTTAGTGTGCCAGAGTGGTAAGATTGAAAGAAACGTCATCATTGATGTTGTTGTAGCCAAAACGATTTTAATTTTTTTTTTCGAAATGTCAACTTTTTGTATGAAGATTTTTCAGAAATCCGTGCAGTGCACCACCAAAACTGAAAATCTTCATACAAAAAATAAAATCTTGAAAAAAAAAAAAAAACATTTTCGGCTACAACAACACTAACAATGTCGTATTTTTCAATCTCAGCACTCTAGCACACTAAAAACTCACGAGCCGCCACGCGATTCTTCAAATGAAAATAATATTATCAATTCATTATTGTCGCATTTTCTTCACGAGTCGGTAAACGCAGTATCTGTCATTAATAAATCAGACATTCAATCGGTCTAGTACATAAATGTGTTTTAAACCTCAAGCATCCTGTACATAATAGTAATATAATAAGCTTAAAATTAAATAACGATGAGCTTTTAACTTCCCCAAATAAACATTGTATGGTTTGTCCTATCTATTAGCTTTTTTCTTACCTACCCGAGTTATAAGAAAACAATACTTGATTATTCTCTTGACATCGTGCGCGCCATTTGCACATTACAGCTGTCGTATAATAATTTTAGCTATCAAGCAGAAAATCAGTATGCTGAAGCAGCAAAAACCCTTGATCGTTCAGCTCTTGCGTTTCGAAATTTGCAGTCGAAAAAATTCGAGGTCAACGTACATTTTCAGCTTGCAAAGTTGTTTGAGAAAATTTAAAAAAAGACATGACGCCATACTGTTTGCTCCTTATTTTTCAATTTCTAAAGCCGGGTAGAAGGTAGAAACTAATACTGTGACATATCCCCATACTCACATACAGTTACAACACAACATATTATATAACAAGTTCAACAATAATCTCACCTTAGTATTTATGAGGTACACATCATCTAAATATCAAAACTAGATTTTGCCTAAGAGCTATGAAGCTGTAAATTAAAGCATTTGAAAAAAACAAAACCCGAAAAACGACAAACACTATCACTCAATAAATCTACGTAGCTTAAATTAATATTCATATGAATTCTTTGGAAAAACATCCTTACGTTGAAAAACTTAGATCTTTGAAATACTTATACAAGTTTGGCTTTTGCCTTATGGGGTTCACCGACCCTGCTATAAACGAACCTATTGCATCATGGCATAATGTTCTTATGACGTAGAGTATTGTTATATAACAAAGTATAAATGTTCTATGCCGTGAAATGTTTTGAGAATTGTTTATTGCGCACAAGAGTCCTACGCTGCGGATTCCAGTCGGTCTATGTCGTACTATGGGGATTTTTTTATGACGTTAATGAGGGAGGGTAAGAACATGGATAAATGCACTGAACAGATAATCCCTAGAAGTGTGATGTCGACAATTTACATACGATCTTTAAACACCTAACTACATATTTATACCGGCCCAGTCCGGTCACTAAGTATAATGTTAGACTAAAACCTTCAGTATCGTCCTGGGAAAAACCACCATTCAGAATTGAAACGTTGCTTGAATTGGTATTATTCGTGTTTGGTGACCAGATCTGAATAGCCAAGTACTTCCCAACCTCTCTTTTTCCCATCTCTTTTCCCCTCCTCACTCCCTTCAGCATCAAAATTATACCCCAATTAGGGATGCGTTATTCAAATAATTATTTAAAAATATCTTATCTTCACTGCAAAGCATAACCTTCCTTTCTTCTTAAAAACTCTCGAACAGCGTGTCTGGCGTCATGAAATATGCACATTTTTTGTGTCTGGAATTTTTAGAAGTTATAATGTAACTATGGAGTTTTCAATCATTTATTTCACTGTTAAAAATTTGCAAGTAAAGAAGTAACCGTTTAAAGTAATTTGTCGTATTATTTTGTAGATGTGTGTGAGCATAATGCTGCAGTAGCGAGTTCAGCAGGAATAATGCATTTGATGTGAAATCATCTTCCACTTAAGCCTATACAATGCATTACATTAGCAGTAACATAATGCTATTATGCAATTATCAATTGACCTATTGATTAATATTTCTTACAAGAGCAACGGTAATAATAATATATTGACTGTGTTTAGTTCAAAGGCGTTATTGGACATTCACTTGCAAGCAAACTTAGATCTAGAGATTTGAACCACTGTCACATTTTACAATCGCCAATCGATGATTAGCGCCATTATAATTTTTTACCGTTACCACTTCAAATAATCGCTTCTGTTAACGGCTGATTTTCGGCCCGTTTCAGTATTTGATCGAATTATGAGCAGATGTCAAGATGTCAGCATGATCGTTATATAATCACTAAGGCCAGGCGCGCACGGGTGACTTTTGTCACGGCAACAGTTTCGTCACCATCTCCAAATCTAGAAATCGTGTGTATGGAGGTCCGCGCACGCAGCGACGTGACATTAGGGTGACTTTTTAGTTCCACTGGCCGGCGACTTTTGAGTGACGAAACTGTCACCGTGTCTGTAGAGAGTACTTTTGTATGGGCGCTCACGCACGGGTGACAAAATGTCATTCGGTGACTCATCCGCCTGTTCAAAATCCATTACCGGAATGTGAGAAGTGACAATCACTTACCGTGTCCGTGCTCGATTGAAAGACAGTGATAGTGATGAAACTGTTGCCGTGACAAAAGTCACCCGTGCGCGTCTGGCCTAAGCCCTAAATTTCCTTGCAAAAGATGTGGAATAACACCTTTGATTTTAGATCTTAGGTACAGTGGATATAATATATTCAAATTAATATATTACTTTATCCTTATATTAAACATATAAACAACAACTCCGTGGTACGGTACACAGTTAAATAAATATGCCTTAACATCACTATTTATAATTTTACCATACCTGGTTTCTCTTGTACCGTTTCATCAGGTCTCTGTAATATTATAGTTAGAGACATGAATATAATATTATTAAACTTAGGATTCATTCTTAGAACATGTAAAAATTTAATCTTAAAACAATGAAAATCTTGTATTTTGCTTACGTCCGTAGCTTACTGGAATACACAGTTGGAATAAATACAAAAACATATGCGTACAACTTGGAACGTGTTCAAAATCGTTTCCCGATACCTAGATTTTCGTAGTTGTCCCCATGTAAATCACCAAGAGTCGGCCGCATTCTTTAATATCCTGTCGTTGGAAGATCGAAGAATCTCTGCTGATGTACTATTTCTGCAGAAAAATTGCTAGATCCACGTAGATTGCCCGGAACTCCTCCAACGGATCCAATTACGAGTTCCCAATAGACTAACCAGATCTGACCAATTTCTTGGTCCTCGATGCAACACTCATTCTAAACAAAACTCCTTCTTCAACAATGTTTTATGAGACAACTCACTCTATAAAATCACACCGACGATCTCACGAGCCTTTATAACTACAGATAACTACTCTGTCCACCAATTCTTTTAACTTTAACTTTATTTCTTTAAATATATATGTTTAAAAAAATAAACAAAATCTTTTTAAATCACACATATCATTATACATATCTACTACATCTAGATTGATCCCCCTCATGTCCTTCCTTTTCCTCAACCCTTTTAAACATACTGATATGAAAATTTTAAAATTATAACAACATTTTTTGATTTGTATTTCTTTTAATTTATATCTTAATTTCTTGTTTAATTTTTAAAATTAGATTCACTTACAGTATCAGTTCACCTGTATATACAAATACTAAAGTGGAAACCTATAAATGGTCATATTAATACTACTTATATAATATTTTACCTAGTATGTATGTAAACTGTTGGTCTCCCAAACAAAATAAAATAAAAAATAAAATAAAATAAAAAATATGAATTGGACCTCTTTTTTGACAATGTTTCTTACAACAACAATGTTTCATGAGACAACAATGTTTCTTAGAACAACAATGTTTATCGCAATAAAAAGGTTTCATTAGACAGCAATGTTTCTTGCAACAACAATGTTTATCGCAACAACAATGTTTCCCGAAACAACATTGTTCCTCGTAACAACAATGTTTCTTGCAACAATAATTTTAAAAAAAAAAACATTGTTCCTCGTAACAACAATGTTTCTAGCAACAACAATGTTTCCCGAAACAACATTGTTCCTCGTGACAACAATGGTTCTTGCAACAAAAATGTGTCCTGCGACGACGATGTAAAATGACGCAAACGGATTGGGGCGATGGAAAGAACAGCGCTAAAATAAAGTAGGCAGAATCTGGCTACTCAGATCCAGTCATAAACCCAAAGCAGTTCTAGCAAAGATTACCATAATGACGCTACTGTAAATTTAATTCACCCGAAAAAACTAAAAATCGGACTAAGTCGTCACATCATCAGGAAAAGAAATAGAAATTATTCAGTATCACCAAATGCTAGTTCATGCCCGAGGTATTTCTATTCACGTATTACCTTTCATTAGAATTACTAACGCAGTCAAAGTTTGTCGGTTAACATGGTTTCACGATTTGAATACTGTAGTAAGAAGTGGCCGGTTGGTAAATACGATTCCGTGCTCATGTAACATATTATCTTATTTGCATGAATCATAAATATATAATTGATATCCTTGATTACCTGTTGCAAGCAAAGAGATGAATTGTAATTTTGCAAATCATTTCAAAAACTGTTTAAAGGTTTAAAGAACCGGTCAGACTGCGACTGTGATCAACAATCAAGGTAAAAATATTATTACTAAGGTAAATGAAAAAAAAACAACCATGTTAAAAATAATACCACTGTCGCAAAAGTTATCATTTACCATGGTCGAATGATTGCCATGGGCAAAAGTTAACATCATTAAGTTTTTACCTTAGTCAAACTAATATTATCATGGTTGAAATATTACTGAGATCAAAGTAAGCACCGTAAAATTTTCTCCACAGTCAAAATATAGTCGTGGGCAAAATATTACCACGGCCTAACTAATACCACCCCCACAGTCAAACTATTTCCATGGTCAAGTATGTCCATGGTGGATTTTTTACTGGTCGAAATATGTCCATTGTCAAAATATATTCATTATCAAAATATAGCCCAGTCGAAAAATTACCGTGGTCATCAAAAAAAAAATAGTACACGTTTTGACCCTTAACCAACAAACCAAATAATATAATACCCATAATACATACACCCTTACCGCTTGATAATAACCACGCAAAACAGGAAACTGGTTTTATCTACCTCAATAAACATGAAGAAACCCTTTAACTGTTCTTTATCGCGAGGATGACATCAGCGCGCTTAATGTCACAAAGAAATCTTCACTAAGAGGCCCCAAAACTTTTCAAAACCACTCGCCGAATAACCTGTTAAAAATAGCAAGAAGATACCGGAATCAATTGACCCGCATTTAATTTATTTTTTCTGACCTACTTGGATCTAGTTTTCACCTCGTCGAATTTATACCCAACTAATGAATATAACTTAAAATGTATGGAAAATATATACAGTATTTTTTTAAATTATTCTAGCGAGGCCTATTATAGACAATTTTCTTCTTTGCTTTGTGGGTTTTCCGTCACTGCTAGTACGAATTTTTAATAGCTTAGGATATAATAACATTATACATTATAATATTATTACTACTGCAAAATTGTTTATGCAATCTGTTGGTAGGTTGTAATTAAATTAGCAATATAATATGTATATTATAACACTCAAGTACGCTAACAACTCAACTTCCTCTTTAGTTTTATAAATAATTTGTTTCTTGATTGAAATCACCCTGAAACGTTGCGTGGGTAGGAATCAGCTTTACTTGATCCACCGCCGAATAAAGGTCTCTCCAGGCATCTTCAAGGCAAAATATAACACGGACTAGCTCGAAATTCTTCCACTTTATTCATGTGATATACAAATTTAATATATACAAACACATTTGTACACAAATAAAATAATCATATTTTTATACATTGTTGAGATTCCAACCCAATATCACTGACCCAGAGATAACGTTCTTTGTCATGACTTAGGTAATAATTCTCTGAGTTAGTCTAATAAATCATTCGAGAAAGCTGTACTTTTTCGTATTTATTTTCATTGACGGCATCTGATTTTTAACGAACGGTTTTGATAAAATGAATGAATATTAATAAACAATAATCGCGATGTAGAAATTGGTGCCGGGACGTCAAAAACAATAAATTATTATGTTTAAATTCCCGCGCGATTTCAATATCACGTTCTTGGTCAAACTGTTTCGGGTAGCGGCCGCAAATCTCTCGGATCGCTCTGGATCGCCGCGCATGCGCTCCAATCTCGTAGTTGCTGCAGCTGTCACTTTGCCGGTGTTTTTTTTTATTATTTTCTGAACCATTCCCTTTCCGTAGTTGAAGTGTAATCTTTATGATCTTAAAATGCCAAAGAAATCTCAAGAAAATGATGAGGTAGTGTTTAAGCATGTGTACGAATATGGCGGGATTTATTACAATATCACGGAAGCACCAGAAGTTCACGAGTTTTTGCAGTCTGGTAAGTTATCATTGCGACCGTAATATTTGTTTGTTATTATTTTGCCATACGTGTGTCATAAGTCCAAATTAAATTGTTATGCTTATATTTTTTTTACAGATTCAGACTACTTCGTCGAATACATTAGAAAAAATGTTAACACACAATCTTCTGACAAGACACAAAATCAAGGTAATAATAATATTTATTCTTAAATAAATGTAAAAGCATAATTGAAAATTATTTTCATATTTTTTATTGAAACCCCATTTATCTGGACCAGAGCCAAAAAGCTTTCCGATCTGTCACGGAGATTGCCATATAATTGTTCAATGTTTCATAAAATAGTTCTAAAAGTTTCTATAAAATCAAAGGTTGAAAAATTGTATCTATTCAGTTTCTGTAAAGGAATAAGCCGCATTTCTCAAGTTTCTTTCAAATTGTCCGATAGGAATACAAATATCTATCGGATAAACGAATCATCAATATAAAACGAATATTATCTTTAAAAAAATGTGACATTTTGACACTTAATATTTTTTTCTTCTCTAAAAGTTTGTAATGATGATTATTTGATATTAGATTATATGCACAAAATGGAAAAATATGCTCTATACCGATATACAATACCGATATAATATATATATTCCTAAAGTATACGACAATAACGGCATATTCCTGTATTTTGGGACCGCCATTTGGCCAGCTCTAATAGTAGCCGGCTCCAAAAATAACCGGTTCCTCAGAAAAATCATATCGCGCGATCCAGTAACAAGTCACTGGGCAGAGTAACTGGAACAGGAATATGGACTATCTCTAATTTGAACAGCCCATTGTCGGTCTAAGTCCAATACCGTGTATAAGCCATCGTTTCAAAATACGTTTTTTTGGCGCTTTCAGTTGAACGGCACAAGCCGCATATATTGACATATTCAAATTCTGAAATTGACCAGTCGAATGCGTGCACTCGGTTAAAGTAAATACAAAGAAGCAAGCAAAACCGCGTGAAATGGAATCGTTTTTTGTCCCTCCTGAACTGAACATTTTGACAAATGGTTCTTCCGCGGTATTGAACTTACATCGACGTCATGTTAGAAGAATAAAATTGTTTAAATATCCATTAATGACGAAAAAAGGCTCAATTATGCATGACGTACTATAAAATGCAAATAATCCGATATCTAATGATAACTCTGTCACATACTCGTAGACAATTTTCATCGTATTTTGGGACCCATTAATTATGCTTATTATAATTATTAATTAACTTAATTTATTAAAAAAAAAAACATTACTAAGCGTTGTAGGAAAATTCCAGAAAAATGCTTTAAAATCACTAAGCACGATATATCGTCTGGCAATTATTTTTATTCCAGATAGCGATGATTGTTCCTTTCGCTGGACAACTCCAGCAACTAAACTATTGCTGACCATGTACCTGAAACTCAAGAGAGACTTCCACAATCCTGGAGTCAAAAAGAGACCTCTCTGGCGGGAAATAAAACAAGCATTCAAATCCCAAGGATTTGAAACTATTTCTGAAAGCACACTGGACCGCAAAATGAGGAACATAAAGAGAAGATACAAAACAATACTTCAAAACAACAGGAATAAATCGTCGCGTCGTTCGTCAGTCAAGTGGGAATTCTTTGATTTCTGCGAGAAAATTTTCGGAAAACATTTACTTTTTCCCAAAAATCTACACTCTGAAACTATTTCACTAACCAAAAATCAAAAATAAATGAAATACCTCTAGAAAGTGCTGAAGATGAAGACACCTTGGGTAACTATTGGACGGAGGGGTTAGAAAATTGTGATTCTCCGGAGGATACTAAACGAACCGATGGTCCAGAAGAATATTTGATAGGTGAAACCAAACCGTTTTATCTCAACCAACAATGGATTGAAGTGCAAAGAGAAAAAACTGACGCCCTGAATAAAATAGCGCAGTGCATGCAAGAAAACAATGAGATACAAAAAGAGAGAAATGATATTTTGAGAGATCTGTTAGTTAATCGTAATGCTTTAAATCAAGGATTGGATGTGGAAGTTGGTGAGATATTGGAAGGCGAGATTCATTCCGTGAAAGTTTGAATAAAATGTTAAATATGAACGAATCATCTCTTTTGTAAATATCTATTTTTATACAATATAGTCAGACACATTGGAAAATAAATATTCATTATTAAAAATACTAATTGGTTTCAGAATGAATTTTAAAAAAATCACAAAAAGCATTTATCGTTCAAAAATACAGTTGAAATTATTAAGATGTGTTTGAATAAATTAACACCTAAACCAATACCCGTATGTTTTTGTCTTGTTTCAATTTCTTTCGAAAAATACTTACTAAGATACAGATGTTTCTAATTAATAATACCAAAATCTCGAATTATATAGACAGCTTCAAAGATTGTGAGATATAAAAAGTAGTTAGTAGTAGTTTTACACCATTCATATTAAATACTATCAAATTTAAAACCTTAGACAACTCATTCACGTTAGATGCAGTTTTAAATAATTTGAAGTCGTCTGCAACTGATAAAACCCAGACTTCTCTAAATACGTTTGTGATTTTTTTAAATGTAAATAATACTGGTCCCTAGTGGGAGCCTTGAGGAACTCCGTGGGTAGTGTTGAATGTATTTGATAAGGTGTTATTGATTCTCGAAGTTTTCCTCTATTAACAATTTTCTTATTAATTTAGATTTTATGATTGTGTGTAGGTAGAATAAATTTTATTTAGAGAATGAATATGGTTTAGATATGGTTGGTCTGGAATCATTACTGCTGTTGCTCGTTGATGGTATAGAGTAGTCGGTACCAGACCAAAATGAGTGCATCCTTCTCGCCACGGAGCAGACGTAGGAGATGCTAGGCCTCTCCATCGGCTCGGCTCGAATGCAGACGTCCACCAGATCGCGATACTGAAAAAAAACAACAGATAATCATCAAGGCAACACTATTTTCAGCACATACCGTATCACAAATAACTGGGAGATTTAGGGAATTTAAATAATAAATATAAATATTCAGGAGCAACATGAACTAAATATGATATGAAAACGAGAGTAAAAATAGAGACTAGTAAGACTTTGTCAACCTTTTCAGAGAAGGCGTGCGTTGGCAGCGGCTCATATTCACATCTTTCAATTTTTTGTATAAGAGTGAACAAATTCATTTTGTCTCCGTAGAATGGATTTTGCAATGCCGCAAGCTGGAAAAAAACAAAAATAATTAAATAAATAGACAGCGTTATGTGTTACCCATACATGTACCCGCGGAGGCTTTATCCTCAAATTAGTGATTTGAACATTTTAAAAAAGGTGACACCGTTTAGAAATGGATCACCCTAAGCGAGATTTCTGACGAAAACAAGTTGATTGTATAAACTTGGTGACATTAACCATAGGTATTAAATTAATAGTTTACATATTGAACACTGCTTACTACAATCATACACAATAAATGGTGTGCATTGCTGTGAAGTGTACGGTTAGGTTAGGTTTTAGTATTATGAATAAATTATCCTAATTATTTATTAAAATTTTTTTTAACAAAGCGTAAGGAATACGGGGGGGGGAATTTGATCTAACTTCGTAAAGAAGGCACCCCAGCGACCAGATATCCGAGCGGAAGTTGTACCCCTGCTCCCGCACGCGCTCGGGGCTCATGTAGTAGGGCGTGCCCACTAGCGAGTGTGCGGCCAGGGTCTTGTGGCTGAAGAAGCGGCCCAGGCCCAGGTCGCCCAGCTTGACGACCCCTGATGCTGTGATGAACACGTTGGCTGGCTTGATGTCTACAAAACATAATGTCAAATGTCGAAAATAATCGTTGTTGAAATAGGTACTTTATAATGACGACCCCCGTGGGAGAACAGTAAGAAACTCGTTGGCCGGCGGCTTGGGGAAATAAACCGAATTGTTTTTATTGAAGCTGTTTCATATACAGAATTTAATAAAAAAAGGTTGGGTAGGTTTGCACCTCGTTTACGATACAAAATATTTTTTAGAGTCGCCCTGGTGAGAAAATACTGTGCATAATTTAAAACGTTGTTTAAAACGGCTTTAGCTTTTGTAGTAGGAAAACTCAAAAACCAGGTACTTCCTTCGACTTGCCAAATTCCTTCCTCATCATTTTTTTTTTTTCACCCTCGCAACATTATTCCTCATGGGGATGTCATAGTTTTTCAGGCGCTGAGCAATTGGAACTCTTGTGCGGTATCACACATTTAAAGCCCTCAATCTTTCGTTCTGGTATGTACGTATTTTCTCTTCCGTTATATAACACTTGATTTCTTTGAGCGTAAGTACAGTACCTATTCACATTTAGACCTTCTACCAAAAACTAACAAGGAACTTTACCCTGACAATAACGTATTGAAACCAAAACTTTTTTTCACCTTCACTGTCGTTACGGGAAAATGGGAAAGTACAAGGGAATAGAAAGGAAGTGACCTCAGGAAGAAATGTCCCGAGCTATGTAAAAGCTACATTTGTGATAGTTTTATCCATCAAATGTTGTACTACTTGTGCTTTTGTATAAAAAAATATGTCTATTCCAACCACTTTGAACTTGAATGACAGATTCCCGCAAGGTAAAACTTCTATCGTACCTTTCTGACTGTAATTTCGTAATTAATCACTTGTGTTTTACAAAATGATGTTTTTGTCAATTATGCCATGTTCTCAGATAATATGTTTAAGTATTTTTTTAAATTGTATGTCAAAAACATAAGTGGTTTTTCTGGAATAGCTAAGTTAATTCGGAGTATTGGTTTTTTCTCTCTCATATCACTAAAAAAAGTTTGATTAGGAAATGTGAAGATTTTTTGTTGTTTTATTGTATTTTCGTATGGCTGAATAATTTTCCTTTCAAATAAAAATAAAGTTTTATGAAGTTTTCCTGTAAATACAAACAGTAATGTCACTTTGAAAATCGATTTGTTTCAGCCGTACTGACATAAGCAAACTTCAAATATGTATTACTAAACTTGTACCGAACTTAACGCAACGCAAATTATGTCTATGGGTTGATTTTTTTGTTGAAAAGCGATTATGGCTCATTTATATACGCAGAACAAGAGGTTTTAAAAGATAAAAACTCCCGAAAAGATAATGACGAATGCCTGGGTCCTATAGGACACTGCGACACAGTAGAGGTTAAGCACTTCTCCCACATTCCATAGCGTAATACATAACAGGCTCACCTCTATGCAAGATCCTCTTGGAGTGCATGTGCTCGATGGCCGAGCAGACCTGCACGAAGTACTTCCAGACGGTCTGCTCCAGCAGCAGCCGCCTGCGCCTGCGCGAGTGGCGCAACAGGCGCGCCAGGTCCCCGGCCGCGGCCAGCTCCAGCACGATGTGGAGGCGGGACGACGATACGAAGGAGCCGAGATAGCTGATGATGTTTACGTGCGACAGTTGCTGTAGGAAAATGAATCGGTGTCAGATTCTGCCAACTGAAAATAAGTCGATGTTTCCCAAAAATAACATGTTTTCAAAGTAATTTCAGGAGTTTTTATGCAACAAAATAAGTAGTGTGAATTTTGGTACGCGACTGTTGTACATACGTAAACTTCAATCGAAAATAAGTTTTTTCGTGGCCGTATAGACATGCTCACTTCAAGTAACAATATATGGAGGGAGAGCTAATTATTTTTACTCAACCTACACAAACTCACGATAAATCACTTTCTCCGGGTTCACCGCGGGACTCCGCCCACATTTTTTATTATGCCACTAAACTTGACACAACTAAACGTTTTTTTAGGTTATATGCTATATTTTTGTTGATAAAAATACTGTGAAAAAGTGGCTATACGAATAAACAAAAACATTATGTCGATATGTGATATGAATGGTTGTATAAATACCGTAGCCTTAGTCTTAGCCACGCCCAGGTGCGCCGAGTCAGGTTAAAATCATCAAAAACTGACTTCACTGCCTTGGATAGATACTACTCTATGTACTCTAAGCATGCTCACGATCGCATTATATATTTACATATGCCCCTCTCTTAACCTCAAAAGATATTCTCTTATTTTTTTTTGCTTTTATTTTTTATTTGGCCAATCCCCACATATACTATATCTGTAGGATAAGGTTATAATAGCGTCAGACAAGTTCCTGAAATTTAACCAAAAGTTAAAATCTGTTCATTTATTGCGTAAAGGAACCTCCCCGTCAGTGGCGGCTCGTGACTTTTCAGTGTGCTAGAGTGCTAAGATTGAAAAAAAACGTCATGATTGATGTTGTTGTGGCCGAAAATGAATTTTTTGTGTATATAAGATATATATTGTATGAAGATTTTCAAAGATTTTTCAGTTTGCAGTCATTGACACAAAACTGAAAAATTTCATAAAAATATGTATTTTTTTAAATTAAATAAAAATCATTTTCGTCTACAACAACATCAAAAAACGTCGTATTTTTCAATCTCAGCACTCTAGTAACCTAAAAAGTCACGAGCCGCCTCTGCTCCCCGTTGAAAACTCTTTACTAATTTTATTCTACTATGAAGTGGAAAATCTGAAGTGAAATGAATCTTTTGTGTCCGGAGATTCCAGGCAGAAATGTTTTTTTTTTCAGCTTGCAACACCGATTTCCATCATGGATCGTGAAGCTTTGAACTATCAATTTCACTCTCTTTTTATTTCGATTAAAATGCACAACTTTTCTGTTGGGAATTTTTAGATTTAGATATTTTCAGCTCCCAACCGTATTTCCAACATATGATGCGAAGCTTTTAGACCAACTTTTTTCGGTAATCTCGAGCAAAGTCGGCAGTAAAGTTAGTTTTGTCATGCGTAGGAAATAAATTCGGCATTCATTTAATGCCATTACCTGTAGTAAGTTTATTTCCTTTAAACAGTCGATTCTCGCCGCTGCATCCACCATGTCGTAGAAGTGAACCTTCTTGATAGCAACAGGCCTGTTGTCCTCCACGCACACGGCCCTGTAGACCTCGGAGAACTGGCCGCGACCTATCCTCTTCTCCACGCGAAACTGCTCCAGAGACCTGAACCTGCCGCCGCTAGTCAAGGCGAGCTCGTCGACCTCACTCTTTGTCGGCAAGTCGCTCGGCGAATTCATCATTGAATTGGCGAATTCATATGATATACCAGTTGCTTTATTTTTATTGGATAAATAAGATTTATATAATTTTTTACTTTGTGCAAATGCTGATTTGATTGATCATACTATTCTAGTAATATTCAAGAACAATAACTAAAGACTATTTGTTAAAAATATCATATTTTAATGGGGTTTAAAATAACGTCAAATATTACCTATTGGTAATACATGAAAGTACACCTTTAAAGGAGAAGTAGACGAAGCTAAGGAAACAGATCCCTTTTTTGTTATTCTTCTATTTTTGGACGGGGAAGTAAAAATTAGCTGAATGTAAAAAAACGGTTTATCGGGAAAGTGTAATATGTTATTATCAAACACGTGCTGTCACAAATAAAGTCTTTGTTATACTGAAGTACAAGGCTATATTAAAATCGAATAAATCAATATTGCATTTACGGATATGATTAGTTTAATGCAGTGTTGTCATACGGCGGGTTTCCAGTAACTCTATGGAAACTTTTTTTCCGGAAATCTGTTGTTTAATATATTAATACGTAAACATTCGCTTGCCAGAAAGTTGTTTGAGAATGATTGAGCAATTTTTTCTTAAGAAAACAAAGTTGCAAGTTGATTAGTAGATTTTTTTTTACATGGAATAATAAGTACATATTCATATCATAAAATTTGAACTTTGACATGAAGCACTCACTTTGTGGAAAGACATAATTAAATTTTAAATAAAAGTAACTTAGTTTTAACACCACTTTATTGGATACATAAACCAACCGGTTTCGGCTCTACCTGAACCTTCTTCAGGGCTGAACAAATATGTATTAAATCAAAACAGAATTATAATACTTGGGGAAAAACATAAATGGGCACATCAACTTAGGTGGGGGTTAAGTGCGGGAGAGGTGGTAGGAGCAGGGGTAGGGGGTGGAAGGGGAACAAATTTAAAATCGGGCTGCTGGATAAATCTAGTTGCTTATTAAGTAAATTATTTTTATTTATTTTTAGAGATTGGTTTTTGATTTAATCTTAGAGTAACAATATAAGAGACCGTACTAATTTGTGACAAATCGTTGACAAACTCGCAAAATATAGCTCTCTCTTTATGCTCGGTTCTATACGCATATGAGAAAAAAGAGACAAACAATTGTTGAAACCAATACACGATTTGGGGCGGGCTAAATACTATGTCCATGATGTTTGATCTGTACGCACTTCAATTGCAAACGGACTGTCAAAAGTGCGTAAATAGTTAAAAACTTGAGTTATTTTTTGTCCGATATCTAGCAAAACATCATGGCCATATGTGCTATACTTGGTTGCTTCAATCGAAGTACAAAAGGACCAAAACAAACAGTTTTCACACGTATGTACCATAAAAATCGTCTTTTTTAGTTTGATCTCAAATATTTAACATCTAACCTACAAAACAACTAGTAACACACCAATATGTAATTAATCTTTGGACTATTCGTTCCAATTTAATAAACTTCCGTTTGAAATGAGTTTTAATGGATTCGTAATATGTTTAACTTAAAAATATTTACGAGAATGTCAAAAAAATTTTCAAGAACGGGGAATTCCCCTTTTGTACGGCTTCTAAAAGTATCCCGGTCTCTTTCTTTCTCATGATACTAACGCAAAATTGTTCGCGAATAATGTTTATCTTTACGGTTTTCTTCGCATCCGATTGGCTGGAAGCATATACGTCATACCTCCCTTGGTCAATCCTTGGTCAAAAAGTGCGGACAAAATTTCGCAATGTTAGGTCTCTACGTTACTCTAAGGATTTAATACATATTTGTTCAGCCCTGAAGATAACATACTAAAAAGTCACGAGCCGCCACTGGTTAAAACTAAGTTACTTTTATTTAAAATTCATAAAATTTAGTCAAAAACAATACACAAATTGCGATTTTTTTTAGTTATGAGTTTGATTTGAATTTTAAGTTATGTTGTAATTCATTAGTGGCAGTTTTTGTAAAAGATATTGCGTAATTTTATGACAGTTTACAAAACATTTATAAGCTGATTAAAATTCTGCGCTGTCGATGAACTTATGCATGTCGACTATGTATTTAGGTCAAAGGCGTTACTTTACATTTTTTGCAAGCAAACTTAGACCTAGTTTTTGAGCCAATGTTACATTTTACACTGTCGCAAATCGACGATAGCGCCATTATATTTTTTTACCGTTATCACTTCAAATAATCGCCTCTGTAAACCACCGATTCTCTTGCCCGTTTCAGCATTTGATCAAATTATGATAAGATGTCCAACATAACAGCGCGACCGTTATGTAATCAATTTAAATTTCCCCTTTAAAAAATGTGGATTAATGCCTTTGACCTAAACACAATCGATTGATTGAGAGATTGAAGACTCATGGTGATATATTTTTAAATCGTCTTTTAACGACCTACATAGCAGAGCGATTTAACTCCAAAAGTACTATTGAACATTCATATTGACTGAGTGATGTGTAAGTACCATGGTATTTTGTTGCACAATAATTCATGTAGACGTAAAATTAGCTGCATTATTGAACAAAGTTTTTTTGCACCACGGCAGTGTATTGTGATACAATTGAATATTTTATGGAAACCCGTTGATTCGGAAATTAGTAGCACCCTGTATGAAACTTTTATCTGTTGCATATAAATTATATATGACACTATCGATTAAACAAGTCTACAATAGCATGGTGTATATCAGTCGGCAGATAACTATCATTGTTGTTAGTATTTCTAAACCAAGTTTACTGCCAATGCTGTCAACAATAAATAAAAAAAAACCCGCAACAATGTTAATCATACATTAAATATATCTTTTTAATCTGTTTTCTAGACTTATAACGAATAATTATATTATTTGATTGATTTGTCGTCGGCTCTTTTAATATCGAATATTAAATAATATTTTTTATTATTTTTCATTGCAAACCTTTACATATTAATGCTTCATTGCATGGGCTGAGCTCCTAAGAAATGCAATGGGGTATTTTCTCAAATAAGGAATACTGTTATCAACGCGTGCAATATTTAAACATTATTTTTCTGATTCTGAATGTCTCACAAAAAATGTAAGATTTTAATATATATAAAAAAAAAGGTTTTAAAAACGCTACAAAGTTGCTAATTCTTAAATAGCCCGAATTTAACTACGACGTAGGTACCGCTGCTGGTTGCTAACACAACTGTCATCGGAACCCGGAGCTGCTTACAAACGTTCGCCGGTGTGACGTCACAGACGTCTTCAGTACAAACATATCGTCGCTAGAAATGCAGAAAGGCTTAAGCGACATTTTGGTCAAAAATAAGTTAAGTAAAAAGTTTTGATCACTTTTTTATGCATCGAATGCTCTGACTCTTGTTTGATTCTGAAGACTTTTGTGGCGCCTCAGCCATATATATATATATATATATTTACCATTTGGAAGGCTTGACTCATATACATATATATGTGTATATATGTATTTATATATATATATATATATAAATACATATATACACATATATATATATATATATATATATATATATATATATATATATATATATATATATATATATATATATATACATATATATATATATATTTACCATTTGGAAGGCTTGACTCAAGCGACACAAGCTTGGGACTCTTTTTTAGCTTTTTGTCGCTTCAGGTAACTTAGTGAGAGCACTGAGTTATTTAAAAAAAATCAAACCAGGTACTGAAGACTTATAAATTTTATTGTAAAACGAAAAAAAACTTTAAAGTGCTCTGGTTACTTACTCTTACTTCTCAAAATGGCGCTGCAGCCCTTTTGCCTTTCCGGTGACGATATCGTTTTGGCGACCAATAAAAGTAAGTATAATTCAAATCGTTGTGGATGATTTCCTCGTCGATGTAAAAAAATAACAAAATCATTATCAAAGCTTAAAAAAGTAAAGATACCAATAATTTAGTAAATGTTGCTGAAATAAAATCTTTTATTATTATCCAATTCTTTGCTGCTATTATGCTTTATTTTTAATTCATAAGATTCAAACTTATTTAAGAAAAATAATTTTGTTTCTCCTTGTTTTTTTTTTGTTGCACGCAAAAAAAACATTGAAATTGTGTTCCCCAAACTGTCCGTCATGATAATATATGCGTTTTATTTAATAACTTTTAATTATACCCTCTGCGAATAATTAACTTTGATAGAAAATTATTGAAAGGGGTATACCATCGAAGGTCGTCCACATTCTCAACACTTGGCACCGGCAACAAGAAAACCTGGTAAAGTGGAAAGATGGATTTTCCGAACCTTTTCATCTGAAAAGCAGAGTTAGACAAGGAGGATGCATGTCCCCATTATTGTTTAACATTTATATGAAAGAACTGAACCATAGATTAAATAATGCTAAGGTGGGCTGCCATATCGGAGGACAGTGTTTTAATAATGTGAGCTATGCAGACGATATGGTACTCATGACGCCGTCCATAAGAGGGCTACGTATCCTCCTGAATATCTGCGAAGAGTTTGCTCAGGAAACAATCATGATTTACAATCCCCTAAAAACGGCACTGATGGTTATCAGATACGGGCAGGGTCCGAAAAACATTCCTCCAGCTTTCTTGAACGGTGAGGTTCTAAAGGTAGTAGAAGAAACCAAATATCTAGGGCACATCATCACCAGCAAGCTAATGGATGACGACGACATTGACAGGCAAAGGCGAGCACTCAGTGTGAAATCAAACATGCTCAGTAGAAGATTTCGGCTCTGTGGTCCACCAGTGAAAAGGACACTCTTCCTCGCGTTCTGTACTACCCTATACACGTGCGAGCTCTGGACCAATTTTAAGAAGAGTAGCATGGAAAGGCTTCGGGTCCAGTACAACAACGCCTACCGCATGATGTTCAGTCTTCCCAGGCATTGTAGCGCTTCCGGTATGTTCACCGAGGGGCGAGTTCCAGGATTTGCAGCCCTTATGAGAACCAGGGTAGCAGGAATGCGGGAAAGGATTAACAACTCCAGAAATAACCTCACCATGGAATCCCGTCAGATCCCGAACTCAAGCATAGAAGCGCATTGGAGTAAATTATTGGCCCCATCAATCTTAACGCTGCCAGGATGGACTCCCTCTTGATGGCCATTAATATTTTCTTACTTATATTCTTTATTTATTTAATTCAATTGTTTTTTTTCATCATTATTATTATTCTATTTTCATATATTTTTATTTTATTATTTACTTATTTATTTATTTCTTATGAATTTCTGTTCATTTTTAATTTTGGTACTATTATTATTACAATGTATTGATATCAATTATGGAAGGTATTGCATTGCACTACTCCTGCATACCTTCCGGAATAAAACTTTTATTATTATTAATATTTTTATTATAGATACATAGTTTTAGTAATTCAATAAAATTTTAATATTATAATGTACTTACTAACCTAAAATGTACCGTAATAGCAGAGTTCCGTAAAAATGGGATACATTGGTAGTCATACTGACCAATCCAAAAGCACAGGCTTATTTGAATTTGTTTGAAATACCCAGTGCCGAGAGCCAAATGTTTTTAGTGTCATGAAAAATATAGTACATATTTCATTTAGTCTGAAATGGCCGATACAAGATGAAATTGGTTCGATCAAAAATAATTCAGTGGAAATAAGTTACAAAGGTTTTGATAATCATAAATTGCTAAATTAGAAAACAAACCTATTTCTTTATTATAATTAGGAATCATACAGAGTGATCTCACAGATAACAAGTGATATTTAAAATTCGCATAACTTTATAGTAGCTCCCTCTGCTTGATGCAATGTTGATTAAAAAAATAATCGTTACTTTAACCTTCGGCAATTTACGAGTAAAATCGTTATCAGATTTAGGTTTATTGTTTAAAAGCTCAAAACATTGCTCGATTCAAACTGTACCAACGATTATAAAGATAGTTTGATGATAAATACTGTTATAGGCCTATAAAACGCAAAGTCATGAGCAAAACAAGCAGAGCGTGTTGTTAGACCGCAATGATTCACAGCTGACAGTAGCATAAACTGAAAACTGAAGGGAAACAGTCTAAACATGTCGACTGTGTTTAGGTCAAAGGCGTTATTCCACATTTATTTTGCAAAAATCGATGATTAGCGCCATTATCAATTTTTCACCACTACCACTTTAAATAATCGCCCCGTCAACTACCGATTCTCGGCCCGTTTCAGCATTTTATCAAACTATGAATAGGTGTCAAGCATAAGAGCATGACCGTTAAGTTATCACCAAGGCCTAAATTTCCTTGCAAAAAAATTGTAATAACTTCTGTGACCTAAACACAGATATAAATATATATATATATAATATGTATATATATATATATATATATATATATATATATATATATATATATATATATATATATATATATATATATTACATATATAAATATATATATATATATATATATTACATATATTTATTTATTTTTCTTGATAGTTGATACCAGACAAGAGTCCCAACTGCTGTTGGGAAGTACCTGGCTTTCAGTACCTGCATTTTAAGCAACGTTTTGATTCTGAATGGTGGTCTTTCACCAGGGCGATACTAAGTATATGTACCAAAAAAAATTATTTCTCGTCTTTACATGAAAAAGCACCTATGTAGAAGATGGCATTCTTCTTGCGGCGCTTACTTGTAATGTATATTGCCTCATATAAGGCGCCATTCAGAATACATCCTCAACTTTAAAAAAAAAAATAGCTCAGATCCGGCCTTGCGCGGTACTCAATTGTTGTTTTAATTTTGTGTTAAATTAAATTATGTAAAATTATTATTCAAAATAAATCTTTTTTTTTTATGACCGTCCGGTTTCGCTTAGCCTAAACATTATCACATCATCAGAGTACAAAGTTAAATTAAACAAAAAATACAAAGTGTTCGGTTATATAAACATCCAGAGGGAGAACAAAAAATAAAATAAAATAACAAAACAATGAGAAAACAATAGAATAACATTTAAATTATAAGAAAGGAACAGAGAGAAAGATATAGATAATATGAACTGCTTTCAGCTAAGACAAAACGAAACCTGTCGGTCACAAAAATTAAAAATAATATTCGTGGTCTGATACAAAGTTATTTTTTAATTTGTTTAAATATGTCAAACCACAAAGTGATTGCTTTCTACAAAAATATAAATATAATTTTATTTATATAACGAATTTTATCTCATGTCTCTACAATAATTTCTTCAAGTTTCCAGAATGGCAAGTAGATAATAAGTTATTAATACATTTTTGAATTAGGGAGGGTAGAGTAAATTAGTTATGTGGTGTCTGTATTTTTTGCGCAGGATCTTAGATTAGTAGGTAACTATGTAAAATTTCAGATAAAAAATGAGTCATACTCGGGGGGGGGAAACTCAGTAGAACAACCGTAGAGCATGGATGAGATGATTTATGAATGTGAATGAAGCCAGGATTCTGTGCCAAGACGTAGGAGTGTGGTAGTCCATTTATCTGCCTCTCCTTTTGGTTAGTTATTCCAAAATACCGGTGTTAAGATTAAAACATATGTTCCTATTTGAAAGGATTGAAAAAAAACTAGTTTATAAGAAAGTAGTGATAGTTTTAAATACGTAGTCTAACGACCTCCGTAGTCGAGCGGTTAAGATCCTCGACTACAAATCCAGAGATCGCAGGTTCAAATACCGGCGTTTGCACATTAAATTAATTGAAATATTTTGTATTATTTAACAGTTAAGTAATATATAGTATGGCCCAGTGTGGTAGATACTATTCGTATTAACCTGGTGAAAGACCAACATTCTGAATCAAAATTACGCTTAAAATGGCTTTAACCGTGTTTGGTGACTAGATCTGAATAGCCAAGTACTTTCCAACCCTCCTTTTTCTCATCTCCTTTCCTTCCCCACTCTTTTCAGCCTCACATAATACTCAATTGGAGATGCCATAGTCGCTCTGGCTCTGGACAGTTGAGAGCAGTTAGGACTCTTATGCGGTATTCACCTAAAAAATCAGACAAAATTTTTTAGAAAGTTGGCAAATTTATTTGTGCAGGCGGTTATAGAGGAACTAAAGAATGAACAAAGCGGCTAAAAGAAGAACTAACGAATGCTCGAACTGTGCAACTGGGAATATAAAATATGGCTTCAATAATTACACTGGCAGTGTCCCCGACTGCACGGATGCACATTACTCGAATTAACTTTTCTAGATTAAAACAGTATTGCAGGTTCCCAAATGCCGAAATTCCGGAAGATACTTTCAAATGTGTTAATTTGTATAACCTAAAAAAAGGTTGGCTCACATACGTTACCCGACGGAAGACCATTGCATATGGGAAAAGGTTGTGCCAACGTGTGTTCAGCGTAAATAAGGAATTTGGTTCTCAAATAAAACGCAAGCTTCAAAAATTAAACAATTTTCTATAATTCCTCTGGTATTGACAGTCACAAGTCACAATCTTCAGGTTGACATTTTGCTTGTTCGAGTGATATTTATTTAAATTTCTCCCATTGAATCCGTAAAGTATTGATTTACTAAATTAATTATTTATGTAACAATTTACATTCATAACGACTTAATATTAGTATTAAATACAAAAAAAAAACAACACAATTTTTCAATAATAATAAAGTATGTTACAGGTTTTATTAGGTACACATTGATAGCCAAAATTGTTTAACTTCTCCGACTGTCTTCTACAATAGGAGGCCTAGGCGCGTACAATGATTATTGACCGTGGACTTAAAAATAAAACTTTAAGTTCATGTATGTCATTGCAAGTAAACTCAAACATGCAGCATAATCTTTCCCAAAGTTTTCTTTCCGAAGTTAAACACCACATCAAAAAATGCTGAAAACCGCTGATTTTATAAATAATGTACGATTTAGTTATATGTTGCTAGTAGTTACTACCCGGTTTCGCTCGAGTTTCGACACGGTGTTTTCTTTTTGAACAATAAAAAAAATCGGTACAAACTGTATGACGTCTAGTCAAAGATCAATATTTATAAAGTCCATAATTCATCGTGGCAATGACGGTGAAAGTTAAAAATAATTGCCTTGCCTTATAAAATGAAGAAAGAAAAAGCTGTGCCAAATTCATAGCGCTAGAGCTCACTGTTTTAAAGGTTTTGCTAAGGTAAACAGATTTGTTGATTTTATAGTCCGAAAAAAGGGTTTGAATAATTTGAAATATGCAATTAAATGGAACCATCCTAAAAATGGTTATGATTCGAAACAATAAAATGCTTTATTCGTAGTGAAAGCATCCAAATAACATTTGACATTACTCAATCTCTGTCAAGGAAATACAGACGGAAGATACCGTATCAAGCCGTTTAATGATTGGTTGTATTTGTTGACAAAAGAGAAAATCCACTCGCAAATATACCCATGGGACATTCTTATTAAATTGATATTTTTCGTACAACTTCGGACGGATATCTCTTGAAAATATTTCTAACGTCTGCTATAGAAAATAATATCAAATCCCGGGATAATCAGATAGCCTCTTTCTTATGATTTTGCAAAAGCCTTTGGTTACATATCTACTAGACCACAAAAACAAAATGATTCGACCAAACGTAATTATTGATTTTTATCACCACAATTTTTACACTTCCACTGTAAATAATTTTGATTTGTACAAAGATACAACTGATTTTGGAGACCGATCATTCACGATTCAATAAATCAAATAAATAATTAAATTTGGTGAAGAGTGTTATTTTATTTGTTTAATTTAGTAAGGAAATTTGTTGGAAATCGATTCTAATTTATTGTATTGCTTCTAGTTTCATAGAAAGATTCCATAGAAAATCACAGAAAGATTTCATAGAAAATAGAATCTAAAAACTAACTAAAAAATGAAGACAACCAGAAAAAAGTGAAAATTGTAGAAATGTTTAAAATGAGCCTTAATGAGAAAACGTAAAAAATCTGTACATATTTTCGAATAAAAATGTGAAATCAATTAATTTATGCATATTGTGTAATACGCACTAGCGTGAATGTATTTAAATATATGCATTTAGTAAATAAAGTGAATAGATGACTCAAATATTTTCTCGTTTATTTTCTTGTCATTTGGATTGAGTGGTGACTGTTCGATTGCAGTTTGTAGAGCGTTACCGGAAAAGCTATGAATTTATAAATTGGAAGCAGTTATGCAGAAATCGTTTATCCCACAATTTTCCAAAATCGATTTTTACATGTTTTCCCATAGATAAATACGAGACTTATATCTGCTGAAAACATACAAGCTCCAAATGCAATAGATTTTTAGTATTTTTTTTTACTAACGCACATTGCAAATATCTGAGTTAAATTGAAGTTTAAAAACATTATAAAATGTAGGATAACATAAGAAATACATTTTTAAAATAATCACATTGATAGATTTTAAATGCATATTTTATAATAATGCTCAAAAGAAAAAAAAACACTGATGTTTACTTTACAAATGCCGATTACGCATATTAATGTTTTTTTTTATCGTCATATTTTCAAACGCCTTTTTCTCAGTTTCATCTTTTTGGGGTTAGACGCTTTCTGCATAACTACGTCCAATTGCAACATGCATTTCACGCCATTCTTTTTTTTAATAAAAAAAATTTTCAGCGTGTAATTTTCATTTAGTCATATGGAAACCAAAAATCTGTAGTTTTTTTTATGAAAAAATGAGAGCACAGAATTCTCGTAAGACCTTGAAAGTTATAAACTGGACTTTGTAAAATCTTTGGTTTCTCCAAACAAAGGTGGACTTTATTCTATATCTGTTATTTACTATCTCTTACAGTAATATCTGGCAAAAAAAAATCATGTACACATATAATGGCAAATAGGTTTGGCCTTCGCATGAAAAATTAAAAATACATATTCCTGGAAGGAACGCAACAAAACATTCGTAGTTGGCGCCTAAAAACGCGGCGTAAGGCAAATGACAGATATGTTTGTATCGAACCTTTACAATTACTATAAACACGTTAGCAATACAGTCACAGTGAAGAAGTAATACGTGTCATATCACCAAGCATATGGTTATTATACTAAAAGAAAACTCCATGGAGCGTGTCTTACAAAATCTATATTTTATACACCTTTTACTGATTATTACAAATATTTTTAACAATATTCCTAACAACAACTTTAACAAGTATCTTTTCAATTAAAAAAATGTATGCTCTAATGAGGATAAATATTGTGGTCATACAAATGAATATATGAGAGATAATAAACAATTGAAAAGTATTTAAAGTAACAATATTTATATGTCTTTTAAGCGTAAGGCAATTTTATATAATATTATCGTTTTATGAAAAGAATCTATTGCTCTTTAGTTTGTAATGCGGTAAGCGTACAATGGTGACATACTAAATTCGAGACGTTTCATTTAAATACACCTTAAGTAAACACTTTCGACAAATGAACGAAAATGGTGCTCAACTTGCACACATGACTACATGTTGTACAAAGCCATACGTAGGTTTGTACTTGGCGAAAATGTCATCAATCTTAAATGTACGAATCTTCTTTATACATTATTTACCATATTTCAAAGCCTGAAATGTCTCGACACAGAACAAATTAAGAGTTATGTTATGTTTGTGTGTTATCCCGATGACACACAAATCGTGCGTTTTTTTTAAATAATGAATATCTTCATCCGATCATTTGAGAAACCTTTCCAAGCATTCAACATTTTGTAGCTGAGAAAGACCAATGACTAGGCCGAGGCATCAAAGCTTTATATATAATTAACGTCAGGATCCATTGCACACTTATTTAAGCAAAATAGCTTTATAGTTTTTACAGCTTGATTTGTACTAAGTATTCATAGTAAATATATATTTCATTGGAAGCACAACCTTATCAGAAACTCACTGACACTAGTTGAGGTCAGAAGACATTAAATGCACAGGATTCAGGAAAATACAAGTATTCTTTAAAGACAATTGTAATAATGGCCATTTGCCTGTTTTTTAGATAAGTAATATTTAAGGTTTCTTAAAACCTTCAATAGGAAAATAGTAATGTACAAAATCAGCTGGAAAAATTAATTTGAACCTCAAAATTCAATATTTAACTGATTTTCCCGAGAAAGATGCAATAGTTAGAAGTAATTGTGACTGCAAATTTGAATGAACATTTCAAGTAAGAATTTCGGCATTCCATAAGTCATAAAATATGACTTTGACGATAATTTTAAATTAACACTATGAAGATTCTAAGAAAAAAATTGAGAAAATCAAAATAAAATCAACATTCTTACGACATACATAATTTTTTATACACTTTAATTGACTCTTTAGCTGCGTATGGACTGAAAATAGAATTAGAATCCAGAGCTTCTACAAACATCTTAGCTTTCTAGCTTACGACATGACTTCTTATTTCACAGAAGGTTTCTACCAATTTTCAACATGCTAGAATATATTGAAATTAAATTATTGCTGGACAAATTTTGAATCTAATTGAATACAAATATTATGAGTAAGTACAAAATAAAAACGATCATATCTTTTTGGTAAACTGAAGGAGTGAAGATACTATCGGGGTTTGTGGTGATATCTTTAGATTGTCAAATTCTCTTAAGCCTAATTCATGTGATTATCTGACAATAATTTCTTCATTTTAAAATTACGTGAAATTCGGATAGTGTTGGAAAATCAAAATTACCATTTTTCGCAATGATTCTGTATCTTGTGGAAGCTTGTAATAATTGTATAATGGCGAGGTGGCCACGAAAACTTTCTCACCTGTTTGTAAAGTTTAGTTGGAATCACTTTGCTCTGTGGTTTGCAAGAATAATAAAAGTGGGAATTATATTAGATAACCACGCGAGTCATACATATCGACTCAATGGAATATGACAGTAAAGGTGATGGAGTTATAAATGAGTTGTTAGAAAAGCACTGAGAAAATATTATTTAGCATTTTAGTGAAAGAGAATCTCGACTGTGTTGCCACCGCCACTGTCGTTCGAGATCAGTTCTTGAAAGTAATGTAAGGTAGAATATGAGGCTTAACCTGTTATATCATAATTGGTTGCTCCAAAGCTATATGGTACACTGTTGATTAGCACATGTTAGTATTTGGCACTAATGTAGTATTCATAAACAAATAATAACTTACGCTACAAGAATGTTTTCTTAAACAGTATTACGGCTCTTTATGATACATTTGTACAAGTCTAAATGAAGTGAATATTTACAAAGATACGCAAAGAAAGTGAAATGAGTGAAGAGGTGAGCTTTTCTAAGTTAATAATAGATATTGTAAAATCTAAGAAACATCAATCAACAAGTTATTGTGTACAGTAATAATATAGGTATTGCAAAGGTATCAAGTCTCAAGAAGTATTACTCGCATAAGAACAATGTAATACTCACACAATCCAATCTAAAGCTAATAGAAAAGTCACTTGTTACGGATAAAACATCGAATAATTAACAGTACATTTATTATATTACAATGTTTATCGGGCACATTAATCCCTCTCCGCCAAAATTTCCAAATAGCCCACCGCAAATTACTATAGCATGGATGTTTCTGCGTATAATAAAATAATATCGCTAAGCAAACTGCAAGCACTCTGTGAAGTCGTCGACAAGACGCCGCGAGGGCGGGCGCGCTGGCGTGCCGGCGTGCTGGCGTGCCGGCGTGCCGGTGCCGGCGCTCGTCAACACGAGCGTATCTCGACGACATGGCTTCCGACCCAAGTGGAGCTCGGATCGGTTTGCTTAGAGAATTCATCACTTACTTATCGGCGCCTCGTGAAGTACTCAGCTCTACTCGATGCTCTATGATGTCTTAATCAATCATGATGAAGTATAATAACGATAGTTCTAATAAAAATATAGATTCTTCTCTGTAAGCTTGCAAATTGTATCATTAATCTATCGAACTTATTTTAGTCTATTAAGGAAAAGTAGATTCTTATTTAAAATCAACTAATTTTGAATGATAAGGAGTCCCGAAGGACTGCTCGTGATTATCACACATTCTCAAAGTTTCAAAACGTGAAGATGATATTAAAAGGTGTTTATGCACAGATGATAAAATCCATGTTTATGGAAATCTACATAATGAATTTTTCTAATTTTAAACTAATATGTAAATTTTAATTTTTTTAGAGATTTGTAAAAAGTTGAAATTTCAACGTAAAGAGAAACAGTTTATTTGTGTGTAGTGAATATAAACTGTTTTCAATTTGAATGAATTATTATAACATCATCCAAACAATATTCAGTTTGGCTCAAAGCCCTTTTCTTTGCCTTCGGAGCAAGGGAGCAAGTAGGTGGTCCGCCTAGAAGAGCATGTGGCAGCGCACGTGGCTCTGCGAGGAACTTATTCCGTGATGCGCGCGGTGAGGTCGACTCCCTGGCGGGCCGGGCCCGTCCGTTCGCCGGGGTCGGTGGCGGGGAGGGAAAGTAGATGTTAGGCCTCCAAGAAGATCAGCGCCGTGGGCTTCGGCTCGAGGTTGGACTTCTTGGCCTCCACCACCAGGAACTCGATGTCCTGGCGGTCTCTCTTGGCGAAGGACTCCGCTATGAGGCGCGCCACCGCCTGGTGCGGCAGCCCGTCCACCCTTCGCCCGTCCACCTCCAGGATCAACTGCCCCACCTCCAGGCCGCCTGCGTCGTGAGCAGCCCCGTTCTCCTGAAACCGCACGACAGGTGAATTCAAACAATGTACGACTAGACGACGATATGTCACAGCCTCCGATGGAACGACAATAGCTTCGAAACTCACGTGGATATTGATGATCCTGGGTAGCGGGTGTTTAGTGTTGGCTCCGCCCTCAATGGCGATGCCCAAAATGGGTTTCGTCTTCTTCACCGTAATGTGCAGGTTCCCGTGGTGGTCGGGGATGACCCTCGCTGGCCAGGGCTCCGGGCCCCCCAGAGGGATGCGCTGCATGGACTGGTGGCGCCTCAGCGGCCCCCCGGGTCCCCCCTCGCCCAGCAGGGCCCCCGTCTCTTCTTTCATGTCGAAACTGCGCGACAGCTTGTGCGCCAACTCCTGTACACGCCAATTTAAATGTTAGCATCACGTATATTACTATGGTATTGCCGCTGAGACCTCCGTTGAAACCCCCCTTTCTATTACATGTATCAATTGCGATAAAGGGAGAGGTTACAAAAAAGCCATCAGCGGTATATTTTTTTTAATTATAATGTGACAAACACAATTTATACACTAGACTCTTTATACAGGGTCGAACATGACATACCCGACATACCTTAACTATATTCCTATGTTTATTTGGAGTAAAAAGGAAAGAAGATTTTTTTTTAAAAACCAAAACAACTTCTTGTACTCTAAATAAGTTTAGGAATTGCTGACTAACATCTGTCGGGAACATGCTGTTGCATCCTGTACAGATTACATCACAGATAAGTTCCATCGTAACCCCTGCCTTCTCCTCATCAACGACGCATGCAACATAAAGGAAAGTTACGGCGGAGTTGCTTCTATTGCACGTGTCGTTGTTTATGAAAAAGATTAAAGGGTCATAGTGGAGTTCTCAGTGGCAGGACCATAACATTATATTCCTTTACAGTTCGTTTTTTAAGACGCTGGCGCAAGAAATTAAGACAGAAAGTAAGACACAAAACACCGTTTTAAATAAATCACAGAAGTGCAGACAAGTAGTGTTGACCTTCGCAAAATGAGGCTATCGTGGAAAGAGGCAAATTGCATCAAGGCCACAGTTTGAATTGATTTAATCTACCCACATTTAACTGTCAACTAGTTTAGACGTTTACGTGACTAATCGATAGAAATATAAATTTAGCTACATATTCAATTTTTGCGATTTATAGCTTCAATCTTAGGTTGAATCATAGATTTCCCAAGTCTTTTACGTAAATATGATCGCTAGTATGCGTGGCCGATAAATACCTGCGCTATTCATTCGTCAAATAATGAAAATATTATTAATTCCTGCGGTGGCTGGCTTTCACTTGTGTTTACATACACGTAACAAAGATTTGGGCGAAATTAAACAATGATTGCGATAAATCAGCGGAGACTCAGAAAATAAACAACACACGAATACCTAAACGAAGACTGGGAATTACTTTCATTGCGGTTATACAACGCATTGCTTAATTTGCTTGCGTCGGTGGTTGACTGCTGATGTGAAAAATAAAGTACAATATAGTAAGCAAACGATCAATATTTTTTAATAATTTCAACTTACGCGTGTCCATCTAATTTTTAAAATATAACGTATACACTGAGCTACTTTAGTCTTTGAGAAAATGATAAATTTTATTTAATAAGTAAGTCTAAACTGATTTAAAACAAAATATAACTTTAATATATTATCTTTAGTTTAGATCGGACGGGTTTCACATTACCACGGACAACTCGAGACTGATTTTTTAAATGAAAACGTGAAGAACCTTGCTTACATAACATCTTAAACTATTTTTTTTTTCGTAGAAAGCAATCACTTTGTGGTTTGACATATTTAAAAAAATTAAAAAATAACTTTGTATAAGACCACAAATATTATTTTTATTTTTATGACCAACCGGTTCGCTTAGCCTTCGCATCATCAGGGTACAAAATTAAACTAAACAAAAAATACAAAGTGTGCGGTTATATATACATACAGAGAGAGAATAAATTATAAAATAAAATATGTTTGTTTTGTTATTTTATTTAATATATTAGGTCAAAAATACAAAGTTTGCGATTATATATATATACAGAGGGAGAACAAATTATAAAACAAAATGTGTTTTTTTTTGTTATTTCATTTTATATATTACGTACATATAACCGCACACTTTGTATTTTTTGTGTAGTTTAATTTTCTACTCTGATGATGCTTAGGCTAAGCGAAACCAGTCGGTCATAAAAATAAAATTCGTGGTCTTATACAAACGTGTGGAACGTGTGCGGAACGTGTTACCTTCTTTCCAGTAATTGTAAAACATCAGGTATATATTTACTTCAGAAACAAACATACATTTTATACGCCCTTTTATTTGAGTTTAATGCCTACTTGTTTCGGAGAAGGCCGCGCTTTTTCAGGACGTTTTTAAAAACTCAATTTCAAGTGAAACTTTCCGATTGGAAACCTTTTAGTATGAATAATAGAATCATTAAAGGTTCTTTACACTTTCTTACCTATCCCCTTTCTGCTGTTATTTATCTCTGACATAATTATTTTACAAGGTGATTTGATGTTTTTTTAAATTTTACTTAAAGGCGATTCAATCCCAAATTATATGTTTTTGGTTTGAAAATTTGATCACCTAGAAACATTAAGGATGCTTTAATTAAATATTGTTTTTATTTTTTATTATTTTTTCATCGAGTTTAGGAAAAGCCTAGAAAAAAAAACAAAGAATCAGCCCGGTAAAAATTCTTTGAAGCGTAAAATCTTTTACTTACGAACCTTTTTTCGGATTTAATTTTTTGTATAAATGCGTCAGGCGGAAATTTCAACCTTTTTTCCGCACTTAGGGTGAAATATCACAAAACTGTGTTATATAAGTGCAACGTTATTATTATTACGTGGTGCGTGGTTCGGTTTGAGTAGCTTCAATTGAATCGCTTTAAGTACTTTATCAATAGTAATATATTGGTTGGAATTTTGTGCGTATTCACTATGTGATAGGTAAATTAAAAAAAAAACAATTACGTATCATTTTTTTTGATAATTTTTGATATATTCAACAGGCATACGACCAATTTATTTTACACCTGATGGTCCTATAAATATAACTGCTTTATGAAAAATGTGCCAGTCTGAAGATGTTCGTAGCAGGGTGAAATCGGTCCTGTCAAAAAAAACATAAGTTAGGAAAAGTAAAATTATACAGTGTCATGTACATCTTAATATTATCATAATTTTACAATGGAATTCCGCCACGAATTAACAGTTTCCAAAAAAGAATTACAATCTAATACGAAATCAACGGGGAGTCCAAAAACTTTCGAAATCACTAGGTACCTAACAATTCGAATAACACTAAGAAATTAAATAAAAAAATGTAACTACAAAACTATACACAAATTAATGTCAAAGAAATATCATTTGGGTCACATGCAAAAAGTTTTGAAAGGAAAAAAAAATCACAAATCATGACGAAACAATGGACATAAAATGACGTATTTTTCTATTCAATTTCCAAACGTTATTTATAACAATTAAGTTTTCTCAGTTCGTCAGGTTTAGTCAGTTGGGTTGGAAGCTTTCTATACCACCGCGTGTGACTTTATTCAGTTTCTAAGGAAAGTCAATCGATTCAGCCAGTGAAGAAGTTCGATGTCATGCTCAGGCTTTTCGGCATTTAATCCATCTAATAAAACTAATCAATATTTTTTACAAGTCAAAAACCAATTGTGGATGATTTGAACGTTTGCATGCAAAGTGGATGCAATATTAAAAAAAACAAATAATTCTAATAATAGGACATTAAACAAATGTAACAGAACAAGAGAGAACGTGGAAATAAGAATAGTATTAAAACATGTCAAATATCATTAGTATAATAACAGACAATGTACCAGAATTCTATTGGTTGGATAGAAATTTAGCAAAAATAAATTAAAAAAATTGTAGGAAAATTTAATAACGTTTTAAAAAACTAACTAAACCTAGAATTCTGAATGCGAATAGAAATAATACAAGTGTGTCCAGAGAGAAAAATGTGCATTAGAATAAAAACCATTAGAAAATAGCCAATGATGTCAATTCTACCTCTTATTAATTATGTTGTGTTCGGGTGGTTGCCTAACTTATGTAGAGTGCGTTCGATGCTGTGAAATTTCAATTATTCTAAACGTAGGTACTTAAATATTCTGTACAATGAATGGCTTGGCCTATGAAGCTATAAGAAGATAACAAAAAGTACGAGTATTACTGTAAGAGCTAATCTAAGGATAGACACTCTCACCATTGTTATTAATTAGTCAGTTGCATAACGTGGAGCGTGGTAGCATACAGATTTGATTGTTAGAAAACAGTGTCAATTGTTCGACACTTGTCGTGGTTCTAATACTACTCGCCCATCCGTTAACCGACCACCGTTAACTGACTCAGATAGGTATATAATACATAAGGACCTGTACTGCGGGGCGGATGGTAGCGGGGCGGGTAGCGGAGCGGGTAGCGGGGCGGGTAGCGGGGCGGGTAGCGGGTGGGTGGAGGTGGCGGGGAGCGGCCGCCACGCGTGTAGCTATGTATGTGGACTGGAGAAAGTAAAATCTTCACACCAAAAGAAAGTCTCCCACGAAGAGGTGACTCTTTAGCACCGTGGTGACTCACAATGGATATTCCACGGTCTAGAGTCTAGACTTACGACCTTACTCATGCATTGTCGAGGAAACAAAACAAACTGAATCTTTGATGATAAGCCGTTTACTTTCTTTTTATTGTGTTCCAGCAAAAGATTTCAACTCGAATTACTGATGTGCCCAGACAAAAAAAAATAATAGAAAAAAGAGAAAACCTCAAAAGGGACTTTCAACAACTGTGACCGAAACTCTCTGTTTAAAGCGAGGTGAAGAACCAAAAATGTGCTAAGTAAGCCAAATTTACAAAAAGACACCGAGATATTTTTTTGAAAGTCTATGAATGCAGTGAAAAATGGTAAAATTGTGAGCTAGATTATGATCATGCTGTTGTAGTGCTTGAGAGGGGATTTGTTCAACAAGATCTTTCAAATATCCTGTCCTAATTAAGATACTCTACAGCCTTCCTGGTGAGCAGCGTTCACTTACATTCACTAAACAAAACATCGATAGCTGCAAATTACGCTGACTGCCCAGTTGAGCTTTGGAACTCTAATTGTCTCGGCTAAGCATCAAGCAAATACCTTTTATACAATTGTTCTGAAAACAATGGGCGGCACAAAATACTGCCATTTCTGTTTACATTTGAATATTGTTTAGGCTCTGTCAATTAACGACTGTAATGCTAATACTAACTCATAGTAAATTATTTCGTGGATTTATGTGTAAGAACAGCAAGCAGAATCCTTTGAATAAAACTATGGATATGCGCTAGCAATCGAAACAGAACAACAGCTAATTCAGAGAGTGGCGTCTCCACCAACAATTAGAGTTTCAAACCATCTGGTCTGCAGGAATAAACTATTGAATCCCTCATCAGGAAGACTACACCAAACATTACTGAAGCTAATGAATTAAAACGTTCAACTAGACTTGGCGTGCATTGAATATCAAAGTGCGAGAATAGACCGCCAGCTCAGGGACAGGGAGAGGGGACTTACGAGAGGTCTTCCCCAGTACCAAGACTTCACTTTCTGCGTCCAGCCACCGAGTGACGACCGCAGCCCGTCGAGGTAGCCGCACTGAAACCACACCGCGCGCCGCTTAGCAAAGCTCAAAGCAACAGACAAACAGACAAACAAACACTTCATTCGACGACCTCACGACGAACGCAATACCACGATGATCCGTGTGCTTCTAGGACCCTATCAATCGTCGGAGGGTGTACACGTAAAGGGGCTAATCTACAAATCAATACTCTCTTTGCTTCTGTACCACTCAAATAGTACAAAGGGTGTATTTTAAGCATTGTGACATAGTGTCATCTTGTAATATCACAAAAATCATATTATTTAAGGTACTTAATTTATTATCAAAAACATATCTAAAAACGTCGATTAGTTATAAAAAGAAATGTGTACGGGCATTGGTTAATATTTAAAAATATGTACCAATAATTATTGAAAGCAAAGTCATGACAAATTGACCAGGGACGTGCAGTCCGTAAAGGTTTTGAAATAGCATCTTAAAAAAAGGTTAAAAATAAACTCTGATTGATGTATGAAAAAAAGTATAATCATTTATAAGAAATTAACATTTTTTTCTAAACAAAATCGAAATTCTCTTTCCTTTTCACTTTTTTGAGGCATGCACAGCTGTTTTGTTAATATTTATAACACGTTAATTGTATTTATATGCAGAGTAAAATAGTTTTTGGAGCTAATGGGTATCCTCAAATTCTCTGAATTTATGATTTCAGTTCTTGATTTTAAAGCTTGTAAAGAAATTTGAAGGTTATAGCCGTAAATTGCAGGTTAAATTATAAAAAAAAATACACAAAAATAAAAATAGTGGAAGATAGGGTTCCATATCACACGGATCATCATGAATATTTGAGGACACTCCGCAACCGGTAAAGCAACGCTCTTGTGGAGGTTTCTCCCTTCCCCGGTGCGGGACGTCCCTGTCATCGTCCAGTTTGCAACGTGAAGTCAATGAGTTGCGACGGCGAAGTGATTTCCATCGATAGGGAGATGCCGAGAAAGCTTTTGTATATTGGATAACAAAATGGGTATAGTTGTATATTTATGTTAAAGGGATAAACAAAGGATCATTTTAAACTATTTGAGAGAGAAAAACTCTTACTAAACAAAATATTTACTTAATGATATCAGGTTAACATAAAAATAGGAATAAACTCAAAACAGTACATTTCAATACAAATTGATAAATAGGTACCATACTGCAAACTTACTTATATTTACTACCTTTATCTAAATTTAAATCAAGGGAGTGTTTTAAGTTGAATCCCTACTATATATAGAACTAGTTACTATTATAATTTTATAAAATATCTATATTATGATTTATTGATATATTTATATGGAATAATGATTGTACTTTACTTTTTTACTCACTGGGGGTTATCATAAAAGGCTTTTGTTCTATTCTGTTTCAAAAGACACCATCAAATTGATCAAGTATTTAAATTTACTGTAACTGCTAAACACTGCCTGAAAAAATAACCACCTCAATGATCACAATTAAAACTACCCTAATACCTTAAATGCCACCTCAATCACTGCTATAACCCTAAACATGAAAAAATACTTTGAAGTTTTTTTTTCAGTAAAAAAAACTAAAATGTCAAAGACTTTTTTACCCTTGATGATATTCGGATATTAAAATACCTAGTTTTAATTAAAATGAACTTGAATTTATGTAGCACCTAAACTAAATACTCAAAGAGACATTCCTTATCAGGATTCAAACACAACCACAGTGAGGTTTTCATTCCTCAAACAAAAGCTCTCGACTGACGACAAATAAAAGAAAAAAAATTGTACTCCTAATTGAATACATAGTGGTTGGTTCTCTCACCTGATCCTGAAGTGGTCGAAGTAGGTTAAGAGGCGCGGACGGCAGCGGGAGACAACAGAACCAAGCGGAGGTTCCCATGACATCAGGTGGGGGCAGCACCAGCGGAGATCGGCAACAAAATACATCAGTTAAACTTGTGTCGTGGAGTCGAGAGCTTGCGTACCTGCTTAACAGACCTGTTGCAACCTCAATACAATCATATCTAACTCGGTGTGTCAATCTTATCGTTGTCATCATTTGTTATTCAAGTCACAGGGCGGCCGCTCAGTGTTACAAGTTGCATTCTGACTAGCAATCTCAACAGTTTGGACCAATTGGAAAAACGGACCTGTTGACGTTAGACGTAAGTGTTATACCCTTGTTTAATTTTGAGGTTAGCAGTTGTTTCCAGTTGTAGTTAATACTATTAGGTTGTATAAACAACAGGCAGATTTTACACATACATATAATCTGCTTTGAAATTGGTACCTACGTCAAAATTATCATTGAATGTCCATGGCATATCATAAATATAATTGTATCAAAAAATTTCAACGAGCGATTTTCATATGGGAGCCAGTGTTTTATCAACATAAAATAATGTTTCTTCATAAGTGTGAAAGCAAGTTTTATTTAATTGATATTTGCTAATTTTTAGCTCATTCAAGTTACCCATAAATATTGTTATTTCAAGTAGGTACATACACAGGCTTTTTTACTCCATTATTACTTTGTGAGGCAGTCTCGCCAAACTCGAAAGTTTATTTATTCTTAAAAACGAAACCTGAGATATCGTTTGGTTTCGAACGAAATATTTGCAATAAAGTTATATGTTTGTTTTTAGCACATTTCTTCATAGAATTACTTCAGAGCAAAATAAATTTTAAAAAAAAACGGTTGTGGTCAGAAATTCAATGATTTCGTATATCTACGTAAAAAATGTCGTTCACACAAAAGTTGGTAACTCCACATTTTACGGTTATTTATGATTTTAATGTTTATCTATTGAAATATGTGTCTGGAATAAGTTTGGGTTCCCTCTTATATCATAAATATTTTATAACTCTGAAACAAAAATACTGCAAAAACATTTACAAAAACAAGCGAATTCTAATGGATTAAAATAAATCAACAACATCGACATAACTTTATAAAAAGATCTTACCCCGGAAAAAGTTTTTGTAATTTTTAAAATTTTGATAGTAACCCCATAATGTGTTAAAATATATGGCTTAAAATAATGCTACGAAGTAAATCGAGTGCGGAAAATTTACAATTTCATTATTGATATTTTCATTTCCTCGCAGAAATGAAATGTCACTTAAATCTGTCTTCGCACACACTCATTGTTTTATACGTCGTCTCCATGTACTATTTATTATTCAAACCCTTTGCCATAACCTGACTCACTTAACCCTACTATATCTTTTAGAGGTGTCTAAGATTTATTATTATTTTTTGGTGTAAAACTGTTTTTGCAAATATAAAATAAAATAAATAAATAAATATTTTGCGCGTCATATATTCTCCTGACAATCCTTTCTCTGTCCATTGCTTCTTCGTGTCCAAACCATATAAGCTTCCCTTTACTAATCTTGTTGTTATTACGCTTACGTAAGTCCTGTATGTTTTTGGGTCTCCTTATTCGTTAAATACGGCTACATAACAGATGCTTATTTCTAAAGCTTGTAGTCTAAATACACACACTTGTAAAACGGTCATAAATGGTTTTACACACATTCACGTCAGGATCTCATTTTACAGTATTCAGTCGAAATACACAGGTACTACGTAGGTACCTTACTAATATCTATTAGGAAGGTACCAGTAAACAGGTCCCGAGTCAGATAATGAGAAGAAAGTTAATAGAATGAGAGCCACTAGTTCGTGCTTAGTACACGGATAGATAGTAGACCTGGTTTTTTGTTTGTGACATTTGTTTTGTCACAGTGGTTAATGTCACTGTCACTAGACAACTTTTACCACCATGGCGGAACGAGCGACTATTAAAATAAAAGATCGATGATAACGGAAGTGATTGAGCGTATTGTGCTTACCGAGAAAGTTAGATTGTTAATTAGAGTATTGATAATTTCTACGAATAATTATTATTTCCCTGTACTGAAACTGTAAGAATGCATTCACTTGGTTATGCATTAGTAAGTATCAGCAGATAGCATCAATTTTATAAAATGAAGTTAAAATTATCCTACAAATTTAATACATATTAAATATCATATTTGTAGATATATCAAATAATAAAATAAAAGTTTAAGTTTATCCAATCATTTCCTTAAATAATCGAATGAATTTAATCTTAACTTTTATTCCTGAAATTTTTCCAAATTCTAGTTTAATAATTTTAAGGACAAACCTAATGCCGAACATACCATTTTAATGTATATTTTTTAATTTTTTTTAGTAACGGGTTTTTATTCTTTCGTGAACGCGCATTGATCTCTTTAAACAAAAAGGTGGTTTTTAGATATTTTTCACTGAGGGATGGCAAACGGTGCGTGTGGCTATTTGGATTATAACTTAATCTTTAGTTTTCAGCTTCAAAAGTACTTTTGGTTCTCAACCGAGGCTTGAAGAAGGTGTTTTTAGCGAAAAAAATATATACAACAAAAAAAAATCTTGAAAACTTCGGTCTCTGTTAAAGGACCAGAAATATTTTAGATCTTTTTTTCAATATTTATTATGCAATAAGTATTAAATGTGCAACTTGTGAGACCCCTGACGTATCTTCGCAAAAAAGCTCAGACAACCCACCCTATTGAACACGCACGATATCTTTTCTTAAAATCAGAGTAGAGATAATGTATTATTCATGGTGTGTGTTTGCTGTGATATGCATATCAATAGATGACCGACTATAAGATGGGTTCTCAGGAGCCCCATTACACCTCCCATACACGAGTCTCACAATATTCGAATATAAAAGCGATCCATGCACGTAAGTGCATTACGAGATCAGTATGACGGGTACTTGCATACCATTGCTTTTATTACCGTAGCGTGCACTTTCCTTTGAGTTGGTTTAAGTGTCGCCTGAAGTGTCGTAGGTTTATATCACTCGCAGAAGAAATTCTGTGCGTGATACTCATAATCATAATGATTGCAAATTCCTTACATTTATCTGGAAAGTTAACTATTCAGTTTTACTTGCATAAAATGGACAATTAAAATGAATAGTCGAGGAAAAGTTTAGACAGGTACACGATATTTAGATGAACAAAGTCGATATTTATGGTACTTTAGTCCATGTTAAAAAACTTCATACTAAATCCATCAGAGCGTTTTTAAGATGGTATAGCCATATAAACAATTCAATCAATAAGTTCGTCCGGTATGACAAAAATTTCTGTAGAACATAATGATAAAAAAAACCCGACCACATCCTCCGGGAGATCTGGCTTTATGCAGCCATATCTTGCATGATCAAAAATAATAACGAAAAATTTATTACACCCTTTATCTTGTAACACCTGTATAAAATAGAAAGGTCATTTTGACCTGGAAATTCATTTGTCAAATAATCTTAAAACTGTTTGCCAATAGAGTCGATAATTTTTTAAAATTTTCTAAGTATAAAGAAAACGAACTTTAACGTGTATTTTATACAACTAATTTAAGTACGTAATACACGATTTTGATTTTGAAATTGAATTCGCATTCTCTTTTTTCTAGGGTGGAAGATAATTCAGTATCGCCCTGTTAAAATAACACCATTCAAAATTTAAGTGATGCTAGAAAAAAACTTTTGTATTCAGATGTATTTTGTCAGCCTCCCTCAACCCTTCCATAACCTTTATTTTTTTCCACCTTTATTTCCTCCCACTTCCACAAAATTCACCAGTACCAGGGGAGCTTTTGTGGGATTATCTCATAATAAATCTTACATGAATCTAATGCCAAAACATCTCTAAGCTTAGCTAAATAAATCCGATTCGATTCGCCAACCGATAAATTAAATCTGTGAGTACCTACGTACAAGATATAATCAATTTCACAAAAACAATTGAGTCAGATCTTTAGTATTTGATCGTTGTGTCAGATTATATTAAATCGAGTGATTTTTCGCTTGTAACAAAAACAATAAAATCATAGATAAATAAGGTTAATAGCTCCTTTAAGAGAATGTGTGGTATATGCTTATCTTATTGAATATAAAAATTTAATGTATTTATAAATCCTGTAGGATTAAATACTTATTTATTTGGCCATTTATGATCATGGGAGGTTTTCGCAATGAACCGCTTTGATAGAAAACCTCGGCGATGGCGCTCGCTGATTATTTATCTTATCTGTCGATTGCATTCGCTCAAGTTTCGCGACTAAAACGGTGGATAAAGTTTTGAAACTACTGAGTTTATCCGGCGTAAAGAGAAACCGGGCCGCAAAGCACTCGCCGCAAGGTTCTCAAACTTTATCAAGCAATATTATTATTTTAATTCTGTAAGTAGATTCATATATTTTTTGTAATGTTTTCTTCACTGGGACTTCCCGTGCTGAGAAATATATATAACAATATCCATTTATTATTAATTTCATATCACATACATGATACCTTTTGCATTTGTTAAGTTTTATAATTTAATTATTTTGTGTTTGGTTGTAATGTTTGTCAATTTCGAAAGAAAAAAAACTCCAAAGGGGAATAAAAACAGTAGATTTTTTTTAACATTGCAATAAATTCAAATATATATATTTATATATTGTATCCACGTTCCAGAGTGGTAGATATTTTAGTATCGCCCCGGTAAAACCCACCATTCAGAATCGAAATGTTGCTTAAAATGGCATTAGCCGTGTTTAGTGATCAGATTTGAATAACTAACTACTTTCGAAACCATCCCCTTTCCCATTTTCTTCCCCTTTTCACTTTTTTTAGCTGCAAAATGTACCCCAAACTGGGAATGCTATAGTCCCACTGGCTCTGGACAGTTAGAATACCTATGCGCTAGTCACATAAAAAGTTGAATATTTGATTTCTAACGATTTTTATTTAATTGTACGTCTCTTGGCATTGTATTTGTATGTGTAAAGTATAAAAAAATATAGCTCAAGGAAGAATTGATCACCAATATTTCTCAAACTGTGAAAAGTCACGGAATTTATCTTGAATTGTCAAGACGATAACTGAGATTTTTTTTGTACTTAATCAAAATATATTAGTTGCTTTAATCCACCCTATTTTACACCATTGTTCCTTTTAACATGGCCTGCAAAAGTAATGGACGCACATTTCAAATATGGAATAAAAATAATCATCTGGTAAAATATATTATATCTGATTATTTTTTATAATTTACTTACACACCAGTTCTAATTTTCTCGTACGTACGTACGGACAAGGAAATTATAATATTTGTTAAATAAAGCTAAGTTTTACAGATTAATGATACCGATTAATGAATAAAATTGAAATTAATCAATCGAATATTCTATTATTTTATTTGTACATATTAAACTGCTGATAATTTGAATCAGATTTTATTATATTCCGTCCATTTTATATGAAACATGCGAGTTTAATATCTCACCGTAGCATCTCGTTTTGACGTTGCATAATTATAACACCTCTCGTTTTGCAATCGTAAGTGACCTAGCGTGGTGAGCTTCGTTGCTTCATCATCGCTATTGCGTTGCTAAAAATATGATCTTGTTATGAAAAAGAGATATTAATCCGTCATCGTAACATTTTGAATACAATGATAGTGTGTATTTGCGTAGAAGATATTTCTTATTCGTGCTTAGATCTTTTATTTGGTAAAACGAAGATATTAAATGGAACGGGAAAATATACTGTGGCTTATGAATGGTTTACACATATTTTCAAAACTTTAAAAAGCTTGTAAAACTCGTAAACATTTATAGTACAGACATTTTCACTAATCATAACTTGTTTTGCAAGTCGTTCATCCGCTTATATATATTTGAAGGAGCCTTATTTGCTATATTTTCGGATATTTATGTAAAAACATGAAACGCGTTGCCGAAGAGTAATAAAATATTTTTTGTATATTTTGGCTTGGAACATCAGAAATGAAAATGTTCGACATGTAATTTTTTTACCAGCTTTTAACTCATTCATTAATGGAAATAGTAATTTTTTTTCCATATGGTCACAGTAAATTTCAATATACAATATATGAATTCCATATTATTCCCTCCCTAACCTTGGTGAGTGGACTTTGATAAAAGATTGCTGTAAGCACACAGAAAACACAGCCTACAAAATTTCACTTAAAATACTTGTACATAAATATATACACAAAAAGCCCCACAGTAGCAAAAGGCAGCTCCCTCACCGCTCACCGGGTAAAAAAGATTATCTCATCATTAATGCACCTCTAACCACAGTAGACACAGGAAAAGGGAGAAATATTCCCTGGCACTGTTCAAAATTTCTACGATACGAAACACAACCTAATATTTTACATTAATTTTGATACAACGTTGCAAAGAGTGACCTCATTTGTTGTTGTTTTTTGTAAAAGCGGTTAACATACAACAATAGTACAGATACGAAATGCTTATTTATTGCACATTTATCTACTTACTAACAGTTAGATCAGCGATGCACAACCTTTTTAGCAGAATAGCCAATTTACCTATTTTTGAAACTATTTAGAATAATTCGAAGTGAAACTTATGGAAATTATAGTTACCGCAGTTACGGGATATTTTGGTTTCCTATGGTGCAAACCGATTCTTTAAATTTTGTTACAAAACTACTATACTACTTCAGCAACTATTTTTTATTCAACTAAAGTAGGCATCACCAACACTGTTTAGGAATTCATTTAGGACAAGGGGTATGGATATTAACATAATTTTCACGGCCAGAATTTTCATATAAGAATACCGCAAACATTTTGATTGGCTAAGTGGGCCATGCAAAATTGTCCCGTGGGTTGTGAAATTTTGTGCATCACTGAGTTATGTTGTGATCAAGTTAAATTTCACTGTTATTAAACTTAGTTCTGTGAAAAAAATTCAAGCCTGAAGGCTTTACCTTTATTTAAGTTTACTGTCTGCAAAGATTTTAATTTGACGCTTGACCTCTGCTTATTACTTTTACATCACTGACTGGCGTTAAAATCAAATAAAAATTCGAGGCGAGAACCACCAAGATATCTGCACCAATCTCCAATCAACTAAACGCACTCTCATATTAATTCGAGAATAAAATGGGGAACTATTTCTTACGAACAATAACATTAATTAAATATTTGAGTATTTCTTTTGAACATCTGGTCCGCGGACGTGTGAAAATAACAGTAAAGCGCTTTGAATAAGCCGCTCGTAAAACAGTTTTTAAATAACAATATACGCAATAAATCCAACGAATTGTGAATCAATTATTATTGTGAATTACGCAGGAAACGGGAAACTCACGCTGGTAACAATGCCGGTTAATGGCGATAGTAATGGTGCCGGGCTCGAAAGTGAAACCTGTGAATCGTAATACGAATCGTTCCACGGGCCGCGCGTTGGTGGAGCGATACTCTACTCTCGACTCGCGATTTGTGTTAGATTAATTTTACTTGAAATCATTGCCAAAAAGAAAAAAATCTTTGAATCTCGAAGTATAAAGTCAGTTTAAATTTTTGCAATTTTTTTTTTTATGTTTTAGGGCAATGCAACCTTTTTAGCTCGTCGAATCATTTACATTATTAGCTATGAAGCTCTAAAATATCAATAAAACTGTCAATAAATAAGACAAGACGCCATTTTCTTTTGTTCCATTTATAAAATCAGATGCCCGCAAACCTTTCAAATAATTTTCTGGCTTTTTGAAAGCAATATAAATATGCGATTTTTTAAATATAATCTTCAAATATAAAAGGCACTATAAATAATTTTTTTAATGAATAAAAATTGGAATTATCATTATTTGAGTAATGTTCGAAAATGCATGATGTTCATAAAATCCACAGTTTAGATATCGGGTCGTATTGAAATTTATTTCAATAAATACAAGTTCTCCCAAAATGTATTAAGTGAGCCAGCTAGTAAATTAAAAATCCACCTTTCGTTCTGACTGTTATTTTGCAATAAAAAAAGTTGATTACCGCACAGATTAACACAACGTTTATACAGTATTTGGTCAACATATTTAAACTTTAATACCTTTTAAAGTTTTAGTTCGGTTGCGTTATTTTTTTTTATTAAAAGATATTGTTTTTACTTGCGAGAATTCAGAGTGTGACAATTTGTTTCGTGAACGGAAGTGAGGAAATGTTAATGCAATCCACTCAACCATTAGTCTTAAGTAGGTAGGCACCTAGTCAATAGTTTTTACGGTAAAAATTTATTAGCTGAAATAAATAACTTGATTCAAAATTTCCCACGTTTAAGAGTTATAACCGTTTTTCAATAAACATACCAACACTCTCTTTTATTTTTTCTCAACGTGTAATAATATCACATAAGGAATAACAGTGACACCCTGACTTACATTCTCTTTGTATCACTCAGAAAATATCAAATCAGTTTTAAAACTACCAGAACGAGATTACTAACGAATGAAAGTTGATCCCAGGACCTTTCTCTTTCCAGCAGAGATAGTTGTTGACGACCTTAGGCATGTCCTCCCAAATACATTTCTCTAAAGTGGACCAAGTAAAAGTTAGTTATATCCGAGACGAATGATTAGTAAGAAGTGCATCTGACAAGAGTAGGCAAGACTTCATGTATTTTAGAATTAGATTTTTTGTCATGATAATGTATTAAAGTCAAACATATAAGTTGAAGGATCAATAAAGAAATTCATAAATTGTTTTTTTTTTTTATACAAAGACGGTCTGCAAAGATCTTCTATTTCTCTGAAGACAACCCTGATAAAGTGTGGATACAAGTGAAACCTGGTCGCCATCTGTAAAAGCAATAAGTAGCGGTGTTAGAACGGAGTGGCTGACATTAATTTAATAAATGATATCATATCACGTCAGGTGCTTAACAAAAGCTTTTTTCAACTTGAACGGTTGAAGTTTAAGATACTAAGCAATATAATTTCCAAGTGCGTACGAGTGTAACTATTTCAAAATTAGAATTGAAGGTGTTTTTAAGAAAATTATCAAATTATAAAATAAACTTTTCAAATACAAGCCAGCGATAAAGTACCTACCCATAGTATATTTTACCAGACGACTATTTTTATTCCATATTTAAAATATGCGTTGGTAGTTCTTGATTTTTAAGAAACAAAATTTCTCAGGTTTCATCTTGGCAATTCAAGTTACATCGCGTGACTTTTCACGGGTAACAACCACCGTCTTACTTATTAGATTTTGAATTTTTTACGCGCCGGTTCAGCGTTGGCTTAGTTAAGCTGGACGTAGGTCAATAAATTGTGCGCATAAGCCTTGGTTATAACGTTAACTTATAAGTCAAGTTTTCGCTATTCCGACCTTACAACACGCGTTAAATTTAGACCCCGTTCATAAGTAAGGGGGAATGTCTATAAATACGTTTGTTACTTTTAGCTCGGTCGTGACTATGATACTTTATCAGCCTTTTAAATGACTGTCTAGAATAGAAGTCTCATAGAGTAGATAGCATCGGATCTGGTTTCAGCGTTGTAAATCCTTGTCTCGGCGTCGCCGTCGCTTTGTTTATCGTTCCCAGGCTGTCGTTTTGGCGATAGTCCGGGCTGGTTTAAGCCGGGTTTAAAACTAGGTTTAAACTGTTAAAGCGGCCGTTTCGCGGGCCGCTAACGGTAATACCGGTCGGAGGGCCGCGGGCCCGTGGGAACCGGGCCCACACACAAAGAGACCGCGGCCGCTCATTTACTAACCCTACAAACTAATAAGTGAGTACGACGTTCGGAAGAGTTGCATCTCCCGACACAGCGTTTAAAACACTGGCAGTTTTCTTCATTCCATTACTTGGCCATATTTAGTGTCGGCGGGTGAAGAAGCAATAAGCACTTTCAACATTAGTCATTGCACTAGAAAAAGAGATAATCATGTTTTCTTTCCTTCGGAATAATTAAGAACTTGATACGTGTCGAGACTTTTTAAAATTGATTTTCACGTTATCCAAGAACAAAAAGGTTGTGTTTGGAATGTTTTATCCCTTTTATAAAAACGTTTTTTTTTGTACGAGAAAAATAGAAATTAGTAAATGTTCGAATTAAAATGTAAACAGGGTATAAAAACCAATAAAATAAAATAAATATCCACTTTGTTACATCATTATTTTTTTTAAATGTTCATGGTGACAAACGTATACCATAGTTATGCAGCCCCGCTGAAGCATTGGTACAAGTAAAAACTTGTCGGCAAGTATCTAGAACACCGCAAAGTCCACATAAAAGAACAACACTTCAAAAATAGAGTTTTCAATAGATGCACTTGGGATGTGAGTAATTTAGATTAATAAAAAACTGACCCTTACCATTCACATTCTTACCGTAAAACGATTTCCAAAATTTCATAATAATAATTCCGTGAAAAAAAATAATAGTTGATAGTGTTATGTTCACAATTCAAACCCACAGTAGAGTTTGCTTTTCTAAACCTGCTGCAGCAAACTGAACCCTATACCTCTTCTCCTATGGGTCAAA